>CM055905.1:30585147-30912647 GCA_029582155.1 Panopea generosa
AATCAGTGCAAGCTCAGCACGGCCCAAGTGTGAACCTGTCCCGATTATTACACGCAAAGACCCCTTAAGTATGAATTGTGCGATTGCATTCAGGCAGATGTACAAAGTACACTGGACCCCGTGTGTGTACACTGCATTGTGGGAGCTTATTGTATGTACGACAGCCTTCTCGAGCGTAAGCAGACAGAAACAACGGCCCCTCCATCGACACACACTCTCTGAGTGTGAGCTTCCCAGCAGCAGAATGTTACAATACAACAACGCGACGAAAGACAATGCATGGCACGCCCGCCTTGTGTTTGAAAAAGCAATATGGCAAAAAGATGAACCACGTACCGTTTTCCACCATTACCACCAAACCTCTGCTCTGAACACAGGCTCTATGTCGCCGCCGGCGTCACAATCCACAAGCTCGCTGCAGGGACCAGGGTCGCCACACCAGACACACCTCTCGTGTCGTTGGAACATGTGAATAGAAAGCAACACGACGTACAAGGCATCATCATAACACGAATTGTTTAAACAATAACACACGACGACTCGCGATACACGATACGCGATACGCGATACGCGATACGCGATTGCAACATATCTGCTTCAACTCTCCTCAACCAATCCACCACAGCCGCGGCCTGCCCCGTTCTCAATCAGGTGCGAAACATACAGAATGACAATATCAGACCGGACCGGAACGCACAATTCATGTTGGCTAAGTGAAGTGCTCCCCTAACGTTGTAACGTATGTAATTGAATTGAAGACGCCTCCAGCGGTGCCCAGGCGGCGTTAAACAGGACGTGTAATAATCAGTGCAAGCTCAGCACGGCCCAAGTGTGAACCTGTCCCGATTATTACACGCAAAGACCCCTTAAGTATGAATTGTGCGATTGCATTCAGGCAGATGTACAAAGTACACTGGACCCCGTGTGTGTACACTGCATTGTGGGAGCTTATTGTATGTACGACAGCCTTCTCGAGCGTAAGCAGACAGAAACAACGGCCCCTCCATCGACACACACTCTCTGAGTGTGAGCTTCCCAGCAGCAGAATGTTACAATACAACAACGCGACGAAAGACAATGCATGGCACGCCCGCCTTGTGTTTGAAAAAGCAATATGGCAAAAAGATGAACCACGTACCGTTTTCCACCATTACCACCAAACCTCTGCTCTGAACACAGGCTCTATGTCGCCGCCGGCGTCACAATCCACAAGCTCGCTGCAGGGACCAGGGTCGCCACACCAGACACACCTCTCGTGTCGTTGGAACATGTGAATAGAAAGCAACACGACGTACAAGGCATCATCATAACACGAATTGTTTAAACAATAACACACGACGACTCGCGATACACGATACGCGATACGCGATACGCGATACGCGATTGCAACATATCTGCTTCAACTCTCCTCAACCAATCCACCACAGCCGCGGCCTGCCCCGTTCTCAATCAGGTGCGAAACATACAGAATGACAATATCAGACCGGACCGGAACGCACAATTCATGTTGGCTAAGTGAAGTGCTCCCCTAACGTTGTAACGTATGTAATTGAATTGAAGACGCCTCCAGCGGTGCCCAGGCGGCGTTAAACAGGACGTGTAATAATCAGTGCAAGCTCAGCACGGCCCAAGTGTGAACCTGTCCCGATTATTACACGCAAAGACCCCTTAAGTATGAATTGTGCGATTGCATTCAGGCAGATGTACAAAGTACACTGGACCCCGTGTGTGTACACTGCATTGTGGGAGCTTATTGTATGTACGACAGCCTTCTCGAGCGTAAGCAGACAGAAACAACGGCCCCTCCATCGACACACACTCTCTGAGTGTGAGCTTCCCAGCAGCAGAATGTTACAATACAACAACGCGACGAAAGACAATGCATGGCACGCCCGCCTTGTGTTTGAAAAAGCAATATGGCAAAAAGATGAACCACGTACCGTTTTCCACCATTACCACCAAACCTCTGCTCTGAACACAGGCTCTATGTCGCCGCCGGCGTCACAATCCACAAGCTCGCTGCAGGGACCAGGGTCGCCACACCAGACACACCTCTCGTGTCGTTGGAACATGTGAATAGAAAGCAACACGACGTACAAGGCATCATCATAACACGAATTGTTTAAACAATAACACACGACGACTCGCGATACACGATACGCGATACGCGATACGCGATACGCGATTGCAACATATCTGCTTCAACTCTCCTCAACCAATCCACCACAGCCGCGGCCTGCCCCGTTCTCAATCAGGTGCGAAACATACAGAATGACAATATCAGACCGGACCGGAACGCACAATTCATGTTGGCTAAGTGAAGTGCTCCCCTAACGTTGTAACGTATGTTTTGCTTAAATGGCGGAACTGAATCAATGACACCTTAAGTAGGAATTGTGCGTTTGCATTCAGACGAGCAGATGTACTCGGTACACTGGGCCTCGTATTTGTGCATTGCAGTGTGGAAGTTTATTGTACGTACGGCAGCCTTCATGACTGCAAGCAAACAAAAACGACCCCCCCCCCCCCCCTCCATTGACACATTTTCCGTGAGCTTCCCAAAAAGCAGAATGTTACAATAAGCAATTACAGCAACACGACGAAAGACAATGCAGTGTGCGCCCACCTTGTATTTGAAAAAAATAATATGGCAAAAATATGGAACACGTACCCACATCTCGCCACCACTGCCGTCTTCTCACCGTTGCTGTTGCCATACATACATGCTGCAGGGACCAGGAATGCCGGATCACCTTTAAATATTCTCTAATCTTATATTTCAAAAATGCCTTAAAAATAATGATAATAATAATAATAATAATAATAATAATAATTGCCCTCCTGACGCTTAGTAAATAATTTGATTTTTTCCAGAAGTATTTTTGCAGAATCAAACGACCTCTCTAGTGCTGAGGTCACCCTCAACCCGCTGTGTAGCTCTTGGTGTTGTCACTGGCTCAGATCATCTGCAGCAGCTTTCACAAGAGGAAACCGCTGTAATATCTCAACATTGATTGTACGCGCTTTTGGTGGGCCCATCAAAAAAAAAAGGAATAACCCCAAATCTCTCTAAAAACATAAAAATAAATTGGAGAATATAATTATATAAATTTGTTAAAAAGCATTTAATTTGTTTGAATGATAACTAGAAAGATTGTTTGATCAGAAATTATCAGAGAAATTATGTTTTTGTTATATTTGAACGTCTGACACACCAGTTAATTGTGTTCTGTTATATACGTATAGAGACATGCACTTCTGGAACAGTGGTCACAATGGTTCTAAAGTGTATTGTTTCCATAGATTGTCCTCTGTTAGTCCAAATATGCAGGGAAATACATGGGGTTGACCAGATTGCTTTTTCACAATTTTGACGTTTTGGTGACACCCTTTAATTGACAATTCTGCAGTGTATTACTACGCGTATTTAAACTCTTATATCTTCACCGAACAGTACCTAATGCCGTCTTAACTTGACAGAACTTGTTAAAATGTTCCAATGTTTTCATTATCATGTACAAAATAATATGACCATTTAAGCATTTTCAACAAAAAAAATGCCCAACCGATTAACACAGCTCTAATTTATTTGGCGTAGTAATCTTACTACCGCCACTGAGGGGAGGTAATTGGTAAATGAGACCGTGGACCGCATGATATCCCATTCCATACAACGTGCGACCTATGACGATATATATGACGTCAAGAAAATCCCGGTCAAAGTACAAACACTATAAGACACGTAGCATTTCGCTAACATAAACCTTGAATGTCAGTGTATTTTTAAATTTTATATTCATTTATGTAGGATAACACGGATTTTCTAGATGAACAGCGATATGGAGGTAAGCAACTGAGCTTTCATTGTATTTTTAAGTTAATATTGAATTTAGACTTTAATTATTATAACTGTTTTAAACTTTGTGATAAACTGCCGTTTCATTTACACACGGCAGATTTGCTCATTCTTAAATAAAAGTCTGCGATGTTTTCTGATGAATTGTAAAGGAATGAATTCGCTTTGGAATCGTATAAATATAAACTGTCATTCAAAATGCAATTGCACCAAAACTATTTCAGAATGACATTGAAATGAAAACGAATCCTAGCACTCCCCACCCGCCACATTACGATTTTAGCTGGTATGAGCCAGTGGCACACTGTAAGCATTTTTGACCACACTATATCGTGAAATCGTCACCAGACGTACATAGCAATATAATATTATATTTCGCAACTGCGCGGAATTACTAACAAAGATATTTCATTGGTCACGTAAATTTGATGCGTGCCTCTTCTCAAAATGCATTCTTTCATTATTTGTAGAACTTCATAACAAAATGATAACAGTATTTAAAACGTTCGGATGCAGTATTAATTTGATTTGACTTGCTTGCATATTTGGCATCAATTTATGACATCGCCGGCTAAACTACGATTAGCTGACCTAACCACTCTTTCCTGTTATCCAGAACTGGAGTACTCCGGTCTCCACTAGTATCAGCGGTGAGATGAATGAAAATAATATGCAATGTTGTATATCAATCATCGCGGAAACTATGGCCTGATCGGGATTCGAACTCGCGACCCTAAATTGATAGACTCACTATAGCGACTGAGATTACCGAGCACGGTTACCTATAAAATAGTTTTTTTTTCAAACTGCAATTTTGCCAGCGTTTTTGTGCTCGGTCGTTTACTTTCTTTTTCGGCCATGATTCTCCTACCTCTGGATATGTGGGGAAGTTATTAGTGATTATAAATGCTGTCTTTTACAAACTAAATCGGTTAAATGTTAATGTAAATATGTGGTCTATACCGTTTGATATCCATTCTAATACAGAGTTGTTTTCCTCCATTTTGGGATGATGACCCATACCCTTGGAATTGGGAATTTTAGCGGCATTTTCAATAATATTGGGAAAACTTTTGCATTAAATATACTGTTTAACTGCATAAAAATGTGTACACTTGCTCCTCTGGCCATTTAATTAAAGGAATATGTCATACTCAATTCAGAATGGGGAAATCTTTTTTTATTTTATCAAGGAATTATGACAAGTTTCAATTTACAATTATTGAAGCTTTCAATTGGGAATTTTTACCACTCAATTGGGAAAAAAATATACTATTTGCCATTGGGAATATGACCCAATAACGGCTATAAAAATGGTCGAAAAAAAAACACTGTAATATGTTTAGTTGCATTCTTGCCAATTGTATCTATTCAAGTTTTTCGCTGTAAAACAAGGAATCCGACAACGAGGGTTATCTCCCTTTACCTTTAACCTATTTATGGACGAACTTCTGACCATTTTATAAAGAAACGAAATGGAAATACAACTCTAGCAGATGATATAGCGTTTTCTGCCGTCAGTCCGGTAAATCTGCAACGCATGCTAGTATTAACGTACAAGTACACATGTAGGTTCAGATACGTGATGAATGCATTTTAAAGCTTTCACATTGATTTTGGTAACAAGTCACGTGTGTATAAACCCGCTATTTTCGTGCTAAAACTTAAACCCTAAGCGAAGCATGTCGGCAATCACCTGAAAAGTAAGCTTAGCGACAGTCATAAAACAATGCTTTAGATATGAAATTATTACTGAGTTTTGAACAAATGGATAAGTGTGACGGACGGACGTCCGGACGGACGGACGGACGGACGTTCAAACGAATGAGTATTTAAGTGGCTTCTTTGTGATCGGCTTATTTACTTGTGTGGCTAATTTATATTCAACTGTTTTTCAATCGTCCTAAAAAATTACTATCCAAACACACTTAACTAACCAGTCGTGTGTGCGGATAAACGGACGGACGGACGGATGAATGAATATAAACCTACTAAAGTGATTTTTTTCTTTGAAAGGTATGCGGCTAGGGTTTCTAATATACACGTAAATATATAACCTGCTTGTATTCAGCAGCCAACATGTGTTAAGGGGTCAGTTTTCATTCACTCTGACTGATTCTGATGGGTTTGGCTGTATTGGACTCAGTTATAATTTTGCTTATTTCTATTTACCTCCAGAGTCTGAGTTTGACAGGGAAGCCTTCCAAACATATGAACTGTAACTTAGGAACAATCACGGGTGACACCGGCACCATCAGCAAACGTTCCGTTGACATCTGCAATTTATGTAAACACAATTATGAAAGTCGTTTGTGTAAAACATCAAAGTATTGTTTCAATTAAGAGAAACCTTTAATATAACCCAAATGTAAGCACATTCCAATAGTTAATCCAATAATATGTGAACGTCTGCTGTTTTGGAAACAAATTAATTTTCATCAATTGTGTTATTTTAAAATCAGATTTGTTGTAAAATATTTTCTTTTTCTTTACTCTATCGATAAATCAAGGGCTTACAAATCCAGGCATACGCACGAAAGCCCATGGTTACAATTCGCCAGCAAAAAGAGAAAAGAGTAACTCCAAATATGCATAAAAACCGTGAATGTTAATTTCTTCCGATTACATTAGTGGAAGCTAACCTATTTCTCCCGCAGTAGTTATTGCTAAGAATGACCAATTTATCTCTATGTTTTCTCTTGCTTGAAGTAAACCGCAGTGTTACTAGTTACTCTTGCCGGTCAGCGTGAGCGACGTGATAAGTGATATAGGATTTTTAGTATAGGACTAAATTCATTTTTATCTGAGTTTTATGCATGGGAAAATAATGTCGAGTCACGCATAAATCATTTGTCTAACTTCCGCAGTTTACTTAGGGGAGACCTCTAAACGCCCTCTCCTACACCAAACCATACTTGTAGCACCGTTGATCTTTTTTCTGGCGTACAGTTCAAACCAGATCAGGTACGCCCTTGAAGTATTTGTTTCTATTTTAGAATGGGTGGGGTTAACGCCATTTTCAATACAGGTTATATATGGCATATTGGAGGAGGAAGAATGAATGAATCTGAGTAGAACCACCGTCCTTCCGCAAGTAACTAACAAACTTGTTCGCATAAAGTTTTCGGAGCGAGCGTTATTCGAACCTTCGACCTTAGCGGTGAGAGGTTAGTGATCTTGAGACGGTGCCTTATTCCACTCGGTCACGGAGGATCCCTCTGATTTATAAATACATATCACTAAAATTGTACTTGAAGAAATGGCTAAAACATGTGTCTTGTTCGAACAGCAATAGAACCCACGGCAACATTCAAACCACCACCTCAGTGACCCGGGAAAGAGTTATATATTATAATAATATTGGATACGCCAAGAACATAATCCGGAAGTGTATGGTATACGTACTACATTCATAAGCTTCCGTTTAAATACAAATGTTTTTAGTGTAACCAATTTACATGAAAGTCAACATCCGGTTGCGATATAACACATGATTTGAACACACACTTCTTAGAACAGAAAATAATGTAACAGAACAGAATAAAATGGGGAAAAAAAGTTATCTCGAAACTATAAGATTTAATTTATAATTAAAAGAAGTGTTTTTTTGGTTGTTAACACTACTTATTCGATATGTGCTTTTAAGTTAATTTAAATTCATAAAATCTCGACCTAAAATAACTGTAACTTGTTAAACAGCAATTTCAGCAATAAGTTTATACTAATTTATTTATTATATGAGATCTTAAAGCTTCTTTAAACCGCTCTCTATGTAGAATCCATGGGCGAATCCAGGAATTTTCGTTAGAGGGGGTGCAAAAATACCTTATAAATCGTAAGTTAGAAATTAGAGCTTAAATAAAACAAAAGGTCCATGGGCCCTAACAGTTACTTGAGTATCCAAAAATCATTCACACGAGTCTATTCAGGTTTTTTTTTGTCAATTTCTCTTATATAGATTTAGTAAAGTAGGCCCCACCCCCAGAGCCAAACCGTGAGACCCAGGGACATGAAATTCACAAATTTTATAAAGGACCCATAGTCGTCAATAATCATGCTCACAGTTTGTTTCTGAGTGTTTCCTATAACCATAATATTTTTAAAGTTTACCTTGAATTTGAATTTTTTTGGCTCCACTCCCACCCCAACTTTAACAAGAATTTGTAAGTCAAACAAGGGCAATAATTTGCATTATGTTCGTGCAAAAGTTATCTAATTAAGTTAATGAAGTAGGGATGATGACTGGGAAGACTTGTGTAAAGTTTCAATCAAATACATTGAGTGGTTGGTGAGCATGTTAAAGAAATATAGAAATATATACGTTTTAAAGAACAGGACATGATGCACAAATATATGCATGTGTGAATCCCTCAAAAATATATGTGGGAAGTCCTCTGTGCCGTGGTAAAGTGGCTCATGTTGCTGCACCAAGGTCACTTACCTCTCACAACTGCTTTCAACTTAGTTTGCGAGGGTAAGTTACTTTCGTTACAAAGTATTTCTACGCAGTCGTTCATGCATCTAACTACATTTAGTGAGATTTTTGCATCAAGTACAGGTTGTCAACTATGACATGTTATGCATTGCATTGACCTTTATTCCCATTTATGAGCGCAAACATTTTAACCAGCTAAAAACTGTAACCAAATGTTTTAAGTCCAAAACGGCCATAAATCTGCCAAAATGCAATCCAGAGTTGTGGTTCTTGTCTCTATGCGTTTTGTTGAAGATGTTGAACACACATGTGAAGTTTCATTCATATTCAATGGTAGCTTGATGAAATTTGCACCTGCTCAAAACTTGAACCTAATTAGAGATAATTCTGCCAACAGGCAACCCACAGTTATGGTTCTGTCCGGCCCGTTGATAATGTTGATGTTGTATGGTGTTTAGCGTCGCTTTCAATGTTTTTTCAGTCATATCGCGACGGTGTCTACGACAGGTCACACTGTAGTATCATGCCGCACAGACACATTGTATGATACCCCACCTAGTCACATTATACTGACACCGGGCCGACCAGTCCTAGACCTTTCCTCTTAATGCTGAGAGTCAAGCGAGGAAGCGTCTAGTACCATTTTAAAGTATTTGGAATGACCCAGTTGGGGATCGAATCCACGAACTTCCGCATGCGAGGCGGACGCTCTACCACTAGACCACGCTGCGCTCCTAATAATGTTGAACACAAATGTGAAGTTTCATATATGATGAAATATGCTCTTGCTCAATTTTTTAACCGGAAAAACCGACGCCGAAACGAGTACGAATAGTAGAGCTTAAAGCGTTTATAACTCACAGAATATTGTGGAGAAATATAAATCATAATTTATCATAAACACTCACTAAGACGCAGCCTTTGGTGTTCAAAATATTGACATTTTCTGGGGAGGCTAACTGGCGAAAGAGATGTCCCTCATTATCTCCCACTCCCCAGGTTGCCCCTCCCCCATTAACTGAAACTATGCTTCGCCTATAAATACAGGTCAAATAAAATGCCTAATGCTATTTTAAACATGCACTTGAAAATGTATATTCTGTCCGTGCGTCCGCCTACCCGCCTGTACCACCGTTCACATGGACTTACATCCGTCCGTCCGCTCAACAAGAAGCACGCTCCTCCTTCCATCCATCCAACTACTAATCTATACATTCAACCTAACAATATTTTCCTTTGAGCCTGGAAGATTAACCAGTACTCAAGCACGCCCACCTCCGCAAGTAACTGCTGACTTTCCCAAGTTTATCACCACGGAAACTGTGGCCGGGCTGGGATTCGAACTCACGACCCCTTGATTGATAACTTACCGGGCACGGCTTCCGGGTAATATAATACTGCTAACTGATTATAACAATGATGAAAAGGTGATTTGAACATGTTTTTACCTCAGGAGCAGTTCTGCAGAGCGTTACCAGGAAACCACAACGTCCGCAAGACACCAAAATCGTCCATCAAACGTCCCGCATGGAGACAGCAGCAGCAACAGCAGTAGCAGTACCAGTCGCAGCTACACCCTTCATCACATGTACAATGAACCGAGCAGCAGACAGCACCATGGCGATTCTAATCGTAGAGATTCAGCAACTTTAGTAGATGTCTAAGCAACTTTAAAATCCGACAACTGATAATGTATATCGAAATCTTGACAACAGCTCATCCTGACCACGTCGTTTGGATTTGTATTGTTCGTATGCCCTTTACGAAAAAGTGCGATAGAAACTAAACGCAGGTGCGAAATAGAGCAACGTAAGTAAGTTCACGTTTCAAAACATAAAGAGAATAATTATGTAATTATAATGTACCGTTACTGCTCGCCAAAATGACCAGTTCAACGCGAAAAGGTCAAACAGACTTAAATATGACATGTTTCGTTTGATTAATAGATGCGGGTATGTTGTCAGTGCCAATCGTCCAGTGAATAGACGTGGGGTTTTACGGCGTATTAGCAAAAAAATATGTTATGGCGCAAACAGTAAACAATTTTTACTGTGCATGTATATGAATAATTATTCTGAAGTATTGTTGAACTAACAAATACCAACAAGTCAATGATCCATGTGGTAGCGTATGCTTGAATACATACAAGACAACAGGGTATCCAATACCAAAGTAACCAATAGTACATAATGCAAATTATTTCATTTTAAGGAGGAAATCAGTTGTTTTTAAAGAAAATATGAAATAAAACACGCACTAACGAAACGTTATTGTGTACCGCATGATATGATGGTACAAATGTATTTAAAGCATTGGACCCCGGTATGTCCGATCCCTACCGCCACGGCTTCGTGTTGCCGGTTGTTTACTGGGTTGGCTATGGATATTAAATTAATAAGTTTATGAATGTATAATTCATAGTTACAATGGTCATATACGACGGTCAATTCATGATAAACTGTCATCACATAATCAAATACAAAATAAAACATGGCCGCCAGTACTCAAATGGAATATGTTTATACAATTATCCAAAAAGTACACCATTATCAAACAATACTGAACAATTATTAAAACTACATTATGAAGATGAAGATATCATTTATCTTATCGTTATTCTTACCTGGTATAATCAGTATAGTTGTTTAAATGTTTATTTATATGTTTATCAATTAAAAACTCATGACTACAATGATCATATGCGATGGTCAGTTATAAAGTGTAATGACCAATCGATTCACACGTTACATAATTTAAATAACAAAAGAGTTTAAGAGGTAGAGGGGAACACAGGGGTAAATAAAATATTAGTTACATGAAACGATAGTACTGCCTACGATATACTTATGCCTGGAACTAAATATGGTTATATTGTATTATATCTATTTAAGTGAAAACAAATATAATATTTAACCTCACTCTCTCCGCCCCATACTTTGGTGTCTTTGTTTCCTGTTCAGTGTGGACAATGTTGGCAAAATGAAAGTATAGTTCCGAAATCATATATTCATATCCCAATTTCCTAATCAATTTACTGTTTCCTCAATTGTAATGAAATGTTAAAAGCGCGGGTCTTGCACTTAACACATCACCATGTCATGTAGATCAATGGAACAACTGAGCCAAGTGTTTTGAAATCAATCCATGTATGATAAAGTTACAGGTCAGACTTGGAATCTCAAGTGTTGTCAAACAAGTGCATAGTGTGACCTTGACCTTTTAGGTACGGGTCTGGGTCTTACGTACGACACATCGTCAGTTCATCTTGATCAACTGGGCCAAATTAAAGGCAAAGCTACAGACCAGACACGAAATATCAAACTAATTAAAAGTATGGCCTTGACCTTAGAGAAAAGGTTCCATGCGACACTTCATTATGTCATGTTGATCAACGTAGCCAAGTGTTTTGAAATCCATCCATGTATGACAAAGTTAAGAACCGGACATGACATCTCGCACAGACTCGAAGTGATGTCAAACAAACTCAAAGTAGACCTTGACCTTTGAAGTACGGTGTGGGTCTTACGCGCGACACCTCATTATGGTATGCCGATGTATTTGAGCCAAGTGTTTTTAAAATGTATCCAGATAATAAAGTTACAGACCGGACACGAAATCTCAAACAGACTGAACGTGTCGTCAAAGTTTAACTGTGACATTGACCTTTGAGGTACGGATGTCGGTTTTTATGCACGACACATCGTCATATTATGCTGATCATTTGTAGCAAGTATTAATAAAATCCATCTATAAATGGCAAAGTTACAGGCCGGACACGAAATGTCGGACGGAAGAACGGACGGACAGACGGACGTACACTGCGATGAAAAATGGTACTAGAAGCTTCATCGCTTGGCTTTCAGCATTTAGAAGATAGTTCTAGGTCTGGTCGGTCCGCTGTCAGTATAATGGGACTAGGTGGGGTATATAAATGGGTATACATATTTAAGTTGGCCACGTCCTAAATGTAAACGGAAGGTTAGGGAGAATAGCGGCAGTGTATCTGTCTATTTTAAGAATACGTTATTAAATCATATAATTAGCGTGTTAGTTCAGAGACATATAAACAACACATTTTAAACGTTCACGCATGATTGCCCAAAAGTGCGCTAGTACAAGTTCTTGAAATTTACATATATTACACCTCAATCATTTTACTATAGTATGATAGAAATGCTTGCGATTGTTTGCCAGATAATGAATGAACTTTAAATTATACATCTAACGGACGGACGAACATACATAAAATACAAATTAGAGACAGTCAGACCGCATCGCACCGCACCACACCAGGCTATACAACACCAGATATCAAAATAATATATCTTCTAAACTATATTTTAGATGATACGACTAAAACAATCGATGCAATTTAACTATATTTTTGCACTAATAAAACAGTGCGACATTAAGCGTTTGAGTTGCGACCTATACCGGTGGTACAAATCTTGTGACATTTAGCGGCAGAGGATTTGGCGATATATAGCGTTGGTCGCGACATTTAACGTCAGTCTTGCGACATATAATGTTAGTGCGACATTTAACGTTGGTTGCGACATTCAGCGTTAGTGCGACGTATAACGTTGGTTACGACATATAATGTTAGTGCGACATTTAACGTTAGTGCGACGTATAACGTTGGTTACGACATATAATGTTAGTGCGACATTTAACGTCAGTCTTGCGACATATAACGTTAGTTCGACATTTAACAATGGTTGCGACATTTAGCGTTAGTGCGACATATAACGTTGGTTACGACAAATGACGTTAGTGCGACATTAAACGTCAGCATTGCGACATATAACGTTGGTGCAACATTTAACGTTGTCACAGATGAGCAACTGAAGACACTGATCTAAATTTCAGGCGACATATTTGTCGATTTTTAATCTTGGATCCGTCTCTCATGCGGAAGGTTGTGGGTTCGATTCCCGGTCCGGTCATTTAAGCTTCCTCGCTTGACGCTCAGCATTGAGAGGAAAATTCTAGGTCTGTTCGGCCCGGTGCAGTATAATATGACTGGGTGGGGTATTACACCATGTGTCTGCGGCATGATACTCCAGTGTGGCAGCGCTAAGAATATTGTCTCATGTAGACACCGTCGCGATATGACCGAACATTGTTGAAAGCGACGCTAAACACCATACAACAACAACAACAACAACAACAACAACAACAACAACAACAACAACAACAACAACAACAACAACAACAACAACAACAACAACAACAACAACAACAACAACAACAACAACAACAACAACAACAACAACAACAACAACAACAACAACAACAACAACAACAACAACAACAACAACAACAACAACAACAACAACAACAACAACAACAACAACAACAACATTAATCTTGGAAACACATCTCGTCCTGAACCAACCAACATATTATTGTGATTTTGGTATCAAAAGATAGGAATTGACTGTACTTTGGGTGGTGAACTTTTCTTTTTAGATTTAAAGAAATTAAAAACAAATGCGTTACAGTTATTTTTTGTGATCCTTTCTTAATTTTAGACCATTTATAAAGTGAAAAATATGGAAAAAAAACTCCTAACGAATATTTATATGGGTGTTCGCCACCGATGGAGAACGTACCTTTGCATATTTCTACATAAAATGTATTTTTTCTATTATGTGTTGTTAAAATGTTTTCATTAAATCAATTACACTAACCTTTCCGGTTAAAAAAAAACAAATTTCATAAAAAAAATCCAACATTTCTCGTTTTAATAATTTAATAATTTAAATTTAAAAGAAAAACATCAAATGATTGATAAATAAAAGTAGTCATCATATTTATCAGCTTTACTTTGATACTAAAAATATTAAATTCAGATAAAGATTCAAAGAGTTATTAAAGAAATACTAAAGGTGCCGCTTGAAATTTAAGACGTGTAGTGTAGATTATATTGATATTAGCCTGCCAGTCTCGGTTACAAATGTAATTAAGTCACTGATTACTTTAAATAATAATGGTTGTATTTGGTTTTAATTAAAAACAACAACACTAACACTTAAAATCTGCCCAACAGCTAGCTATATAAAAGACAATGCAACATGTCAGAGTTAAATAATATATTACTTCATACAGGTTTCATTGTCATGTAAAGTTGCATATTCAACTCATGTCATATGTCATAGTTAAATGTCATGCTGTTATGTCGTGCTCCATATTCATACCAATTATTACTTGCTGACATTTTTTGTTTATATTAATTTCATGCTTGTTCTGTATATTATGCTTAGTGTTTTTTGTTTCTCAATGGGAAATAAAGAGTTACCAACATACCGTAACCAATGCCTACTTCTGCACGTGTTATATTCCAGGTGAAGAATCCACTTTATATAAAAAAAAGTCCAGTTTTGTTGAATATGATTTTCAAACACATAAGTAATAATATACGACACTATAACGAATACTCGCACAGGTCAATTGTCCGACTGTGAAGATAATTATACACTTTGGATTGTTGAGTGGATATTCCGTGCAATGAATTGTGTAGTACAGACCTACAAACCCGTGCAAATAATGATGCACCGCTGAATTCATTTGAGCATGAATTATTAACTCTACAGGGGCGGATCCAGAATTTCAGTACAGAGGGGACGCAACACAAAATCTGAACGAGTACATATATCAGTAGAAATATAGTAAATTAAAAAAAATGGAATTTTAAGGGGTTTTAAGGAATATATCCGCCATTGCTTTCTGTAAAGCGCTGTAAAGGCCAAATAACGTCCGGTCAGTGCGCATACCACGGTCTATGTACATGTAGAAACATGCCAATATCTCGTACTGTTGATTATTTAATTACACATTTAAACAATTTTGAGTGTTTATGTAATGTTCATATATTTGATATCACAGAGTGTTCGGAAAACTGTCCTTAACGCGTTCTTAGAAATGTAATATGAAAATGAGCGTGAATTAGTGTGTACATTGTATGGCATACCAACAACGTATATTGTTTTTTTAAGTTGTTTAAATTAAAAAATACATATTTGACGATTTATCGGATAAGCTGACTTCCGGTGAAATTGATATAAGTAATTAAACTGTTTTTCTGATATTGTTTAAAATATCTCATTCCAGTGTTTTGGCAAAACATTTTCTTCAAAACTGTGAATTGTTAAAAAAAGACACCATATGCATAGTTCTGGTTCTATCCGGGAAGACTGAGAGCGTGATTTGCCTAAGTTGTTTCACAATCGATGTAAAATAAATAAGTTTAAACGTCTGTGAGGATTATAAAGGAGCATTAAACATTAGTTTGACAGTTGCTCAGAGACGATTACTGCAATAATTGTCACATTCAAAATTCAAATGTAAAACCAAGTAATTATGAAGGAGAGTAACACACTTGTTCATTGTCATATTGAAACTTATCACTTTGGACATAAAAAAAAAAAGCAGCAGTGGTCTCGGGGTCGAGTGTTCTCCTCGCATGCGGAAGGTTGTAGGTTCCATCCCCGACCGGGTCATACCAAAGACTTGAAATATGGTATAAGAAGTTTCCTCGCTTGGCGCTCAGCATTTGGAGGATAGTTCTAGGTCTGGTTGACCCGGTGTCAGTATGATGTGACAGGTCGGGATATTATACCATGTGTCTGCGGCATGATACTCCAGTGTGGCAGAGCTTAGAATACTACTTCAAGTAGACACCGTTGTGATATGACTGAAAAATTGTTAGACGCGACTCTAATCACCATACAACAACAACACGTTGTTAAAAGACCTTTGCAGAAAATACGATAAGTAGATAGTTGGTGGGGGTTTTTTTTACTTTTTTTTTACAAAAGTAATTCACTTATCTAACAGAGATCAGCACACATAATCATCATTTCCTGGATCCGGTAGATAGTTAACAAGACACCTTAGGATCTCTGTCACTGATTACTTCCCCACATATTCAGAGTTGGAAGATTCAAAGTTCCGAAACAAAATTCTTAGACATTCATCACAGAGATTATAGGCGGGCTGGGATCTAAAGTACCACCCTGGAATGACAGTTAAATACATCTACTACTAATGCAGCCATACTTGGCACAATAGGTGGAAATGGTATGTTAATAATAAATGGAGATCACGTCTTGTTGAATGGTCTTGAAGCTCTGAATATTTCAAAGTTATGTGAAGTAGCTACATAGTTGTGACAGAGATAAAATTAAATCCTCTGGCCCATTCAATACATTTAAAGTTTCACTGAAGAATTCCCTCCCTTACATGACGGTAGCAAGATTTGTTGTACAGTTTGTTTGAATTGATTGGGTTTTATGCATGTATTATATTTTTGTTGAAAATGAATAAAACTGTCATACTTCAGACAGACAGACAGACAGACAGACAGACAGACAGGCAGGCAGGCAGGCAGGCAGGCAGACTGTGTAAAACCTAAATAGATCTTCTCAATCTTGGTTGTTTGAGACCAAAGTACTATATTAGAAAAACACACTGTCATTATATTGATTTGGTGCAGTTGAGATTGAGACCGAGGTTATGGAATGGTTATTAGTTAAATACCATTCCATATAAAGGTATTATGATTGTGCAAGAAAGCATTTTAAAAATATAGGATCTGGTTTGGTAAACTGTAAGTTACATTTGCAAATATACGGGATCAATAGCAGTGATATAATAAACAGCGTGTATGTGATTCTACTTTATAACTGATTAATAAATAATTATTTCTGATCAGTCAAGATCTGTGACCACTCCTAATGACGTCACAAATTTAAATAAAGATGACATCACTTTAAGTTAGTTTTGTGATTCGATTATAGATTTGCAAATGCAAATGTATTCGAAATCTAGTCAGAATAGTTTTGCAATGAGTACATTGTCATCCTAAAAATAGAATAGATTTGAAATATTTGAATATTTTTCAATATAAAAGTATTTTTGATATTGCAATACTATTTTTACAGATTTTGTATTTAAAGAATTTTTTATTTAAAAAACACACAAAACGAACACAGTTTCTGAAAAAAATCTATGTCTGGCGTCGAGCCCTCGAGATACAAGCAACTCGTGTTATATTTAAGAAGCTAACATATCACTTAAATAAATACATACTCATTAGGAAATCTGATTGATTATCATTATTTAAAAGTTATTCAAACAATAGAACTTGTTATTTTTAACGGGGTTTAACGCCATTTTCAACACATTTCAGGGTATATCCAGTTTTATTGGTGGAGAAAGACCTCAGAATGAATCTGAGTAGAATCACCGACCTTCTACGAGAAACTGGCATTTTTTTTCACATAAAGTGAAGAGAGCGGGACTCGATCCTACGACCTAAGCAATGAGAGGTGAGTGATAATGAGACGGCCCTTAGACAACTCGGCCACGGAGGACCATCATAATAGTTTAAGTGGTCAGTTTTACCATCGAAGCATTATACAAAGTGTTTAGTTAAGCTGAAAAAAGATTCTATGTTCATTGGTGGAAATCAATTGTAAACCAAATGAATTAAAATTATTTAAGTCTACACTGCTAAAATGCAATATATACTCAGGGACTTTGAACACGCACCACTTACATATACAGGTAATTTTAGTGCAGAAAATGTCATCCGGTTTCAAATTGCAAAACTCACAGGCGTCAATAACGAGTGCATGTAGCCTGGCGAATGGTTCATACACTGTTATTGACGCCTGTGAATTTTCACTTTTGGCGGTTGAATTGAAGAAAAAAATGCATAAATAACTTAAGTCTCGGTCATGGCATTTTGTCAAGAGATGGCACTCTTGACGTATATACACATTCTTTGAAATCGGATGATATTTTCTGCATTAAAATTACCTGTTTTCAAAGTCCCTCAGTGTAAACTCTCCAGATCATTGTAGTAGTTATTGAGGAGTAAATCATTTTCAAAATATACATGTTAGCACACAGGTACCAAAATGGTGCAGTGTTTGTTTGCACCGCACGCTACTCAAAAATGACCAAATTTGTCCTTGATATATCTAATAATTACATGGTACTTGCTGCAACTACTTACCTGCTAGTCTGAAACAAGCCTGGCAAAACCGATTCTAAGGACGCCAAAGTTTCGAACACTGGATGCAATGGTGAGAAGGTGGTGCCATGATCGGAACTGTGCTATTGGGTGGCATGATGTGTGACTAATGAAAACCCTCCAAATTCCTGTATAGCAACACCAGTATTATAGATGAAGTGCGGCCTTCAGATAATTGATTGATTGATTGATTGATTGGTTGATTGATTGATTGATTGATTAATCAGTTAAATGGTGAATAAGTGAAATAGGTGATATCATTACATCGGATGAATTCTGAAATGGTTTTAAGCCACGTGCCAAGGTATGATATTTTATATATTATACGTATGTCTGTGTGAAATTTAAACTTAATCCGAATGGTTGCATACATGCGTGCTTTTTTATTTAGCACCAGAACGGTTCGTTAATGAAATTGACCTTCACCTGTCTGCTCTTGCGGGAAATTTAAAGTCCTATATCCGATGCTCCACCAACAGACCACTCATTCCGTATACTATCAGGGGCATAACTTAACTGAAAACGATGTGTAGGCACAGTTGTAGGGGTCCGGGAGAATGCTCCTCCGAAAAAGAAATTCAGCTATATGTCGCAAGTGTTTTTTTACATATATTTCTTATTTTTAAGGGCATGGTTATCCTTAATATTGACCTTGAATTCACTGTTATAACCTTATAAGACGTGTACTGCTTTAAGGTTTATTCACTTAAATAAAGGTGAAAATGAAGTAGACAAGTGGTTAGATTTTATTGCATTTTGGTGGCATTTTTATCTTTCGATTTCTAAGAAAAAAGTGTAGGCACACTTGCCTAAAGTGCCTACAGGAAACTACGCCACTGTTTGAAAGTGTAAATCTATTTCGTTTTATTTTTTTATATAAACCTTATTTATTTTACCTCGGTTATGAGTCAAGTTCTAACAACTTATACAAATAACGCTCGAAGTTTTTTTTCTGGGTATAACCAGTACGCACTACAGTAGAAATAAGTGGATATGTAAAGCAAGAGTATTTTAATGGGGTTTAACGTCATTTTCGACACATTTCATGTTATATATGGCCTATACAGTTTTATTCGTACGGAAGATCTCAGAATGAATCTGTGTAGAACCATCGTCCTTCCGAAAATAACTGTCAAACTTTCTCACGTAAAGTTTTTGGAAAGAACCGAACTTGAATCTACGACCTGTAGCGGTCACGGAGCAGGTGGTCCAGTGGTAGAGCACCGAACCCATTATCGAAGAGTCATGGGTTCGATCCTCCGCCACGGCTATGTGTGGTGTCCTTGAGCAAGACACATTTTCCGCATATGCTTAGTACTGGCTTTACCCAGGAAGACTTCGAGCGTGATTTGCCTAAGTTGTAAGAACTTGTTTCACAATAAAAGTAAAATAAATAAGTTTTAACTAAATGATCTTGAGACGATACCTTAAATCACAATTTAAAATGAATGTTGCCGTTTTTACCCAGTTAATTACAATGTATAAACTTTTGTTTTTATACAGCATGCCATAAATAATATATTTCCTTTATTTTGCATTGATGTTTCACCCTCAGTAGCCACCGTACTACAATTTTGGCTGTGATTCCCGAAAAGACGTCACCAGCCTCGTTCTCGCAAAGAGCTCGAGAACTGGTTACGTCATGGGAAAGTGTCAACAAGTATAATGAACGCAATATAATCATGGTAGGATGTATTCATGTAATGTTGGCACACCAAACAAACAGGTAAGATCTGTGTTTGCTTTTGATTTGTCACGATGATCGCTTAAGTTACCGATAAAATGGTTACACCAGGGTACGTCTAAATTAGCGTCCGCACGTGTTGTAATAATGTTCAACAAAACATGGCTGTCAATATCGAATCTGCAGACAGAGTGAGTTTATAATATTCATAAACATAACTAACGATATGGCATGCTTATCAATAGTAAAGTGCGTTTAACTGTAATAAAACATCGTATTATGCAGTTGTCACATGACACAGGGTGAATGTTCTATCGACGAAGCTAGACTGTTTGAATTCTGGAAATTGGAATATCGCCCCATTTTGAATGATTGTGATGATGATTTAATTTATCGTCGCACCGTTTTACAATATGGGTGACGCCTCCAGAAGACTATTAGTATCTCTAGATGTTTGGAGTATAGATGTAGTTGTGAAGAGATACTGAAGAACCCACAGACAGGAATAACGGACATTGGTCCACCACCCCTTCATAGTTTTTTTTTTCAGAAATATTTTTTTTATGTATTTTTTTTTTCAATCTGTGTTCATTCCACAGGACCTATCTTACTTATCTTTTGGATAGCTATCGATATGTATATATATAAGTAAATCCATAAGCTATAGTAAGTTAGAGTCTGTGGTTCAATCAACAAAGTTATAAACATAAGTTGAGTAAAACTCTTTTACTACTAGCAACAGTCCACATATCCCCAACTGTTTTCAGACACCCGCTGTGCAGAAAATATAACGAATATTGAGCTAGCAGTTCCGGAATAAGACCTTTTCAAATAGCCCATTTAGACTGTTTGTAGTCATTAAATACTCATTTTCTCAGGAGACACACATATATATATATATATATATATATATATATATATAATTAAGTCACTGATCAATCTGATCTTTTATATAATGAAATGCCAACTTTGTTATGTTACAGACACGTGTGTGCGTGAGTCTGTGTGTGTACGTGTACACAATGAATCTATATGTAGTCAATAAATTTTATGGGTCAATTTTACAATGTAATGAATTGTAATGCCACTTAGATATTTTACAGACACATGCGTGCATATTCATGATGATACTATAAATACTAACTTTCTCGGTCAATCTGATTATCTATGTAATGAAAGGTCACTTTGTTATCTATTGTACATTTTTATACTCGTGCGTGCGTGTTCAAAAGAACTTTATATGTAGTTATTTTTCTACTATTTTCTTCAGAGACATATACCAGTATGTAAGCATCTGACCTTTTATATAATGAAGTGCAACTTTGATATATATTTTATAGACGCGTGTGTGCATGAGTCTGTGTGCGTCAGTGCAAGCACATTACACAATGAATCTAGTTAGTAATACTCATTTTCTCAGTCAATCTGTCCTTCTATTAAATAAAGTGTAATGCATTTCAGATATTTACAGATGTTTGTGCATGCCTGCGTATTCACGATGACACTACATATATTATGTCCAATAAATACCAATTTTCCCAGTCAATCTGACCTTTTATGTAATAAAGTGTAATGCCATAAGATATTAACAGACTTGTGTGCATATTCACTTTGACAATTCAAATGTCCAGTAAATACTAAATTTCTCAGTCAATCTGACCTTTTATGTAATAAAATGTAAGTGATCATTTAGCATATTTGACAACACCTGCCAACAATATCTCTTAACACTTGACAATTTACATTTTTTTTCTATTTTCAAGTTTCTCAGTATATGCTTTGGAATTAATTATCAAACACAACCCCCTACCCCCACAAGTAACATTTTGTGTTCCAGATACAAATATCAAGAAACATTATTTTGTGTCAGATGTACAAATATAAAACACTAGCTGTAAAGCTATTTGCCGACAGTAACTGATGACATAGCAGAAAGTGGTGTGAGGTCACATACATAGGTGTTGCATTTGGAAAAGAATCCTGATGGGAACATAAGATATTGTCAGCTATTTTAATAAGTTCTCTTTGCATGGAAGAGACTTTTTCCTACAGGAGTCCCTAACATGCATTTAAAAACCTCAGTAATAAACTTACTGGGCTACAAGAACTATCTCATGGATTGCAGAGACTGGGTGTGCTCGAGTGACTGGGTCATGTTTCAGGATCTCGGGAAATCATTAGAGTTGATATAATACATGTAACAAGTAACCAAGGTGACATGAAGCTTTCTTTACTGATTTCAGACTTACAGTGAAGGTCAGACCAAGGAGAAAAGTAGGGCAGCTATTGCCACTGCCCTCTCAGGAGAGGAAAATGTTGTTCCTCTGTCACATCTACTGGCGTTGTTGGGACAGGCATTGAAGTGACTGCAGCATCATGGACTTTACCCTCCAGGTGTCACGTCTGCTGGCGTTGTTATGACAGGCACTAAAGTGGCTGCAACATCATGGACTTCACCCTCCAGGTGACTATTATCATTTTTTATCAATATTAACACCAAATAGCAACTGTTAAAATAATAGTCTCAATTGTTGTTTTTTACTAAAGATTTAAATGTACCCTCAGAGTTTTAATATGAAACCATAAAATGTAAACACATATAGGATAACAAGACAGATTATATATTCACAATAGATTAAGAAAATTTTTTTTAAATTATCCATGTAAAAGAATCATATCTAAAACGTTTTATAGCATTTTAGGCTGCTATTTTTCCTTACCATCTAAATAATGTTACATTCTTCAAAAAAAAATAATTTACCTGCCTTCTATAATTCTGGGCTTGGAAAGAGCAAACAAAGATTGTTTATGATTGACTTAACATTACCTTATATCATTGTATATATATATATATTACCTGTGCCTTTTTCAATCTAAAATTCTAATTGCATTGAATACAAAATGTTAGAAGTTTGCAAAAAGTACAAGATTTGTTTAAAACATCTTTAATATTAACATTGTAATATACCTTTTCTTAGTTTTGACCCAAATAGAAAATGATCAACAAGAATCCAGACACATGACTGTTATATATGGCATATCCAGTTTTTATTGCTGAGAACATCAGATTGAATCTTTGTACAACCACCATCCTTCCTCAAGTAATTGACTACCAGTATTACTTTTAATTTAGAAACGAATTCAGTGAGATTTCATCTTGGATTTTAGACTTGGAAGCATAACTGTTTTAGGCCTTGTCAGTTACACATTTCATCAGTTTGGCACATTAATGAGATAGTTTTCTAGTTTTAACCTTGTTTGTAATAATACAATTTTCAAAACAAATAAATTGGTTAATATTGATTGTCTCTGCATGTACATGTAAATGGTGACATATTAGGTGACCTTGACCTCTTTATATGCTTTTTCAGGGACAACATTGATGTGTTCGGAGGTAAGGCTGCGGTCAAGAAGCAAGAAGAAAAATAATACCCCATGGCCATATGGCTTAATAAAACAATAAAGGTAGACTGTTGCTATTATTCAATGTTTGCTATCCTGTTAGTATATTATATTTCTATGTAATGTTATCACTGAAGTGTCTTTAAATCACAAAATTGACTTCTGATAAAACTTGCATCAAACACCATGCATGATAAACACAAGATATTTGTCATCTTCTCAATATTGTTTTTCTTCAAATCAACTGCACTGTACAATGAACATAAAGAAACCTTGCTGAAATTACTGGCAGATTTAGACAAGGGACTGGTTTGGACCCTGTCCTCTTAGATTTCATTTTTTTTTTATAAAAAGATACCTATTTCTTGTGTTTAGAATCTGAAATAAATTTAGTATCGATATAAATCAGATACACTCATGTATGATTTTGTGATATTCAAAATGCTATTAAATATAGTGTTGCTTTTTTCTCTCAAATTCACTAACAAAAAAAAAAGCAGTAAATATTGAACTATTACAACTGATGATTGTTGTACCAATCTTTAACTGACCATTGATGATCATCACAGAAAATAGTACAAAACATAGAAATGAAGGACATCCCTGAGATATACATAAATTAAAAAAGTAAATACCATGATTAATTGGATAAGTTAGCATCATTTTTATGCCATCGAGGGCTAACAGATAATCAATTAACCTAACCACTGTTTCCTGGGTTCCTGAAAGGTTAACCAGTACTTGAGCACACCCCATCTCTGCAAGTATGTGATAACTTCCCCACTTGAATCAGCGGTGAGAGACGATTGATAATGAGGCACAATGTTGTATATCAGTCATCACGGAGACTGGTGCCTGGCAGGGTTCGAACTCACCACCCCTGGATTGATAGTTAGAAGCGTTACTGACTGAGCTAATCGGCCCCGGCAATACCAGTGTACTTGAAAATTATGAAATGTTTTTTGAACAATTGGCAACTAAGATTGTAGATATCTTGAGCTCTGTAAATTATCTGCATTAATTTACAAGGGTCTGGTTCTAGCTAGAAAGACATGAAGTGTTTATATTTGAAAACTTTGTAAATATTTGTTAACCAGTTGTCTTAAGATGTTGGCATCTAATGACTGCTTATCTCTCAGTGTGGCGTTTGTAGACTTGAACCAAGTCCGATAAAAAAACTGTATGTGAGAAAGTTTGTCAGTTACTTGCTGAAGAACAGTGGTTCTACTCAGATCAACTCTAAGGTTTTCCTCCATAAGTCAAACTGGATATGTCATATATAACCTGGCATGTGTAGAAAATTGAGTAAGATAAAACATACTCAAAAAAATAATAATACCAAATATTTCATCATGTAATAGTGTAATTACTAGTTAAGCAATGATTTAAATCTGACAGGCTGTGTTTTATTGTTTTAGCACTGTCTAGTGCTCAGGTTTGATCCCTTCCCCGAACGCCACCCCAGCGGCCAATTTTGGTGTCGTGAGCAAGACACTTCATCCACATGTGCTTATTTAGACTTTGAGCGTGAAGTTGTTTGTATATTAATTTAGTTTAAACAATATTTTATTCACATAAGTACATATATTTAGCGTACATTTAGCAATAAAGCATAAAGTCATACGTTTAACATATAATGTGGAAAGGATACAGAAAAAAGCTTTAGAAGCTTGTGTAAATCTGCTTCCATAACAGTTATTTTACATTTCTTATAGACTTTATCATATTGTCCCGGTATAATTTCAATTTAGCCAAATGTGCAAAAATTGATAAATGAAATAATAGTTTATGAGAATATTTCAAATAAAAAAGAGAGTATTGGTTGAAGAGAAGTAAAGAAAGAGACTTCACTGATTTTATCTTCTTTTATTGGTTCATTCCGATACAGTGGATAGGTGTTTTGCAAGTTTATGTTTATAAATTATATATGTTTATAAGTGTATATTAATTTGAACCTTTTTTTATCACAGTTTGGACAAGGCTCACATTTAGATTCTCTCCTGACAGTCAGTACCTTGTAACGGGATCTGTGGACAGGTTTGTTGAGGTGTGGAACTTTACACCTTTATTTTATTTTATATTTGGCAGTAATTTTTACTCGTGTTCACACATCAGAGCAATCTTTAAACCTAAGAAGGTAAAGATTCCATTGGACATCATTAGCTCTACTGGCCAAAGGCCAGAATTGCTTATGCGATGGTGCGTTGTCTGTTGTCCGTCGTCTGTCGTCTGTTAGCAGCACTTTCTCTGAAACCACTGGGCCAATTTAACTGAAACTTCACATGGGTGTTTCTATTGCATAGGAGACTATACAGTAGATTTTTTTTTTCGATCTGAAATTCAAGATGGCCGCTGTTACTAAAAATAGTCCAAAACTTAAAAAATCTTCTTCTCATGAACGGCCAAAAAGATTTTCAAAATGTTTATGCAGTAATGATGACCAACTATAGTTTTGTTAGATTTGTTCAAATGGTGTCCCTAGGGTTAAATATGACCCCGCCCCGAGGGTTCAATTAGGGGACATATGTCATTATAATATTTTTTATTTATTTTTTTTTAAAATGGAAATGATTTTGCCTATATGTTCACAAAAGCATTGTTTAATGAAGGAGGTTCAGATTTGTAAAAATGCCTGGGTTCCTTAAGGGGTCAGGAGGGGCCCTAAAATGGTAAAAATTGGGAATTACTAAATCCGTTTTCTTAAGAACCGGTATGTCAGATTTGTTCATATTTTGCATAAATTATCCCTATGTGTAGGGGTTTGATTGCAGATAAAAATTTAGGGGCTAAAATTTATAGGGGCCCTGTAAGGGGACTTAGAATTTTACATAGGGATACTGTGGGAAAACAGAAAATTCTTTTTTTTTTCATCTGTTCTTAAACCACTAGGCCAGTTAGACTGAAACTTCTCATGAATGGCCCAACAGATTTTCAAAATGTTTATGTAGTAATGCTGACCATCTATAGTTCTGGTAGATTTGTTCAAATGGTGTCCCTACGGTAAAAAATGACCCTGCCCCGAGAGTTCAATAAGGGAACACATGTCAATATAATATTTTTTTTTTTTTAAATGGAAATAATTTTGCCTATATCTTCACAAGGCGGTTAAGATTTGTAAAAATGACTGGGTTCCTATGTCTTAAGGGGTCAGGAGGGGCCCAAAAAGGGTACAAATTGGGAATTAGTAAAATTGTTTTCTTAAGAACCGGTATATCAGATTTGTACATATTTGATATAAATTATCCTATGTCTTAAGGGGTCAGGAGGGGCCCCAAAAGGGTAAAAATGGGGAATTACTAAATTTGTTTTCTTTAGAACCGGTATGTCAGATTTGTTCATATTTTGCATAAATTATCCCTATGTGTAGGGGTTTGATTGCAGATAAGAATTTAGGGGTTAAGATATATAGGGGCCCTGTAAGGGGACTTAGAATTTTACCTTATAGAGATACAATGGGAAAACAGAAAATTCTCTTTTTTTTTCATTTATTCTGAAACCACTAGGCCAATTAGACTGAAACTTCACATGGGTGTTTCTATTGCATAGGAGACTATACAGAAGATATTTTTTTTTTTCGATCTGAAATTCAAGATGGCCTCCATTACTAAAAATAGTCAAAAATTTAAAAAATCTTCTTCTCATGAACGGCCCAACAGATTTTCAAAATGTTTATGAAGTAATGCTGACCAACTATAGTTCTGTTAGATTTGTTCAAGTGGTGTCCCTAGGGTAAAAAATGGCCCTGCCCCGATGTTTCTATTGCATAGTACAATTTCAAAAAGTGCTATGGCAACTATGAGTCAGTAGAGCGTCCTCAGGCCCTCTTGGGCCTCGTGTTTTACATTTATCATACCGATATAAACAGATGAAATGGGAACTTATTTCCAGAGCATAACCGTTCAAGACATTCATAAAACTTGACACATATCAACCTAGTAGTCGAATAGTGCTGTTTGATATGAAAGTGTTTTCATTTCATTATACTTTCTGTTACACTGGAAACAAATTGCCAAAAATTAAGAAATTCTCGGAACTCTGAAACCTATCATGAAATTTTGCACACATGACAACAAAGTGGTCAAGTAATTACTTTTGCTCAGAGGGAGCTTTCCTTTCCATATGAATATTTTATTCTGATACCATGGAAACATAGTTAAAACTCCAAAACTCTCCATTTTTGGTAAGTTACTCGAAAGATACAAGATACAAAATTTGTTTAAAATTGACATGAATCATAACACAATAAATATTAACTATGTATATCTCTTGTTTGACACTAACCTTAAGATAAATGACACACACATATGTGTTTTGAAATAAGAATTAAAGGGACAGGTTGATATATAAAACTTGGACATGGAACGAGGGGGTCAAAATGCTAGTACTCGAAAGTAGAAAGTTAATGGTGTTAAAACAAAATTGTTCAAAATGGTACTATTGTTTTTTAGCTCTACTGGTCAAAGGCCAGAAGTGCTTATGCGATGGCGCATTGTCTGTCGTCCGTCGTCTGTCGTCTGTTAGCAGCACTTTCTCTGAAACCACTAGGCCAATTAAACTGAAACTGCACATGCATGTTTCTGTTGCATAGGAGAATATACAGATTTTTTTTTTTCGATCTGAAATTCAAGATGGTCGCCGTTACTAAAAATAGTCCAAAACTTAAAAAATCTTCTTCTCATGAACGGCCCAACAGATTTTCAAAATGTTTATGTAGTAATGATGACCAACTGTAGTATTGTTAGATTTGTTCAAATGGTGTCCCTAGGGTTAAATATGACCCCGCCCCGAGGGTTTAATTAGGGGACACATGTCATTATATATATATATTTTTTTTTTTTAAATGGAAATGAATTTGCCTATATCTTCACAGAAGCATTGCTTGTTGAAGGTGGTTCAGATTTGTAAAAATGAATGGGTTCCACTGTCTTAACGGGTCAGGAGGGGCCCCAAAAGGGTAAAATCGTTTTCTTAAGAACCGGTATGTCAGATTTGTTCATATAAGGCATAAATTATCCCTATGTGTAGGGGTTTGATTGCAGATAAAAATTAAGGGGCTAAAATTTATAGGGGCCCTGTAAGGGGACTTAGAATTTTACATAGGGTTACTATGGGAAAACAGAAAATTCTCTTTTTCTTTCATCAATTCTGAAACCACTAGGCTTATTAAACTGAAACTTCACATGCATGTTTCTGTTGCATAGGAGACTATACAGAAATTTTTTTTTTCGATCTGAAATTCAAGATGGCCTCCATTACTAAAAATAGTCCAAAATTTAAAAAATCTTCTTCTCATGAACGGCCCAACAGATTACAAAATGTTTATGTAGTAATGAGGACCAACCATAGTATTGTTAGATTTGTTCAAATTATGTCCCTAGGGTTAAATATGACCCCGCCCCGATGGTTCAATTAGGGGACACATGTCATTAAAATATTTTTATTTTTTTTTAAAATGGAAATGATTTTGCCTATATCTTGACAGAAGCATTGTTTGGTGAACGAGGTTCAGATTTGTACAAATGAATGGGTTCCACTGTCTTAAGGGGTCAAAAGGGGCCCCAAAAGGGTAAAAATTGGGAATTACTAAAATCGTTTTCTTAAGAACCGGTATGTCAGATTTGTTCATATTTGGCATAAATTATCCTTATGTGTAGGGGTTTGATTGCAGATAAGAATTAAGGGACTAAAATTTATAGGGGCCATGTAAGGGGACTTAGAATTTTACATATGGATACTATGGGAAAACAGAAAATTCTCTTTTTCTTTCATCTATTCTGAAACCACTAGGCCAATTGAACTGAAACTTCACATGCACGTTTCTGTTGCATAGGACACTATACAGAAGATTTTTTTTTTTCGATCTGAAATTCAAGATGGCCTCCATTACTAAAAATAGTTCAAAACTTAAAATATCTTCTCATGAACGGCACAACAGATTTTCAAAATGTTTATGTAGTAATGATGACCAACTATAGTATTGTTAGATTTGTTCAAATTGTGTCCCTAGGGTTAAATATGACCCCGCCCCAATGGTTCAATTAGGGGACACATGTCATTATAATATTTATTTATTTTGTTGTTTTTTTAAAATGGAAATGATTTTGCCTATATCTTAACAGAAGCATTGTATGGTGAAGGAGGTTCAGATATAGTTTCGTTAGATTTGTTCAAACCTTGTCCCTAGGGTTAAAAATGACCCCGCCCCGATATTTCTATTGCATAGGAGAATTTCTAGTGCTATGGCCACTATGAGTCAGTAGAGTGTCCTCAGGCCCTCTTGGGCCTCTTGGTTGTAAATAATTTGTTGTTGGGAAGAGTCGATTTTAATGTTGGATAACTTGTGGCCCAAACCTTTTGCTACTACATGTATACAAAAAAGCAATAAAATATGTTTAAAGTTAAGTACAGGTAACATTGTAATTTTGTCTTGCGTAGAGAATATATTTTCCCAGAAAATGGTGCAAAATTAAGTGGACTGGTAGATATAACATGCAAATAGGACTTCTTCTTAGACGGTAAAAGATTTTTATAAATTGGCTTAAGTAGAGCATTAAACCAATGGTCAGAGGGTCGTGGGTAAGATACTCCCGCATGGCTATATCTTTTAAAATGGTATGGATATCATGCTATATTCCATTTCAACAATGTTAATAAAAAAAGCTGGAGCTGTATAGAATGTGTTACTACCCTTGGCTGAGAGAATGTGTTATTTTTGTGCCCCATCAAATCAAAGATTGTAAAAGGGCATTACATGTTACCCCTATCCATCCCTTGGACCGTCTTTCATTAAGTCATCTGAGGTCAAGCCAGTTTCCGATACTAGCAGATAGTAGGGACATAGTAGGGATATATACTATATATTACTGTAATTGACAGACATTCAGAACAAAAAATATATCTTGGATATACTTCAGTATATGTGATAAAATCCTGAATTTGAAAGTATGCTTATTTTCAGGTGTGATTCTACTTGAGTAAAGATTGTGATGATTCGGTTCTGACAAGTCGCTGTGTCTGGGGAGTCTGAAACACGGATTAGTGGTTACCACTGCCTCCACACCACAATGAGGTAATATCTAGTGCACAAGCGTCTTTTATGTAGGTTTATTATTGAAAGAATTATTTCTTCTTTTTTTAATTTTCTTTGATTTGCATAGTATTATAAAATTCGAGTGGATTTGTATGCATGTATCTGAGTGGGTTTGTATGCATGCATGTCAACCATTGTTGATAATACAAGTTATAGTTTCAGCATTATATGGTTCAAGGGAGACAACACAGTCTTAACATGTAATTGTCTCATCATTGTATACATAAAACTCAAACAGGTAAATCCTATTGGTATATATATAACAGGCTCTTTGACCATCTTTGATGATCTTTGATACTCTTTCTGCATTAAATAAGAACCATGGAATAATGTTGTTAACTAATTTCATGTACATTTGTTCAAACTTTCTTTTCCCTTCAATATCAATTCTACCATTTTACAAGAAATAGCTTTCCATTTTTTATTCAGTGAAAGTAATATATGCTGCTTGCATTAGGGATTTAATGTTATCTTCATGTCACATACAGTTGATCTGGTAGTGGTCTACAATTAGACATAAATTGGAAGCGAATATAGAAATTTATTTTAGGTTGGTTATTGAATGAGCTCTCAAGTCCGTTTCCATGGTAAAACCTGTACTGGTTGTTCATTATGAAAGGCCACTTGGTCAAGCCAGGGATCAAACCTGCGACGATAAGCATGAGCAGCCAACAACCTAGCCATGATATCACAGGTGTGGTAAATAACAGAGATGTGTAATTGTTATAGGTATAACATTGTGTATATAACATTATAAGACGATAAAGACTGTAACAAAACTTGATTGATTTCCGTATCTTTTCACACGTGTATAGTGCACACCTATGTTTTAACACCTAAATCTCCGGAAAAATAATATCACTTTTATCTATATACATGTATAAGGCACATCAATATTTTTAAATATTGCCACAACACCATTTTGACAGGACTATTGGGGTCGGTATGTTTAAACGGATTCTGACTGGTCAAAAATTGTCACCAGACTGGTATTCACTAAAACTTATTGAATTTGTTCTAGTTTCTAATATAGCCAGGCCCGATTAGCTCAGTCTGTTATGTGTCCGACTATCAGTCCTGTCATGAGTTTGAATCCCCACCCAGCAACAGTCTCCATGATGAATGATATACGGCATTGTGTTTCATTATCATTCGTCTCATACCGCTGATTCAAGTTGGAAAGTTGTCAGTTACTGGGGAGATGGGATGTGCTCGAGTACTGGTTAACCTTTCAGGATCCCAGGAATCAGTGGTTAACTGATCGTCAGTTAGCCTTTGATAGTATAAAAATTGCACTCAATATTCAATCAATTATTCAATTGTTTGTAATATTTAACCCACGTTGGCACATGGCAGCACCCGATACATATTTAGTTTATACTAATTTATTTTAGCTCAGTTGCAACGAAAGCTCAGAGCTTATATGAACCGCTCTCCAGTCCACTTCCTGGGTAGAACCAGTACTGAGTGTTGTTATGAGAGGCATCGGGTCGAGCTGGGGATCGAGCCTGCAACCTCTGGCATGAGCAGCCAACATTCTATCCATTTGACTACCTTCGCGCTCGATACATATTTGCCACAGTTATCACTGGTAGCAGTCTAAACTATATGTAATCTGAGAATCAGTTCCAGTATTGTTTTATATCTGTTGAAATTTTTACATACATTTGGCAGGCAGGTCAATACAATTAATTTCAGATGTTCATGGTATATCAGAGCAGTGAATCCAAGTTTGAAGGGTATATATTTTGGTCAGAGAATATTTCTTAGCATCATGGAGGCATCCTGCAATTTGTACATAGAAAGAAACATACTTAAAAGGAGCCAGGTAGCCGGTAATTGTTTGTGTATTCTGAGGACTAGTGATAGAATTAAGGTTGGTAATACTATGGACATATGCTGGCTATGAATAACAGTATCTCTGGCCTGGAGCCAGATGTGGATAACAGCAAGAAGCTTGGGCCGATGTGACAATGTGTAGATCATTTATGTCAAAATGAACTGTGCATTAACTTTTACTTATGATCATTGACCACAAGGAACTGACTGTGAAAGAGTGTTTGTAGTGTGTGTCCACCGCCGAAGTTAACAGCATAATTGCTCTAGTTCTGTTTTAAAAATTTGTTACGTTATTATCCCAAAGAGTAGCATAGGATAGAATAAAATAGCAGCTAAGTGATATGAAATGTCCATATATAGTATAATTTTAATTCTATTGAAGTATATTTTGTAAAATTGCTGCTGGTATGTTTAAGCAGTAAACAAACACATGTTAGTAAGTTTTATTTATATTTATTGAAATGGTCTTTTTCCCTTTACTTGTATGTATGACATCGAAACAGAATACATATTAAAGTGACATTTTTTTTTACATTAACAAGTCTCTACTGTTCTTCTGTTCTATTTTAATAGTACAAATACAGTTAAACCTGTCTTAAGCAAAAGTGTCCTTTTAAGACGAGATGTTTAATACAGGGTAATTTGCTCTGAAAGCATAGAAATGGGAATTAGCAAATGTGGCTGTTTGAAACAAGTGGCTTCTTAAAAGAGTTGACCACCTGAGCAAACAATATGACAAGATAGATTAAAAAAAATTCTGTTTTGGCTTGTCACATTTTGAATTGTTTATTCGTGATACTGGTAGTTGTGGTCACTCCTCAGTTTTCTGTTATTTTTCAGATGTCTGTACCACAGATGCTGAGATACGAGTTTACTACGCTGCGGAAGCCTAAGCTGCCATACAGATTGTCCTTTTGGTACTGCTGGTGATTTCTCGTGTCACTGCCAATTTTGAGACTGCCTCTTTGGTTTACTTTGAAAGGTAAATACCCATGTTTCTTTGAATTGGAGGCGCAATTTACACATCTGAAAGTGAACAATTGGAATATCTTGGATTTGCCTTTAGAAAGGGCCACAAGTGGAACATCCTGCTTAAGTAGAATTATTGCAATTTTTATTCTAAAGAAAATGTTAATATTTATTTACGTCTCGTGCATTATAACACTCTATTTCAGTGCATATATAAATATTTCCACATTGTGTGTTACATAACGTGACGTTTTTAAATGTATCTTTTAAGTTACTTGTATGTTATGATTTAGATGGATAAAGGTCGAACATACATGTAACATCTTGTACAAGTTAAAGCATAAACTTCTATTAACATAAAAATGAGGAGTTTTTAAAAAGATTTGACTAAAGTTTAACACTCCTTGTCGAAGAATCGCTGTCCACGAGAGAAATGTGAGCTCCATATTGTGATCATGGTCTTTGCTATTGAAATAATCACATAGTAATGATATTATTAAATAGATAAACAATAAAACTCTTCAGTATATACTTTACTTACCTGACACATATTTTATTGCTTTTTTGTACTCATGTAGTAGCAAAAGTGTTGGGCTACAAGTTACCCAACATTAAAATCAGCCCTTCCCAACAACATATTATTTAATCATGATGGCAATAAAACATTCATATATGAAGCAAGAAGAAAAAATGAAATAGGATACATTGTTTAAGTATATGAAGTGTTTATGAAATGATGCTGATGAACCAATTTAAAACACCAGTTAACATACCGGTAGTACTTAAATAAAGACGGCTTATTAAAAATTTTAAAAAAGCTGAAGTTGAGTGACAAAATGTTTAAAGGAAAAGAAAATTGTAAACCTTGTTTGGACATAACATTTGTACATGTATTATATTATAGATTAAAAACAGCTATATTGGAAACATTTATGATTTAAATGGATTGATAAAAATATTTAAAAAGGGAATACAATTGTTAAACATTTACCATTATTAAAGCTCTGCGACATGTTACACTCACTCGCCACTAAAATATATTATTGCAATTATTCTATTTGCTTGCAGTTGAGTGCTGTCATGTTATGGATACACAGCCCCCACCCCTGGGACCCATCCTGGAACTTTAAAGACAGAGTTGCAAGTTGTTCATTGCGTCCACATGTTGTTGACTTCCCTCAAATGTCACATGCAGACGGCCATGTAATGATGCCTTTGTGTAGATGTGACTTTGCATCACGGTGGAATGGTCAGTGAGGATTTATGTAGAACCGCAGCACTGGATAGGTTCTCTGAAATTGTAAACATAATAGGTAGTTGTGTATTTATACCATTTTAATAATTTTCATGCAGATATATAATTGCCAAGTAAATAATTGGATAAAATTGAAAATTCATATGGAAATAGTTGCTTGATTTCCTTAAACAAACAGATCTCAAGGTAGCGAATGGGAGGGTATGTGAAGATAAAAATACCAGAGATTTTACCTATGTCGGTAGTTCTGAGAAAAGTTTAGGGGATTATTGTATTGTTTATCCTGACATACTTCCATTTTTTAAGGTTTTTATTCATGGACCTTATATTTAAAGTTATTACTGTTTAATTGAATTTTCTTTGACAAGCATGTTTTGCAAAAATGATAATTATAAATTTAACAAATCTGTTGCACAGGATAGAACATCAGATACATGCAAAACATTTTATAAATTGATTGATTGATTGAATATTAAGCGTCATTTTTATGCCATCGAGGGCTAAAAGACGATCAGTTAACCTAACCACTATTTTCTGGGATTAACCAGTACTCCAGCACATCCCGTCTCCGCAAGTAACCTATAACTTTCCCACTTGAATCAGTGGTGAGAGACGAATGATAATGAGACACAATGTCGTATATCAATCATTACGGAGACTGTTGCTGGGCGGGGGATTCAAACTCACTACCCCTGGATTGATAGTCAGACGCGTAACCGACTGAGCTAAATGGGCCCGGCCATTTTATAAATGGGAAGATTGGAAAAGAATGATTTATATAAACATTAGCTATCGTTTCAGAAATTTCAAACTGGCTTTTATCTTTTAAGTAATTATTTAGATAATATTAATTCTAAAGACTATATTGACATCAATATCGAATTTTATGAATAATATCAATGACGTGTGCATACCACTTTTTTGAAAAGAGATCCTGGTCAGATTATAACAGAAAATATATGCAGTCGAGGGGAAGTAACTCATTTTAAAATAATGAGTGTCATACACTTAGAAAATATTTTAACAAGTTTTAAATGAATATCGAAAAGAAAATCAGATGAAAATAGAATCAACATGGTCAATGCCTGATCAGCATACAACAGACGAAGATGTTAAATATATATTTACTAAACTATTTTAAAGGTGAATACATGATAACAGTAAATAAAATATACAAACTGAGAAATAAGTTAAACGTAGGACATTCAATATTGCTAATTAATAATATTTTGCATTTCAAATGTTAACAGAGAAAACTAGTTTGTAAACTAATTATATCAATATCCCAGACATGTGCAAAGCTCAAACTTCCGTTAGCATCAGCATTTGTTTACATTTCGTACCGGCAACTGTTTATTACTCAGCACACTTAAGTAACTTTATTGCTGTTTTTTATTGATGCCATTATTTAAATGGTTGACAAAATTTTAACCTCCCTGTATTAGGTATGACCAGTATAATATGAAAACAAAGCATAATATTGAATACTGGTAATCAATATATTTAGTGATAAACTTTATAATGACTATCTTGATTTTAGAAATGGGAGACAACTCTTCTAGTCTTGTCTGCTACAAAATAGTAAGGCTGTTGGTGAACTCTGGTTTTGTATTTAACGAAAAAATATATTTCAGGTTGCTGTTGTGAAATGTTGGTTTGGATGGCTTTCCTGTACTCATTTAGACATTATTGCCAGGAAGGTACTTCATCAAATACCGGAGTCAAATGTAAATAATCTCTCTCTGTTTATTTTTTATCAATTTTACTTGACAAACACATGTAAGTAGTACTGCTTATCTTGAGCAATTATCTTAATACATTTGTTAATAAAGTGTGGGGAGGTGGGGCATTTTAAGACATCCTGTTTATGTACTGGTAATTAATAACTCGAGGATGTTTCATGCCAGTGATGGTACAAACAGAATTACTGCTGCTGCAGCATTTGGTAGATATGGATTACCATAATCTGTTTAATTCACTAAACTGGCTAATTCATACATTCAAACCTGTGTAAGTGGTCACCTCTATTAAGCAGCCGCTTGTCTTAAGCAGCCACATTTGCTATTTCCCATTTCTATGCTTTTAAGAGCAAATTAAACTGTATTAAGCAACAACATGTCATAAAAGATCACTGTTTAGCTTCCCTTGACTGGCTGCTTAAGAAAGATTTGATTTTTCTTTCTGCACATTGATTTATTGCTGTTAGTTAACATTTTGTGTTTGTACTTCATAATCTCAGTGAAAAACGGAAGTTTCTGATCTGTATGGACACACTTTGTCAGTTGCTGTAAGAAAACTGTGAAAGTCATTTGTTGTTATCATTCAATAAATTTCAAATAAAAAGATGAAATTTTGAATTTGTGTAAGTATTCACAGTACGGTTTAATATTGCTGTCCCAGAATCCAAACATTTTCATAATACCGATCAAAATGGTATGGCGATCTCGGAAAATTAAACATGTTTCATGGGTTTTGTTGCTACTAAAATGAGCATTAATATGTATAGATGCCATTGAAGAAAACCTATTGATGACGTGTATTGGCTTCTGTCCACGATAGTGTTTATATTAAAAACAGACATTGAACAGTTGGATGAATCTAAATCTGCTGGACATTAGCATTATTTTTTGACAGAAAATGTGATAGATACTGCTGTGGACATGGATTTGAGCCTAGCTCAGTCTAACAACTGTGTGAAGGGATTGTGGTTATATTCAGATTCCTCCACCAATAAAACTGGATATGCCATAACCGTATGCCATACTTATAACCTATCGTGTGTTAAATTTTTAAAAATATAAATATTGTGGATTTTTTCATTTCAGTGCAAGCTGCGATTGTATAACTTTCAACAGTAAACACCCTCTACCCAGGAAAACCAACTGTCATCATTAACATACAAGGACAGGTCAGTGCTCTCCCTTAGTTCTTGTTGTAATAGATACAGATGGGTTCAAAATGGTAATTACATAGAAAATTGACAGTGGATGTTCAAGATAATGCTGGTGTGAAAATACCCTGTATGGGTTATATTGCAAGGTTGAATTGTGTAGAGAGTATATTTACCAGAAAATGGTCCAAAATTGTGTTCACACCATTATTGTACCATCATGCACATGTCACTATAATAAACTTGTTACTTATAATATTCATGTTATATATGCTTATTTATTTAATTGCATGTGTACTTTGTGTTTTAAATGTAACATGGGCCGAAAGCCAATACAATTCAAATAAGATATATTGTCAGTCTATTTTTGTAGGAAATAGTGATTTGTATAAACACTGTCCATTGCTTATGGAAGGTGTTGATAACCTGCCAAACATTAATAAAGGGTTGTGTTTTTCAGATGATAAGAAGTTTCTCTAGTGGTAAAAGAGACAGTGGAGACTGTGCCACAATATCGCCCCTTGGGTAGTGGATCTACTGTGTGGTAGAGGACACTGTGTTGTATTGTTTCATTATCGCCATGGGCAAAATAAAGAGAACATTGACGGTTAGTATAATACACATACATGGTCAGTTTTTAAAAACTATAGAATTGAATGGGTTTAACGCCATTTTCAACACATTTCAGGTTATATATGGCATATCCAGTTTTATTGATGGAGGAAAACCTCAGAAGGAATCTGAGAAGAATCACTGTGTTTCCGCAAGTCACTGGCAAACTTTCTTACATAAAATGTTTTGCCCGAGCAACCCACGCCCTTACTGGTGAGAGGTAAGTGATCTTGGCACAGTGCCATAGACCACTCTAAACATGTTCAAATTATAGTTGAAATAATTGTATAGATTGTATTGTAAGGTGATTAGCATCGATTCATGATGATGAATTCTTGTGGTAATATTCTAAGCGCTGCTACACTGGAGTAAATACAGCAGATACATGATATGATACCCCACCCAGTCACATTATACAACCAGGCCAATCACTGCTAAAATTATTTTCTAAATAATCTACATATCTGAAACTAATAGCCTTAATTTTAACCAGTGTTAACATGTTAACCACATTGTGGCTTGTTAATTTACTACTGGGCCCTTCTCAGCTATTTGGAAATAGTAATGGCCGTCACTTTTTAAATTGTATTTTCTATTAGAAATAAGATAAATAAAAAACTATGTTTTAAATTTGTTGTTTGTTAATTCCTCAGATAGAAAAAACAATATCTTGACTCAATTCTCAGAAAATGGATCAAATTTGTATTTGAAACTTGAAATGTCAAGGAATATCCGTCATCCATTTTGGCTGGAAAATGAGGGGACTTCAATCATGGCCAAATTTTCCCCTTTTAATCTATATGACAACAGTAAGTCATTTGCTAACATTTAAATGAAATAATACTTGTAACTATTCACTATAACTATTAAATGAATATGTTACAATTGATAAAAAAAACTTGTTAGAAATTGATGCATACGCCTATTACGGCATCCGTCAAAACAAGAAGAGTTGTCGGCATTAAAAAAAATATATTAATCATGTTGTGATGATCAAAGAACATCCACATGTTTGGAAAACATATTTCCATCGTAGGTTTTAAAATAACACACTTTGTATATAACAATGACAAAGCTGTAAAATTCAAATTTTATTCGGGAATCGAAATGTCCGTCAATTCCGTAATTGGCGTATGCCGAGTCACGAATCCACTAAAACGATCTAGGGGACTTTTTTATCGGGAGTTAAAATTTGCCTGAGACCGTTTTATGTGTACTACGTCATCGATACCAGTGCAGATTTTACATAAAACAAAAATATGGAGGTAAGTTTGATGTCTGTCAACCGCTCAGCCAAGTAATGGGCGTCACAGAAAAATTGAATCATTGTTTTATCATCCCAACACAATACTTGTGTATAATTCGAAGTAACCATAGCAGTGTACATGGATTAGAGAGATGACACACGGACACACGAGAGTATTCTCCTTACTTTCATGAGTATTTTAGAAAAGTCGAGATCGGCAATTACAGTTTGACAGAACTTGTTTGTACGGACATTTTTATTGACAGACATTTATCTGAGAAGTAATTGCCGTTCATGCTTTATTCATATTTATTTCATTTTTGATGCTGACTCGATTGAATAAGACTTTTAATGATGATGACTTGGCTGTAGCTGTTGGCCTCTTACATTTAAAGTGTGTGCAGAATATATAAGAGAAAATATTTTGATTTTTTATTCGGAAATTATGCTTTGACGATGTATGCGTGATAGACTAAATCTGTTAGTATTTTGTCAAGAATAATGTCCGTCATCAAATATATGTCAATCATAATTTCCATCACATGCATGAGGCGTTTTATTTGTATTTTTCAGTTAAAATTTTATGTAGCCTTTAAAAACATTAAGAAAATATAAACTTTATTCATAATTTTTGGAGCAAGAGACTAACTTCCAACTGTCAACACTTAACTATCAAATAGTAGTTTGGCAGTTATTTTGACCAGACTGTCTTGTCAAAAGTAATTTTCCAAATACAGAAATGTAATTTGTGATTAGAATTTTAAAGCAAGCATCAGTGTCATCTTTCAAGTGATTGTTTTTTCTTGGAATATTAATTGTTAATAGAGTTTTACAATTTAAAATTGGCTTAGCATAAATAATAACAATGTTTGTACTGTTTTCGTGATGGAAATTATGTTTGACATGGTTTAAAAAATAGTTCATTATGTCCAACACATCCAATACTGTTACAGAATAATTTGAATATAAACAAAAGAGTTTTGTCAAAAATGTTAAACCCTATACTGCTTACACATATCTCCCTACCGCAAACTTGTGGAGAATGCTGCAACCCCCACTCCCGGTGCAGAAGGCTTTTGAAATAGGTGAAGGACCAGTTTTAATCATAGTAATAAGAAATCATCACATGCCCTACACTGTTTTTTCTTCTATCACAATAAGTATGAAAAACATATGAAAATTGCATGTAATTTCTATGTTGGACTTTGAAGTACCATTTTAAATGCCAGTTATTCGGTAAAAGGTACAACAAAAGCTAAATGGTACATTTATTTTGCAGAATATCCATGATCTCTGTGCACCTATAGCAAAGGAACCAAAACCTATTAGCAGTAATAGTAATAACTTGACATAAACTCCTGCTGAAAGACCAAAAAGGTAAAATAATTAAATCAATTAATTTAGTACACTACTATATAATTATATGAGCAGTCTTGCGAGAAAAAAGGACGCGGTCAGACATTTATGACTTGCGTACAACCAGATTAACCTTAACTTTCGTACAGTGTAGTCAATATTCTTTGCTATTTCATCAGTGAATGATTTTATTAATTAAAGTTTTATTTGTAAACAGCATAGAGGATCAGGCTATGCAGAAACCTAGTCTGATCTGGGTCAACATTGGTCACAAAAGTCTGAATTTTTCTCAAGATAAAGATCTATACTATTAAACATAGAGTTCTTTATAAAATGAAATTATAGCTTTTGCTTGGAGACTTTTTAGTTGTTTTATAAGAATCAAGCTTTCACATACACATATTAACAACTTACACATATAATTTCTGATATATATAACAATAGAGGTATGTCTTATATTTAAAACATGCATTTGATGTCATCAGGTATCCAGAACAAAGGAAGAATGATCCTGTTTTCAAAGAAAAAGAAAGGCTGAGAAAGAAGATTGCTTGGCGCCAAAGAACGGAAAAGCATAATTTGTTAACTTCGCGTCCGCTCATCACACCAAACTCTCAACTAACCCGTCTAGTCTCACAGAGATTGACCCACTCTCGACTGACCCGTCTAATAGACCAGCGAATGAAGATTCAGTCTTGATGAACATGTCTCCAGCTGTGACTGATGACCCACCCACTACTGTACTATCACAGTTAACTGATCATCAAGCTGATCTGAGGTCAGTATCTATACACCAATGTATTTCATCAAAGCAAGCTTTCAATAGAACTTACTTACTGGTTCATTTAAGTAGTACTACTGCAGTCAACCATGTAAAAAATCCATGTTGCTAGGTTGTTTAGTGTCTGAATGTATTGAAATGATACTCACCATGATGGTAAATAAAACAAAATTTCTTTGCAAAAACATTAATAAGTTCTGTACTGATACTCTATTGTAAAAAGAGTTAAATTTATTGTAAATAATTTATAAATTTATAATTTCTAAACAATTTGTTATATATTTTTCAGTTTGTCTCACCACCTAATGATGAACTAGCTGACACCCATGGGATATGGGTCCAGTTTTACAGTCGAGGGCAGGCTGGATGTTGGAACAAAAACTTCTTTTTGTCTCCAATTTTGATATTGTGCACCGTCTTGATCAACCAGCCTTGTTACAGATTGGCTCAAGATCTTATTATCATTTTCTTTTTGTAGTGTCCATAATTGTTAAAAGACTCATTAAACTTCCTAAACGGTTGTTTTTAGTTTTAATACAAGTCAGTTTTAATCTTCACAATAATAGAATACATGTTTATTTGATTACTGAGACTTTGCAAATGGAAAAATAAATATAAAGCATATTATTAGCTAGTACATAATTATGAACGGGTTTTGTTTACAAATTAATGTTCGTCTCTTTTCGATAAATACATTGAACAGAAAACGAGGAGTTACTAATTTTGGAACGCCTCGGTTGGTAATATATGATCATTTCATTTCAGAGAGAAACATAGTATGGTGAACTGTAGGGGATGCAGTTAAAAATTCAAATAACCGTCTGCAGTTTGAAAGTTTTTAAGAACATCCCCTTTGTTCCCCTTGGTGTATTAATGAACTGGAACCCACAAGCTAATTTATAACATGTCAGCAACGAATCAACCATATAGAATTAAAAATAAATTTACGCTTTTAATAACTGAACTTAACAAACACAATATTGACTATGATAAAGTGATTTGTGACGTAGTGTCGCGTGTGATAGTATCATGCGTATATACAAGGGAGGATCCTAAGTACGAGTTACCAGACCAAAATACATAATGTTAGTGAAGCCATAACTCCAAACTTGTTAATGTACCCCTTATATAACGGTCTTAACGGTATTAATCTACACACTACCACTGCAGTATTCATTTGTGTACTTCCGAACACTAGGGGCGGCACAGTCGGAAAGAACCGAGTCATTACGGTATAACAAAAGTTTAAGGAGGCTTTAATATATAGTATACTTAACTAAATTCTTGATTTAAAACTGTGTGCATATTTGAACATTCACTGTCACTTATAAATGTGTTTTGGGTAAAAGTTCCTTGCTTAGTATGATACTGAATTTTGTATAATCTGCTTTTAAAATATTCAAATGTTTATGACAAACAGATGTTAAAAACAAAAAATAATGCCATCTTAACGTTCCATTTATATCTTGCAGCTATATCTTTAATTATTATCAACTTATAATAACTATTTGAATTGATTATAGCGTTTGTGTCCTTTATTGTGTTTTACCCAAGTGCAAATCATTCAGATTGGATGTATGTACATGTTTCAATAAAAATCAATAAAAAATGTTCACCTTAATTGTGTGTTTAATTAGATGAGTAAAATTTGAGAATAGTCCACTTAAATGCCTATGGAGTCACAGGTAAAGTTAATTTCTTTACCACTTGATAAACCACTTCAGGGGTATTCAAATAATATTATTTATTACAAATGATATTGGAGTAATAGGCGTCACTTTTTTTTGGTTGTCAAAATGTCAACAGTAATGTCCGTACATAAAAGTGTCTATATAATTATTAAATGTCACTTTAACTCTAAAATATAATACGAAAGACATTTGAAGAAATCTGATTGACTTGTCCATAACAAGATTTTCTATGGGAAAGAGGATCTGCTTAAAGGAAAAAAAGAAATGCAGCCAGGAATAAAAGTAATAGGCGTCACTATTTTTAACTGTACTACAGAAAAAAAAAAGGAACTTTTTCTTAATGGTAGTTGTTTCCAGTGTATGAAAACCGGATAAATGAATTACTTAACAGTTACTTAATAGTGATTTTGGCAGGAAAAAACTGTTTAAAATGAAAATTAGATTTGTCAAGATAATGGGCGTCACTTTGTGGTGTCTTTACTGAAAACAATAAAAAGTTGTTAAATAAGCCCTACGCTATCTTTTTATTATCAGTTTAAGCATTTATGATATATCTATAAGTGTCATGAACTGAAATTAAGTGGTTTTACCCATATCTAAAATTTGAGAGATAATTTCCTAATAGCTGAGAAGGGCCCTACTGTAATATTTGTGGCATAAATATTTACAGCAAATGGAGTAATGTGGTATTTGATGGATAAACATACTGGTTGTATTAAATGAAATTATTCAAATTTGATTTTACCAGTTAGATGGTATTTGGTTGCCATTCGATTTTCAGGACCACAGGAAAGAGTGCAAGCGCTGGGGTAGGAGAGCGTAACAGTTTCAATACATTTTCGTTGAAATATATTACACTTAGTCTAGTAAAACTTGTATCAGTCAGTTCAAGTCATCATGTTTAGAATGTTTCATTTTAAGCATTAAAATGAGAAAAGATATGCAAAGAAAAATAATGATTTAAAGGAAAAATAAGCTTTTACAAAATTTTGTTTAAGAATTCAAGTGCTAGGGGAATACCATTTCTGATAGTCAAGTGCTGTGGTGCCCCTGTGCTTAAATGGCCTGTAGAGAAGCCTGATTTTACTAAACATTGACTCTATTTGTTTGGCTTGTTTTCTTGGCTTCTGTTTAGTTGGTTATTAGTTAATCAATGCCAAAGGTATTTGTACTGAAACCAATCTCATTTAAAGTTTAAACTTGATTATATCAATTAACTTTATTGTACTGGCCATGTTATAGAGGAAATAAGGTAAACATTTGACGCGGACTCCGCCAATACAAACCTTGATCATTTCAAATCCTACTCAACAGATACAAAATAACAAGGTCAATATGAACCAGAACTGGACAAGGATAATTACTTCTGGTTGTTTGAATCTACAGTCATACATTAAATCAGTTTGTGATAATAAGAAGGCAATGTAATGTGGAGGTTGATACTGTTGGCAATATTGTTATATATTTTAAATATAAAAATGCACAGAAAGATGTTATATAGTATTGACTATTCTGCCTTACACATAAAAACAGTTCTATACATCTCATATCTATCGAAACTAAGATGCCTTTCTAGCCTACTTTATTTCATTAACTTACATTATTTTACAAAATTGTGATTAATTAAGTAATTTCATATTGGCCGAGCTACTGGTCCTCAGACAGTTATACTGGTCTATGGTGTTGGGCCAATATGATTATCCTTGGACCAATATTTGGCCAATATGAATTCACTTAATTTAATTAAAAATATTGGGCAAAATAAAACCTGTTTAAAATTAAATGTCAATGTGTTTCACTATAAATAGAAATCAGTATTATATTAAAAGAAAAGGAGCTGATGATCTAGTGGTAGAGCATCAGACCCTTAAATAGAGGATCGAAGTTCAGACCCAGCCACGCTCGATGTTGTGTCTGCGAGCAAGACATCAATATTCAAATGTATGCTATTTAAAGTACTGCTTCTTCCCAGGAAGAAATTTCAAGCTTCAAACATGATTTGATTAGTTTTAACTTGTTACTTATTTGATATTAAATGAAGAAAGCAAAGTTAAAACACTTTCTAGCTTTTATTTTTTCTTCTTTATAGTTAATTCATAACATACATATAATAATAGGCTTTTTTGAACTTATTTATTTTATACAGATTGTGAAAACAATTCTTGTAACTTATTACAAATCATGCATAAATCTTTCTGGGTAGAACCAGTATTAAGCATGTGTGAACACTACTCATGGCTGTGGTGGAGGATCAAACCCATGACCCTCTGATCCTGAATATAACGCTCTACCACTGGGCCATGTGTTCAGCGCATAATGATATGCTAGCACAAAATGAAGAGTTAAAAGTTTAAATCGTATAATGACAGGAGAGGACATTAAGAACAATTGTTTTAACCAACAAAATAGCCAAATTTCTATTGAAGGATTTCTCTTGTAAAATTGTGTGATTAAAATATAAACTTGGCATTTCATTTTTGTGTATATTAGCTGTAATTCCTCCATTATTATTCCCCCCATGTGAAAGTTTAAGGCTTTATTCGCTATAAAGACAAATGATATTTTTGTATTTTCAGGTATATTTTGTCAGAGTGTAGGATGACAGAGATAATTTGGATGTAAATCGGGGGCCACCAGCTTTTCCATGACAGTTTTGATAAAGTGAAGGGACAAATGTATATAGTGAAAAAAGTAAATCTTAATTACTTTGACAGTTTTGATGTTGGCCACTTGGAATTTGTTATGATGACAGTCTATGGTGTTAAAAACTAGAAAACAGACAACATTTGCATCCGGGTAAGTCAAATTAAAAAAAAAAAAATGTTTGTTTTTGTCCCAGAATGCCCTGTATCAGAGCAATTATTTTAACTTCCTATTCAGAAGTGGAGTCTGCTGAATTTAAATAACTAAAATGAAGTCTATAATATGTTTTAACTTCATTTAAATTCAATTAAGAATTGTTTAATTTTTTAAATGATTTAAATACAGTCAAACCTGTCTTAAGCAGCCAGTCAAGGGAAGGAGCAAAGTGGCCTTTCAAGACATGTTGCTTAATACAGGTCAGTTTATTCTGACAGCATAGAAATGGGAAATAACAAATGTGGGTGCTTAAAACAAGTGACTGTTAAATAGAGGTAATCACTTACACAGGTTTGACTGTATGGACAAACTCTTAAGAAATGGGCTGTAAAGCCGGCTTAAAACTCTCAATTGCATCTGAGAATGTATACTGTGAGTTGGCTGCACCAATAAAGGTTATGGACAATACATGTAGGTATTGGATTCCGAGAAATCTGCCTTCTGTTGGGCATCGAACCAAATTGCCATAACTGTAAAATTGCGTGACCTCGTTGTGCCACAGTCACAACCAATCAGTCATTAGTGTAACAATTGACGTTGCATCAACGTCGATCACTTGACCTTGGAAAGTAATTATTACAACAACAGCGAAAAACCTGCTTCAGTAATGAACAATGTATGGGTCATTTTTCTGGAGAGGTTTGTTGTCATTTGGTTAAAAGTGAGTTGCTATGCGGCTGGGCTAGGTAATTGCTTGTTCACTAGGAACACCGAGAACTATTCTTGAGAATATTTTTACACTTAAGCTTGGAACTCCAGATTTCAACCTTGGATATCTAGGTTACCATGACAGATAGAATAATCATGAGTTTATTTGACTTTATATTATGCTTTCCTACATGCTTGCAAATTTTGATCACAATAAATGGTCTCTTATTGTGTTTTTTCAAAATGTATTCTTGAGTTCTAGCTAAGAATATTCTTAAGAATGGTTGGTGAAACCACCCCAGGTATTTAGATTATACTACAGGTTATTATTTATGTAGGTCATTCATGGACATGCACTAACCAATAGTTCTTTATATGTTCATAAATATTAATTTCTAACCTAACCCAAAACTCAGTTTTGGCTAAAGTCAAGCTATACACTAGACAGAACAAAATTTATATTCTTTTTGTGTTGTTTGTCATTGTAGTTATCTGTGTTTCTGTACACACTGGTGTGGCACTTAATTTACTTTTCATCCCTTGTACAAATTCATGCAGAGCCATGTGCAAACATGTGTGCTTCTCTCAGAAAATGGTGCTCATTTTCAAGTTACTCACAGTTTGTAATCTGCTTGCTGTTGTATAATTTCTTACTGGTTTGTAAGCCTTTTGGTATTCTGTACTTTAAGAAATATGCATCAATGATGCGATGTCTGCTCTGACAGTGCTGTGGCTGAAATCCACCTAAGAGGTTTTAAGTGAGCTGTAGTACTAATAATTTCAGTTAGAAGTAACACCGAGATATTTAGTGAAGTATTATTGATAGATTTAGTGAGAAATAATACATAGAGATTAAGTGAGCTGTAGTACTGATATTTTAGTGAGAAGTAACAATGAGATATTTAGTGAGATGTATTATTGATAGATTTAGTGAGAAATAATACATAGAGATTAAGTGAGCTGTAGAACTGATATTTTAGTGAGAAGTAACAATGAGATATTTAGTGAAGTATTATTGATATATTTAGAGAGAAATAAAACAGAGAGATTAAGTAAAAATGCAGAGAGATTATGTGAGCTGTAGTGTAGTCCTGATATTTTAGTGAGATGTATTATTGATAGATTAAGTGAACAATAATACATAGAGATTAAGTGAGCTGTAGTACTGATATTTTAGTGAGAAGTAAAACTGATATTTAGTGAGATGTATTATTGATAGTGAGAAATAATACAGAGATATTAAGTAAGCTGTAGTACTGATAATTTCAGTTAAAAATAACACTGAGACATTTAATGAAGTAGCATGATATATTTAGTGAGTAGTACTGAGATAATTTGTGAGCACCATAATACTGAGATATTAAAGAAACAAAAATAATAAGTACTCTGATAGATTTAGTGAGCATAAATTTGAAATATGGAACTCAAATTTGATCAAGCATTTAAAATTGCCCACCAGGACTTCCACCATGATAAGACAGTAACATATAAAACAAGAGTTTATTTCTATTTATCTATCATGTAGTAATTATCTTTCTTATATAGATCATTGTCCTTAAAATCAATTCACTTAATGACTTTATAAGAATTAACTGCACGGTCTTGATTAAATCGTTAGCATTAAAGCATTTGTTAACTAATTTTGCAGAATATTACTGTCACTTCCAGAGACCTGATCTGATAGATCATTGAGACGGTCTGATATAAACAGAGGAAAAAAAGCATCTTTTGCACTTGGTTGAGATTACTGGAGTTGTCAATTAGTTGATCTGTCAGGTGAATGTAATGGTAAAGCACTTATAATCACAATGTTCCACGGATAAATGAATCTTTGCACAAAAAAGGCTTTGAAACTATCTGAATCTTTTTATGCCCCCCCCCCCCCCCCCCCACAAAATTTTTTTTAGTATATCGCAGTTTTATTTTATAGTAATTGAAGCGTCCATCTGTCCGGGCAAATAAATGGGTAGTTAAGTGTCTAGGGTTTAGGGTAAGTAATTTTTATGGACAGTTGAAAAGCAGTTGAAAAATAATTACGTGGCTGTTTCTAGCCACTTAAAAAACAGCATTTAAGTGGCTTTTTTTCTCTTACATGTCTAAAATTATCTAAAACTTAGCCACACAAGTAATAAGATTGACGCAAAGAAGCCGCTTAAATACCCATTCGTGAGAACTTCTGTCCTTCCGTCCGGTATTTCGTTTCCAGCCTGTAACTTTGTCATGCATAGATGGATTTTGTTGAAACTTGCTACAAGTGATCAGCATAACATGACGACCTGTCACTTTGTCATGCATAGATTGATTTTGTTGAAACTTGCTACAAATGATCAACATAACATGATGACTTGTCGTGAGTAAGACCCACACCCGTACCTGAAAGGTCAAGGTCACAATTTTAGTTTGTTTGACAACACTTTGAGTTTGTGTGAGATTTCGTTTCCAGCCTGTAACTTTGTCATGCATAGATTGATTTTGTTGATACTTGCTTCAAATGATCAACACAGCATGGTGACGTGTCGCAAGTAAGACCCACACCTGTACCTCAAAGGTCAAGGCCACAATTTGACTTTGTTTGACAACACTTTTGAGTTTGTATGAGATTTCGTTTCCGTCCTGTAACTTTGTCAAGTATAGATGGATTTTGTTGATACTTGCTACAAATGATCAACATAACATGATGACGTGTTGTGAGTAAGACCCACACCCGTACCTGAAAGGTCAAGGTCACAATTTGACTTTGTTTGACAACACTTTGAGTTTGTGTGAGATTTCGTTTCCGGCCTGTAACTTTGTCATGCATAGATGGATTTGGTTGATACTTGCTACAAAAGACCGACATAACATGATGATGTGTCGCGTGTTACACCCAGAATCCCACTTCGAAGGTCAAGGTCACAATTTAACTTTGGTTGATGACACTTTCGGTCTGATTGAGATTTCTTGTCCGGTCTGAAACTTTGTCACCTATGGATAAATTTCAAAAACACTTGGCTCAATTTATCAGCTTGACATTACAAAGTGTCACGTGTAAGACCCACATGCGTACCTCAAAGGTCAAGGTCACACTTTGAGTTTGTTTGACAACACTTTCAGTCTGTGTGAGATTTCTTGTTCGATCTATAACTTTGTCATCTATGGATATATTTTGAAAACACTAGGCTCAGTTGATAAACATGACATAATTAAGTGTCACATGTAAGACCCAGAACCTTTCCTCAAAGGTCAAGGTCACACTTTCAATTTATCAAGATGACATGATGACATGTCATAAAAAAAACCTACACACTGTCACACTTTGAGTATGTATGACAACACTTTGAATCTGTTTGAAATTTCACGTCTGTCCTATAACTTTATCATGCATGGATGGATTTCAAAAACACTTGGCTCAATTTATCAATTGATCAACAATTGATCTGTAACTTACATTTAGGAATTTTAGAATAGCTTGACACAAGTGATCAGCATTCTATGATAATGTTTCACCTACATTTAACTGTTGAAATATACAGACCATTACATTAGATGTCAAAATCAAGGTTACACAAAGGTCAAGGTCATGTTTTATTTTAAAAAAATCATGGAATTGCATGTTTAGTCTGAAACATTAGTCCATTACCTTTGATATTCATATATACATTGCTACCTATTATATCATATATTGTTATTTTTCACAGACCATTTGGTGGGCATGTGACACTTAACAGTGACATTTCTTGTTAATTTTTACTTTCTTACATAGAACGGCATAATGCTGTATCACTGTGTTTTAACAGAAAGGAGATACACTATTTGTGTTGCAAAAGGTTGAATTTATTGATTTGATATTAAAAGTAGTGATATTATATTAAAACAAAAACAAATATTGTCAAATTTAAAGGTGTTTTTGAGTGATACAAATATTAATTATTAATGAAAAATAATTCATATATTTATTGAATTTTAGAATTTCCTCCTGTTGTGATTATAAATTTGATCACAATCTGGCAGTTTAAACTGAAGTCTGTCCATTTATAGTTTCTTGACACAAGTATTGATTGTAAGTCTTCATTGGGTAATGACAGTTATTGGATTATTGATGATAAATTCTGCCGTTATTAAGACTTTTTTCTGTGAATTCTGGGATGTTTTTTATCTTTTCTGCAGTTCTTCATTGCGCAGGAAGCAATCAAGAACTATTTTAGTACAGATCTCCATGGCGTCAGCAAATGTCTTCAAAACAAAACAAAAATTGAGTTAATTGAGTTTCACTAAAAAGTGTCATTTTGGAAATTGTTTTCTGGCAACTGAAAGTTGAATGTTTCGCCAAAGATGATAAAAACAACAAAAGAGGAATAAATAACAATGTGGACATGAATCAGTAGCTATGGATGTTACATCAAGCAAGTTTTGCTTTAATACTTAAAAGTTTAAAAAGAGCATTTACCGTTAGAGTAAATTTAGTTCGTGAAATTTGATTGGACATTTCACTATACAAACGATGTTTCTCCTGCTTAATAGGTCTGCGCGGAATACTGTTTTCAGCAGACACCATTGTCATAATGATTGACAGATTGTTAAAACTCATAAATACCATACACTTCTTCAGACGGTATTCTTAGCACGCAGACACATGATATGATACCCCACCCAATTACATTATACTGACACCGCACCAAGCAGACCTAGGACTATTGTCTAACTGCTGGGCACCGAGTGAGAAAACTTCTTGTACGATTTTTCAAGTCTTTTATATGACACTGACTTAGGATGTGAGAAGGACACCACTGCTGCTGTTGTTAGTTCTATTATATATTTCACATGAATGCAACCCCCTTTTCTACAGAATACAGTGCAATACATAATTATGTTCAAGATGACATACTAGTATTTTTCATAAAATGATTTTCATATTTATTATGCAAAGGTTATTTGACAGGGTGTTTCTTACAACTAGGTTTACTTAGGCCAGGGTAGATTTTGTGTAAACATGTGAATTATTGAAAGTCAAACAAAGGTCATATGTGAAGCCATGATAGAAGTCCTCTTACAAAGAACTACAATAAGATACGTCTCAAGACAGTAGAAAAACAACTTTCCCATCTAATCGGCAAGCTTAATTCCAGGCCAATATTTAGTTGCAAATATGGCTAAATTATCACGCTTTTATGTCTGCAATATCCTGGAGAAGTAATCCCAGCGTGCAATGTAAGTCGCTGTAGGTTATTGAGATAAATTGTTCAGAAGATTTTTATCCATTTAGAGAAAAAATTGATTAAAATTCCCCTAATTGTCATGATTAGAAACAGCGTTTGGAAGATTTACCTTCTCTACATTGAAATTTATTGTTGTGCTCATGTTGAACCAAGTTAATTCTAATGCAAGTCTCCAGTAAGTGAAATAATCGCAGTAAGTGAAATAATCATTGACCTTTTATCCTATTATTATTATTAGAGACGTTATTTTTTTAACAACAGCAATATAAATAAAATGCTCATACAAATTAAAAGGTCAAATGGCAATGTTGCATGCCTATATTTTTATACCTGGAACTGCAGTGGTGGTCGAGGGGTAAAGTGCCATATGGAAGGTTATGGGTTCAGTCACTGCCCGAGTTATACTAAAGACTTTAAAAATGATACTATAAGCTTCCTCACTCAGCGATCAGCATTTAGAGGATAGTTCTTGGTCTGGTTGGCCGTGTGCCAGCATAATGTGACTGGGTAGGGTATAATACCATGTGTCTGCATCATGATACTCCAGTGTGGCACCATTTTGGTGATTTGTTAAACACTAACACTACACACCATGCCACATCCTCACACCTGAGACAATAACGACATGAAGATTTATAACTCCAAGCACTAGTATTACAAACTTCATAATAACGAAATAATTAATATAATTAGTTGTACCTAGGGGCATAACATGATAAATTTGGAAGGGGGAGGGTGTGCAAGGATGCATTCCAACTACTGAGGCTCCAGGGGTACTTTGCCTGGAATTTTTGTCTTGCCGCAACAAAGGAGAGATGAGATTATGGTATTGCTTTTCCGTCGACGGCGGTGGTGACGTTAAACATTTATATTTAGTTCCAACGTTATGTTTTCGTTTTTACACTTTTTCTCAACAAGTACAAGTACTAGGACACTCATACTTTGATCATAGTTACAACTAACGCCCTGCATCACATTATATATTGCAGATGCTGAGTGTGACCTACATTTCATGGTCCATTGACATTGTTTGATGCTGAATTTTACATTTACCTCCAACGTTAAGTTTTCATTTTTACACTATTTCTCAGTAAGTACTAGTGCTAGGACACTCATACTTTGCCTGGAATTTTTGTCTTGCCGCAACAAAGGAGAGATGAGATTATGGTATTGCTTTTCCGTCGACGGCGGTGGTGACGTTAAACATTTATATTTAGTTCCAACGTTATGTTTTCGTTTTTACACTTTTTCTCAACAAGTACAAGTACTAGGACACTCATACTTTGATCATAGTTACAACTAACACCCTGCATTTTATAATGCAGATGCTGAGTAGTGCTTTTATTTTTTTGAATTTATTTATAATATTTTATTCTTTTTTTATTTTTAATTATTTTTTTTTTATTATTTTTTTTTTATTATTTATTTATTTACTTTTATAAAAATGTTTTACTAAGAAAAACTGGTTAAAGTTTTTTGTTTTTTTTAAATATGTTTTACCTAGAAATACTGGTTAAAGTTTTGTGTGCAACTACCATCAAGTTCATATCTAAAAAATAACTAAATGTATTTAATTATGTTTCCCTCCGGCCTTGAAAAGAGCCTTCCCTCATCTGTTTGCTGAGACATGAGATCTGGTTGTCTTATATCCAGAAGTAACAACTGGTTGTCTCATATCCAGAAGTAACAACTATTTTTCTCAGGCCCAGAAAGAGCCATTTTCCATTTTTAAAGTAGAAAGTTTTTCATTATACCCAAAAGCAGGAAAAGACCAGCAGCAAGTTGTTCATCTTTGGCCTTTTTCATCACAGTTTCTCCTGTTAAACAGGACTTTTATAAGGAGCTGCAGAAAATGAAAATTGCCATACTCGTGCTTTGCAAAAGGAGCTTTAACTCCTGTTCTCACTGCTGTGAAGAAGAGTTCATTATATTCCATGGAAAAGTTGTTGTCATGCAATAAAAAAGTAAATGATTTTCTTGGACCTGATAAAACGCTTCCTTTTTACTCCGGGTGTTGAGTAATTCTTCATTCTAGGAAAAAAAATTGATTCAGGAAAAGAGAAATTTATCTGAAAGAAGCTATTTTCTCAAACCTGGTAATTAAGTTATTGTTTTCCCTATCCCCGGGGAAGTTTTTGTCCGTATTTAGGATATATAAACAGCTTTTTAGAAAGCAGCTCTTCTATTCTCCAATCCCCGTTTATCATCAGAAGGCAGCTTTCCAATTCTCCAATCCTCATTTATCATAAAAAGGCAGCTCTTCTATTCTCCAATCCCCATTTATTGGAAGAAGACAGCTCTTCTGTTCTCCAATCCCCATTAATCATCAAAATGCAGCTTTTCTGTTCTCCAATCCCCATTAATGATCAGAAGGCAGCTCTTCTATTCTCCAATCCCCATTTATTGGTAGAAGACAGCTCTTCTGTTCTCCAATCCCCATTAATCATCAGAATGCAGCTTTTCTGTTATCCAATCCCCATTAATGGTCAGAAGGCAGCTCTTCTATTCTCCAATCCCAATTTATTGGTAGAAAGCAGCTCTTCTATTCTCCAATCTCCATTAATGGTCGGAAGACAGTTCTTCTATTCTCCAGTCACCATTAATCATCAGAAGGCAGCTCTTCTATTCTCCAATCCCCATTTATTGGCAGAAGACAGCTCTTCTGTTCTTCAATCCCCATTAATCACCAGAATGCAGTTTTTCTATTCTCCAATCCCCATTGATTGGCAGAAGACAACTGTTCTGTTCTTCAATCCCCATTAATCACCAGAAGACAGCTCTTCTGTTCTCCAATCCCCATTAATCACCAGAAGACAGCTCTTTTATTCTCCAATCCTCATTAATCATCAGAAAGCAGCTCTTCTGTTCTCCGATCCCCATTAATCACCAGAAGGCAGCTCTTCTGTTCTCCAAATTTCGTTCATTTAAAGTATGAATTCCAAGCGTAAAATAAGACGTAAACCGTGTGTAAATTTGGCGAAATATGCAAATGAGCTAAAAACCAGGCGTAAAAAGAACCAGGCATAAAATGTTAGAAACCAGGCGTAAAATGTCAGAAACCAGGCGTAAAAAGAACCAGGCGTAAAATGTCAGAAACCAGGTGTAAAAATAACCAGGCGTCAACACCACCATCATCATCAGCAGCAACAACCCCATATTATCATCATCACCATCATGAGCAACAACAATTTCAGCACCATTATCATCATCAACACAACCATCATCATCAGCAGCAACAACAACATCAGCACCATCATCATTAACACCACCATCATCATCAGCAGCAACAACAACATCAGCACCATCATCATTTACACTACCATTATCATAATCATCAACATCATCATCAACAACAACATCATCAGCAGCAGCAACAACAACATCACAATCATCATTAACACCACCATCATAATCATCATAATCATCAACAACACCATATTATCATCATCAACAATATCATCACCAACACAACCATCATCATCAGCAGCAACAACAACATCAGCACCATCATCATTAACACCACCATCATCATCAGCAGCAACAACATCAACACCATCATCATTAACACCACCATCATCATAAACAACACTATATTATTATCATCACCATCATCAGCAACAACAATTTCAGCACCATTATCATCAACACCACCACCATCATCATAATTTTGTCAAGTTTCACTTAACTACTTAAAAACTTGACCTATTTTTACTGGTTATGTATATATTGTTTAACTAATGTCAATGAAACAGTAAGTGAATGCAGTTTTTCTGGAGGCAAGTCTAATATCTGGATTAACTGTATGCTTTTCTTTAATTTAAGTTTTTAAGTATTTAAGTATATATTTAAATATGTTGGTGAAACAAAAGCCAGGAGCTAGGAACATTAGTGAACTATTATATTAAATATTCATTTCTTTGAAAAGTAGGCTGGCCCCTACTGGTGTTCAGGGGTCATTATGTTGAGGTAACTTGGGTTATATTTTTGTGAAAGGTTGCATATTCTAATAATAATATAGCTACTCTGATGGTCAGAAATTGAATGCAAGAATATAAACATGAATTATAGTAATTCTTAAACATTCATAGCAGCTGTATAAAAAGGCAATCAAGATAAACACTCACCATGAACTTCCACTTTTGAAACATCTATTATTAAAATCCCTGCATCCTTTCTAGAATATTGCTACATATTCCTTAACACTAAATTATGTTATCATTATAAACTTCTTATCCTTTCTTCCAGTAACATTCATTTACTGGCCAGTTTTTATCAATGACTGGATCTATGGGGGTTACTGAGGTAATTTAACACATTATCAGGATTCTTTAACAGCAAATGCTGCTGGTTCTATGGTTATAGATAAACAAACCCCCTTCTTGTACCTTCCTGCATGAGTATTAAGACTTGTGTATACAACGTATTTGCACTCCAAAATAAATTTACAACATTATCAAAACATGAATAACATATTGTATTATAATGAAAGAAATAAAAGGTCCTATGGAAAACAGAACAAAAGGTGGCTTAAATGTCATGTTTAATTGTCATTTCCATTATATTTCCTACCAAAAATATATATGTATCTTTTTTTCATAATTTTGAAAAAAAATTATTGAAGTATGATTATATTTTTTTCTTTTTTTTTATTAGATAGTCTTTGTGTCTTATGATATAAATGTACAATGTATGTTAATTAGATAATACAACTTGTAATTATTTTTTTCCTTTTTAAATCTTTAATCTTGGTAGCAAGTTGACACTTTACATATGCAGGGGAAGGGTGGGGAGAGATTTTTTTTTTCATGAAAATAAAAAGGGTTGGGAGGCATGAAAGTTAGTGGGCGGGCAGGGATGATAATTAACCAATTAACTATGATGGCTTTAAGTGGAGTAAATGTAAGTAATTTTTCACATTTCTTTTGCGTCATTGCATTTATTTACACTGTTCAAAAAATAAACAGTAACTCTAAGAAAGTTTGTCATTCTGAAAATTCAACAGGGGGTTTGATTTTTTGACATCTCTTGATAAGATTAATATCTCAGATAGTTTCAAGTTAAGTCTTTACTTTATGCTAAGTCTTAATACTTATTGCCACAGTGGAAAAGGTGCTAATGATAAGAAGTACAAAATGTAATGCCTGGCTGGTACACTTTGATGAAAATTCTAAGTTCATTTTTAACAGTTACTAGTGGCTGGCTGACAGAATTACGCTTGGTTGTCAAAAATTACGCCTTATAAATATGGTTGCATTGGTAAAAAGATTACCGTATGTGTCCTGCTCCTTTCCGCCTGGTTTGGGACACATAACTATCATTTCCGCTTGGTTTCCGCCTCAAAACCAGGCGGATTACGCCTGATAACTTCGTACGGGCAGTTATCATTCTGAAACTGTACATTTCTTTCTGTATTATATATCGCTTCATTCATGGTTACATAAAACATTTCCCAAAATCTCTGCTGTTACTAAATGCATCAGTGCTGTTGCTTTTGAGGGGTAACAGAAGAGACAGGAACAGTATGGTAACAATGACACATGGTTATGATATTGTCTTTTGGCATCAAGGAATGATATGGAGATTATGTTGATCATTTCTGTTAATTTTTGCAACAATATTGATTCATGGACAATAACATCAATAAATGTGATAATAAAAATAACATGGTAACAGAATAGACACTTACCAAAGGTAACCCAGCAGACCAACTTGGAAATAATACAAAATTTGAGTTTCCACTTTTTTTCCCCATCAATTCCTCTCTAACATCAAAACTACAGGAAGTGATGAGCTGTTTGGTACACATTTTTTGGAAGATCTTCAATTAGGCCATCAGGAGTTATCCTTCTTTTTACATAATGGTAACAGGAGAGACACTAAGTTATGGACAGGTGTTTTGATTCAGATAAATATTTTTTGCAACGTTAGAGGAGCTCTAGTGTTACCATGTTTATTTTCCATAATTATTACTGTATTAAACCTTTACTTCATATAGACGCCTTTTGACACCTCTTATATTGAAAGCATTAATTCACCACGTATCAGCTGTGGGTGAATTATGTTTATATTAACTGACTGAATGGAAAACAGTGCAGGAAGTGTTCAGATTGCTCGAGCAATCTGAACTCTTCCTGCACTGTTTTCAAAAGCCTTCTGTGATTGGTGCGGGAAAACGCGTATCTATGGAGTAAAGGGTTAAACGCCACATTAGAAGAAGAAAATATGGAATTATAGATAAATTGTGATATATCATACCGTAGCGTTCAGACACAGCTCTACCTGTGGATAGCGCCTATTTGACATTCAATATTTTTTATAAGAAGTATATATTTCTAAATGTCTATATTGTAAGAGTTAATTCCAAGCAACAGCATCTGGAGAGAAATTTTATATCAGTAAACATAATTATTAAGTTTTTTTCCTTCTGGACAGGGATTTCGACAATTTTTCAAAATGACCCTTATATGTGCGGTGGCTGGTGTATGCGTCATAGAATATGTCCTCAGTTTTATCACGGTGTACAAGCCAGTAAGTGTTCAACTCTGCTTGACTGTCATTACTTGTTGGAGTTCCATTTCTTGCTGCTTTTTCTATCAGCATTGGTTCAGACTGTTGTTGGTCCCAGTATAGTAAAAGCTGGTACCTGATTTTGAATGTTCCCAAACTTCTGCATGTCACTATCATCTAAAGTAATTACACCGTTAAATGTCTCCTTGCCTAGTCTGATGATACGTTTTCAATGTTATTATTAGTAAGACCAGTTATCGCTATGTCTTTTACCTCACTTTTCTCAAAAAACATGTTTAAAGTAGTTGTTTCCTTCTCAGATTGGGGTAACTGTTTCATTGTTGATTTATGTTGATTTTCTTCAGTAGATAAATATTTCTCCAGTTTCTTGTTATTATATAATGATAATAATAACAGAGCATGTGAATTGTCAGTGATTTCACTCACAAATCTTATTTCACAATGGTTGTTTCTATAGTTATAGTGATGTCAGTAATCTCCAGGAACTGGTAACCAATTGTACATGATGGAGTTTGGTGTATTTTTTTTCAGCGAAGGGCTATGCACAGAAGTTTGACATTATGCATGCATGTATAATAATGTTTCCATTTCTCTCTAGAAAATGATGTGATGACATGACATAACAAGTGTTGCAGTTGATTTTGACATCAAACAGTGCAAATTGGCTATTATTCATGTTGCCTTATTACCGGTTTCTTAAAATTTAACTTTTAACCAAAAATCCATGGGGGTAATGTCATAGATTTTTACTTTATATTTTTTTTGTTATTTATTTATAAGGTTATTATTGTACCTTCAGATAAGGCAACACTTGAACATGTATTTGTGCAAGTATCAGACCTGTAGGGCCCCAAATGACAAAGTTATTACAATCTCCACATGGCAGGTATAGCAATTTTGATATGGCTTTTTTTTGCAGGAAACAGCATGAATTGACTAATACCATTTCAGAACTGGTGCAGATATACACATGAACAATTTTACTCGGTCAGGATTAAATTGTATTACATATTCTGGTACTTTTAGTGCATTCGTAGACAAAAAACTCACGCCACTATTATCTCCCTTGAGTACTCCAGACCTTCAGAATGAAAGAGGTAGTATTAAAAATTTGTTCCCTTTTTCTTCTATTTTCAGGATTTTACATTGCAGTGATTTATTTATTCTTATGATGTGTTAAATGGTCCATATTTTAGAAATCATCCCTGAAAATTTGATGCTGATACCAGGTTTCTAGACAATTCTGTGTCATTTTAGATTTGATGGGTCGAATGGTATTGGTGATGAATTGGCATATTATTTCTCTGGAAATGGACGGGTCCTGCAAAACATTTGAATTTGAAAATTCAGCCTAGTCAACATATATATTTTTTTTTTTTATAATTGCAGATCTTGAACCAGTCAAGAATTTGAGCCCAGACACATGCTGCAGATTTGGATTTTTCACAGTGTTGTTGACAATAATGTTACAATGGAGCCCTATGGGAAAGTTATACCCAAATCAATTTGAGTAGAAACTGGCTTTTTTATGTACAGTCAAACCTATGTTAGTGATCTTAATTAAAATAATAATAATGACAATAACTACGACTGAACTTTGCTTTCATTTCCAAGTGCTTGCACATACTCATGCTAGTAGACAATAAAGTATCAGAATTTTCCTTAGATCATTGGTTATTTTCAAAGATAATAGCATTGGTGGCCATTTTGAATTTCCTTAAAGTATAGGTGTAACCCCACCATTGATTTTTGTTCTTTATTCTATAGTAAATAATAAAAGTTTGAAGGCTTGTCATTCATAGAGGGTCCCAAATGAAAGAAGTGAAACCTACATTTTACTGTTTGTCAACCTCTGCACTATCAAAATATGATGAGAAAAGTAGGGGTCATGTGTCATATAAGAGATTTTTTTTCTGCTCAGTGTGTACACTGGTGACAAAGTGAAAGTAGACTTCCGAAATCATGAATTCATACCCCAATTTCCAAGCATCATTTTTTTTTTCTAAATTCACAATTCAAACATGACAATGCTATCAAAATGTTCAAAATACATCAATAATGCCATTCAAATAAAAAAATGAGCATTAAAAATAGGAAAATGCATTTTTAAAGAAGAAGAATTGAGGATTATTTACAACCGCCATTATGCGACTACCCCACGGAAGCACTTCCTTTTTGCAATGGTGGCACTATGCCTAAATAAAATAAATTCCCCAAAGATGACAAGGTGTCATACAGTGGATTCTCATTAAGTACACCATAAAGAACTGGAAACTGCAAAAAAGCCTTGTATCTACCCTATTGCAAGGTTCAGCTTCAGTTCTCCTAGACTATATACATGTAGCAGCCAGTGAAATGGACTTAGTGTGCAGTGCTGTAATATAGCTTCAAGATGCATCCTTATAGTACAATGAAGTACATCCATCTTTAAGGTGGAATATGTTGGTTCAATCCCAACTAAGGATATCTGTTGGAGGCTTTTTACTGAGCAATGCAAATCTGTTTGTACAAATGTTTTGATCAGTAAGTTGGGGCGTGTTTTTTTTTAGGAATAAGAACAATTTGGAGTTTTTATGGCAGCTGATGAAAAACATAAGGCTAGTTCAATGTCTGTGAAGTATGTATTATACAACAATATCATTCATGTAATAGTTCTGGCTGACAGCATTAAGTGTTTGTTTTGTACAATGGTTGTAAGTGTTGAGGTCTTCACCAGGACTTGAACCTGAATCTCTTTTCATGTAGAAAAGTGTGCTACATTTCACTATAAAGATGTACTCAACACCAGGAACCATATATATATATATATATATATATATATATATATATAAATATATATATATACAAATGTTATTATTTTACCTCAATATATAAAGAAACATTCCAAACTGTAAAATGAATGCAAATGTAATAACTTGTCAACAATTATATAAGCTTTACTTTGGTACCATAATTATGAAATTCAGACATTATTTCGAAAAGTTATTAAAGAAATGCTAAGTGTGACCTAAATTTCAACCGTGTGTATTGATGTTATTAGCCTCCTCCGATCTCTGTAATGATTTTAGAACAAGGTTTTTGATTGGCTAATGCCAGAGATCCTAGTACATTGGTGTGACGATATATTTAATTTAACGACGCACAGCTATTAAATAACGGTGGACCGAAAAATAAGTAAGGGTGCACCGGTAATAAATAGTCGGTCCACCGTTAAAATATAGCGGTGGACCAATAAAATATAGCATTGCACCGGTATGTAACGGTACATCGATATATTATAGCGGTGGACAGCTACTTTTAACTGTGCACCAATATATTTTAACGGTCCACCGGTATATGTTATCGGTGCACCGTTAAAACAAATATATCGGTGCACCGGTACCGATGCTTTTGACCCTGATTGTACACCATAGATATCCGTAGCAGATAAAGCGGCAGGTCGACTATTGATTTACACGTTTACACACAGGCAGTAGTTACTACATGATATGGCTATATACAGTCGTGCGGTTCATTATCATTTGTCTCTCACTGCTGATTCAAGTTGGGGAAATTATAAGTTACTTTCAGAGATTGGGGTGTGCTCGAGTACTGGTCAACCTTCCAGGATCCAAGGAAATAGTGGTTAGGTTAACTGATCGTCTCTTAGCCCTCAATGGCTGGAAATGACGCTAAATATTCACACTCAGTACCATATTTAATGTTTAACCCTTAACTCTTAACCTATAGTATTTAACTTATTTACATTGTACCAAACTAAAGGTACTGGAAGCCGTATCAAGTTACTGTTTCATAACCAAATACCTTGACTGGTGCTGCGTGCATTGAAATACAACACTATTTAAAACAGTTTTGCAAATATTAATATACCCGTGCTTTCTTTAATTAATACCCTTATAACATTATAAATAAAGGTTTATATATTTGTATTAATTAAATGTAGATGACTTTAGTGGGACAAACCATAACTGACTTGTACGGCATATTGATCGAATGACTGTTTTTTTTTTATTTATTTATTACGCAAACTACAATTTAAGCGGCGCGGTAGCTTTTATAGAGTGTTGACTGCTGCTAGAGGTTGTGGGTTCGATCCCCTACTCGATGCCTCTCATAAATGGGACACCATTTGAACAAACCTTATTGAACTAAAGTTGGTTATCATTACTACACAAATACTTGAAAAGTTTTGTCGTTAATAAAAAATATCAGTTTTTATCAATATTGTTATTCACTATTATTGCCATTATCACAAATATTATTATAATAATTATGTCGGATGGACGGACTGAGTGCAAACATATAGCTTTCCAGAGTTACGGGTAGGGGCTTTTAAGTTTTAAACTGTTATTTAATCCTAAGAATGTAAGACGAAACTATCTGTATTTACACCACATAAAGGCATTGTAGCACGCTACCTGTATTATAGCGGCAATAAATTATACACACTATAATACGATAGCACCCAGAGTGCAACAGGTTTGTATATTATGAATTATAAACACGTTTGTCGGTGCATGAAGTCCTCATCAATAAGATATAATATAAATTTTGTTTACACGCCTACAAATCGCACAGCCTGCGTTGTAATTACAACATCGACGTTTTAAAGCTGGTTACGCAGACACACCTCCAAAAATCGTCCAATCGTAAAGCTGCTGTCTAGAAAATCACTTCCGGGTCACCAAATCAACACGTAACGTTCAGAAATTGATGATACATCGACACGGACGGAGACTGGACGAAATAATTACAGGTAAGCGATGAATAATGAAGTTGTCTAATGACAGGTGGCGATTTTGCATGAAAATAACAAAGGAAAAAGCAGGTTACGGTTGACTTGGCCTATTCACGCAAAATGTATGGGTTAGGTCATATCGTGTCCTAGAGGACATTCGTTGCAGTTTAGAGCCTCGTTGCTGCAAAATGATGCAGCATCGAGATCAAACTTCAATTAAAACGTCAAGACCTATCATTTGTATGTTGATTAAGCTCGGGTTTTCAGAAAATCGACCGGAAAATGTTGATGCAGTGAGATCGTTACTGAGCCCATGTCATTGTTTCGCTAGCGAAGTAACGCCCTTTTTCTATTTTTATATAGTAGGATTTTTATTATTTTTTTCAAATATGTTTTTGTTATTACATTTGTTTCTATGATGATTTATTTTGCTGAACTTGAAAATGGGGGGGGGGGGGGGGGGGGGGGGAGGGTTGTAGAGTTGGGGAGAGAGGTTAGGGGTCAAAGCCACACGCCAATTATCTGTGGTTTGCATACATTCTGACGCACTGATTTCATTTTGTTGTTGTTGTATTTTGTTTATAAGGAAGACGTCGCTTACGAATGTGAGTTCGTATTACACACGGCAAGGTCATGACAATAGTGTTGTTTTTCTTTTTATAAAAGACGAGTTAAAGAACGACCGCTTCTTCATTGGCGCACTTCCTGTCGTTGTCGTTGTCCGCCAGGTAACGCTTCAGGTCTCAATACACAGTTCAATTTTATTCTTTATTATATAATACTATCTAGAAACTCCACGGTAAAAACAAGTTACATAGGATCAATAGGTATTTTTTCATATCAGGAATGTATCAGCACATCAACGTGCTTTTTTTAAAGACGGTGCAGTGACACCCAAAGATTTTTTTTAAAAATACATCAATACATGCACATGTTATAATCGTTCACAAGTCACTTTTTAACACCAGTGGAGTGCATAATTGCAGTGCGTAAATATTCACCATATACTGGAATTTCGACTCCGACTAAACGTTCATTAGAGACTCTGACCTACTTAATTGACATCATAGTTTCGGAAATGTTTATGATTAGCTTAGGCTTAGCTTTTCTAGCTTAAAGAAACCATTTGTCCAACAACGCATGGTGGTATTTGTGAGACTTTGTACTTGGCAATTAAATTAAGATCAATATTGGCTTCGGTTAGTTTTGGTTTGATCCGGAGACCGAAAGTTCGAATAGCACATACACACTCGCGCAGTTTTTTGAAAAACAAAACTGAAAGTTGTGACCCCGGGCATTTCAAGTTACATTTTAAATGTGTTTGCGATAATATTTCATGCTATATACAGTCAAACCTGTCTTAAGCAGCCAGTTAAGGGAAGGAGCAAAAGTGGCCTTTTTAGACAGGTGGTTGCTTAATACAGGTTAATTTGCTCTGAAAATATAGAAATGGGAAATAGCGCAAACATGGCTGCTTAAGACAAGTGGCTGCTTAATAGAGATGGCCACTTGCACAGATTTGACTGTATATACTATCGAACCATAGAATTTGAAGCTCGGAGACAAAGTCTGTTGACTGATTTTAGAGAGAAGAAATATTTTTAATGATAGTTCATATGTACACTTAATCAATTAAGTAAGGTTCAGCATTTACTTATAAAGATGGTAAATGTATCTATAGAAATGCTCAAATACATATCTACTGGTGTATATGCAGAAAAATGTAACTATTGAATTTGATACAGTTAAACCTGTCTTAAGCAGCCAGTCAAGGAAAGGAGCAAACGTGACCTTTAAAGACAGGTTGTTGCTTTATACACGTTAATTTGCTCTTTAAGCATAGAAATAGAATATAGATATAGCAAATATGGCTGCTTAACAGAGGTGACCGCGTACACACGTTTGACTTTATTTGTTAACTTGTCACTCTAGCATATTTCTTATATGAAAGATTTTCACGATCTCGATCTGTTTAATGTATAATATGCATATTTGGTGTGTATCATGTAAAGTAAATCTCTCTCTCTATATATATATATCTCTCTCTCTCTCTCTGTCTCGCTCTCTCTCTCTCTAACTCATTAACAGACTAATTATTACCTGTAAACTATCTACTACTGCATATTAAGTCTTTGGTATGACCTGACAAGTGATCGAACCCATGACCATCCGCACACGAGGCGGATGCTCTACTCCTTGACCACCGCTGCAGTGTCAGTTTGAATACATTTATATAATCCATAGTATAATGGTGTTTACTTAAATTATGGTTGCAATTTACTGTCATTTATAATATATTATGTGCTATAATCTTTTGTATTTAATGCCATTAATTTTGAAGGAATATTGATATGAAATGTATGTGTGTATATTGAAATAAAGTACACGGTATACTGTCGGTTTGTCGTACCGCTGCTTGTACACAAATAATAATGTTTTATTTTAATTCAGGGGCGTGTTGCCTAAAGAAAATAGGTTTTTATTACAGTGACAGATAAAATACATGTAAGATTTACATTATTAGCAAACATATTAATATATGTTAAGTAATACCCAGCCTCATAAGGCTTATCAGTCATTATTTTATCAAAATTGCAATTACTTCAACACAAATATAAAGAAAATGCGCTACATTATTTAACAAAAAGAGCACAATTAAACGAATTTGAAAATTCATCAATCTATGCAATGATAAAAAAGGTTGCCTTGATGTAAGGTAGTTTTCTATAAACTTTGTGAGAGATACTATTGCACTTCTATAGTGTAATAGTTAGTCACTTTTACCTCATATCATGAATGCTTTGCATTACATAATTCACTAATTTTGCGTTCAAATATTTAAGTAAATTATTGAATTTCAACAAAATATGAATATTTCACCTTCAACACTTCAAACTGATCTACTTACAAAATAGTTGGTCTCTTGGTCACTATACCGAATTAACCCGACTGCAAAGGGGAGAATACCGGGGTGTAGTTGTGAACTACACGATCTTAAATTTCTGTTAAGGTTCATTTTAACTCTTATGTATAATAAGCTTATTTTGAGAATATTTATATTAATTGCCCATTTTGTCTTATTAATATTTTATGAAAACTTCTTATATACAAGGAAATAAATCTACATTCTTTATCAATTTCTTTCAATATAGATTAAACATTCTGAAGACACAAATATTTTGACATGTTGAATATTCATATGAAAATATTTTTTGTTAACATTCTTTCGTCCATTTGGTTTTCCAAAATCATAAAGCACTTACTTGACGTCTTGTTTTCGTCACCATTATCACCTTGAATTACCGGAGCATATGTACATTAATTCACACCTAAATAGTATTGGATAACACTACAATGTAGTTGAAAAAACAAAATAAATATAATTTATCAAAATGAAACATCAGATAAACGGTAATTATAATGTTACTTCCACGAAATTAAAGCGAAAGTACAAGAAGGATATATATTATAGTTGCACGCTACCTGTATTATAAATAGTGTAATGCGATAACATCGGCATTGGTTGGCGTGTCCCACACTGGTATTATATTTCTAAAGAAAGCGGTGCACACAGACGATATCAGCTAGCAATGTTATAAAATGGTGCTTATTACAACTTTTGTGTAAATTCAGACGAAAGGAATTTATTTTGAAACATTTTTAAGGTAAATTTTGCGTTTTGTTTATTGATTGTGTAGTGACAGTTCAATCTTGGAACACAAAGGTAATATCGTATTATATAGGGTAGGAAGCGCGTGATATCAGCTGTGTTTTGCTGAGGATGACAGGGTGGGGGAGAAGGAAGTGGCTAAGCTGACCTTAACATGATCTACATACCCACAAGGTTCTGTATAACAAATCAGTTGATTTTTAGGATGCATTTCCTGTGTTATGGGGGCTATTCTAGCAAATATATGATGCATTCTCAAGAATATGCAAGCCCTGGTGTTGTGGCGTAACGGCAGCTATGCCACTGGAAGAGGCGGATGTTGTTTGTTTATTACACATCAACTATATTTTGCCTAATTATTTTCTGTATCTTTAAATAATGCATAAAAATACGATTATTTGCACAAACATATACTTTGCCATTGAAAATAAGATATTTTAGTGAAACCATACGTTGCTACTGAAAATGTTTTTTTTTTTTTTAATAAATTACTTTTAACAAAGCATATCCTGTCTGATCCTCTTTTAGTGTCAGACAGTTGGCTTTATTAAAAAGGCAAGTGTCGTCCGTTATGTCGTACAAGTAATGAATGAATGAATGGTGTTTTACGGCACGTCGACACATAAATAGGTCATTTTGTGCGCGCAAAGATTAATGAACGTGATGATGACAAACATATATTAAATACGGTTAGAAATTTATTAAAACTATTTATTGATATGAGATTTAAAATCCGTAAAAGGCAGTTTAAAATTATTAATATTCAAGCTTAAGGCCGCTTTCACAGCCTTTTCAGCTTTATCGTTTCCACGAATTCCTGTATGACAAGGAAGTCAGCAGAAAATAATAGTGTTATCTTTACACAACTAATTTTAAAAGTTGAAGAACAAGAGGATTATTGTCTTTCATGCCATCTATGGCTTGAAGAGATTAAAGTGAATCAGAAAATATAATAAACTGGTTTTTATCAGATTCATTAATGTAGTTCAATGCCAAATCGATGGCTTTGAGTTCAACTGAAAAGATGGAGGCTCCGTTTGGTAATCGACTCTTTGAGGTGTGCTGTCCTGTAACAGCAGCTGCAGCCACGGTGTCTCCATCTTTAGAACCATCTGTATATATGTGACAATTATGATTGTAAGATGATTTGATTTCATTAAACTTACTTTGGATGGTGTTTCTGAGACTTTGTACTTGGCAATTAAATTAAGATCAATATTGGCTTCGGTGAGTTTTGATTTGAGTCGGAGACCAAATGTTCGAATAGCTTTAGGTTTTTTATCAAATAGAGTTTCATAATATTGGTCAAAAGTAAGATTAAAAGCAGGATTAGAAGGATTTGAATGAAGTTTAATGGCATATTGAAGAGCCAGTTTTTCACGTCTTAAATACAATGATGGTTCATTTGCCTCTACATAAAGACTGTCGGCTGGGGACGTACGAAAGGCACCAAGGGCGAGTCGTAGTCCTTGGTTGTGTATAGGATCAAGCATCGCTAAGTAAGACTTGCGAGCAGATCCATATACAATAGAGCCGTAGTCTAATTTTGATCTGATTAGTGATCTGTAAAGTCTAAGTAAAACTTTACGATCTGCACCCCAATTTGTATTAGCAACAACTTTCAATAAATTAAGTGCTTTATTACACTTTGTCTTGAGATATTTAAGATGAGGAATAAAAGTAAGTTTACGGTCAAAAATAAGACCTAAAAATTTTGTTTCCTCAACAACAGGTATATGTGTCCCATCTAAAGTTAGATTGGGATCATCGTGATGTTTACGTAGTTGACAAAAATGCATACAATTTGTTTTAGACTTAGAAAATTTAAAACCGTTTTCATTAGACCAAGTCTGAAGTTTATTAAGGCATTGCTGTAGTTGCCTTTCAATAGTTTTCATATTTTTTGAACGGTAACAAATTACAAAATCGTCAACATATGAAGAGCAATCCACACCAGGATTTATACTCTTAACAATATTATTAATTTTAATATTAAAAAGTGTGACTGACAGGATACTGCCTTGTGGGACGCCCATCTCCTGTTTGTGAACATCGGAGAGGGTCTTGGCCATTCGGACTTGAAACTGTCTATCATTTAAAAAGATTTAAAATAAATGTAGCTAAACGGCCCATATCATGAAGATCTTTCATAATGCCATACTTCCACGTGGTGTCGTAGGCTTTCTCTAAGTCAAAACATACAGCGACTAAATGTTCTTTCTTTATTAAAGCCTCCCTAACAAACGATTCAAATCTTATTAAATGGTCTAGTGTGCCTCTTTGGCGTCGGAATCCACTTTGATACTTAGTAATTAAACCCCAAACTTTTCTATAAAAAGAAATGGGAGGAGCCTAATTTCAAATGGTGGCTCTTTTTTGCAACAATGTTGAAAATAACTTTTATTCTCTCTTGGTAAATAATGTACTAATCCATAGAACTTGACCCAAATAATTTCACTTTATCTCTTTGATCATGACTAGAGATGTGTTATATGTAACCCAGCATGAAACTGTAAAATGGATGTACCTAATTAGCAAATTTGTTTATTATGCATGCAGATAAGATGGCCATTGCAATCTATTTGAATGCTGTGTTTGTTGTAGTAAGTCTGGGGAAACCTTAATTGCAATCCATAATACTGAGGAACCCGCACATACAATAAACATTGTTTAAAACAACTTGCAACAGGCAGTATCTTCTATGGCTATGCTGGTAGTTACAGCTTATGTTGGACATGAGTATTATCAAATAACTGATGTAAAATTGTCGGCTGCTAGTGATAAGCCCCGCCTATAATGCTGTGTGTAGCATCTACCGGCGATGGGCCTTTAAGTTATTGGATTCCAAGAACCAAACGAGGCGACGATTAATCATACGTTCCATGGTTTTACAAACACAACTTGTCAAAGCAATTGGACGGTAATTAATTGGATCCGTGTTATCTTTCCCAGGTTTGGGAACCGGAATAACGATAGCTTCCCTCAAAGACTTGGGGAAGTTTCCAGTCACCCAAACAGAGTTAAAAATATTAAGTAAAATTAATAAGGACGATTCGGGTAAATGTTTCAAAAGTTGATAATGGATATCATCAGGACCAGCTGATGTATCATGTGTCTTCTTTAAGGAATTTTTCAATTCCCTCAAAGAGAATTTCTTATCATATTTTTCTGAATAATTTGATTTAAAATTCAATTTCTGTTTTTCAGTCTGCTGTTTATGTTTTAAAAAATTTGGGTTGCAATTAGTAGAAGATAGATAGATAGAAGAATTATTCGAAAATGTATCTGCCAAATTATTAACGATGTTTTCAGTTTTTAAATGGTTAACGCAACCTGGAGTACCCTTACCGTTGATTTTTCGGACCATGTCTTACGCCTTCTTAATGGAAGTACGAGAATTAAGCTTAGAGACGTAATCTCTCCAGGACTTTCTCTTACCCTCATTAAGAGTACGTCTTGCTTTTGCACGAAACACTTTAAAATTGTCCATATTATGTTGTGTAGGCCGTAAATTAAATTGGCTTAATGCTTTTGTACGATCCTTGACTGCATTCTTGCAGTCATCATCATACCATGGTTTTTGAGGGCGTTTTGGATCCGTCGAGGTTTTTGGAATAGAGTTTTCTGCTATACTGTATAATATTGATGAAAACTGACCAGCAGGATCATCCATATCGTTAAATAAATCAGGTTTCAACTGTTCTTCGCAGAGAGATTGGAACATAGGCCAATCTGCTTTGCGAAATTTCCATCTCCTGTTTGTGAACATCGGAGAGGGTCTTGGCCATTCGGACTTGAAACTGTCTATCATTTAAAAAGTTTAAAATAAATGTAGCTAAACGGCCCATATCATGAAGATCTTTCATAATGCCATACTTCCACGTGGTGTCGTAGGCTTTCTCTAAGTCAAAACATACAGCGACTAAATGTTCTTTCTTTATTAAAGCCTCCCTAACAAACGATTCAAATCTTATTAAATGGTCTAGTGTGCCTCTTTGGCGTCGGAATCCACTTTGATACTTAGTAATTAAACCCCAAACTTTTCTATAAAAAGAAATGGGAGGAGCCTAATTTCAAATGGTGGCTCTTTTTTGTAACAATGTTGAAAATAACTTTTATTCTCTCTTGGTAAATAATGTACTAATCCATAGAACTTGACCCAAATAATTTCACTTTATCTCTTTGATCATGACTAGAGATGTGTTATGTGTAACCCAGCATGAAACTGTAAATTGGATGTACCTAATTAGCAAATTTGTTTATTATGCATGCAGATAAGATGGCCATTGCAATCTATTTGAATGCTGTGTTTGTTGTAGTAAGTCTGGGGAAACCTTAATTGCAATCCATAATACTGAGGAACCCGCACATACAATAAACATTGATTAAAACAACTTGCAACAGGCAGTATCTTCTATGGCTATGCTGGTAGTTACAGCTTATGTTGGACATGAGTATTATCAAATAACTGATGTAAAATTGTCGGCTGCTAGTGATAAGCCCCGCCTATAATGCTGTGTGTAGCATCTACCGGCGATGGGCCTTTAAGTTATTGGATTCCAAGAACCAAACGAGGCGACGATTAATCATACGTTCCATGGTTTTACAAACACAACTTGTCAAAGCAATTGGACGGTAATTAATTGGATCCGTGTTATCTTTCCCAGGTTTGGGAACCGGAATAACGATAGCTTCCCTCAAAGACTTGGGGAAGTTTCCAGTCACCCAAACAGAGTTAAAAATATTAAGTAAAATTAATAAGGACGATTCGGGTAAATGTTTCAAAAGTTGATAATGGATATCATCAGGACCAGCTGATGTATCATGTGTCTTCTTTAAGGAATTTTTCAATTCCCTCAAAGAGAATTTCTTATCATATTTTTCTGAATAATTTGATTTAAAATTCAATTTCTGTTTTTCAGTCTGCTGTTTATGTTTTAAAAAATTTGGGTTGCAATTAGTAGAAGATAGATAGATAGAAGAATTATTCGAAAATGTATCTGCCAAATTATTAACGATGTTTTCAGTTTTTAAATGGTTAACGCAACCTGGAGTACCCTTACCGTTGATTTTTCGGACCATGTCTTACGCCTTCTTAATGGAAGTACAAGAATTAAGCTTAGAGACGTAATCTCTCCAGGACTTTCTCTTACCCTCCTTAAGAGTACGTCTTGCTTTTGCACGAAACACTTTAAAATTGTCCATATTATGTTGTGTAGGCCGTAAATTAAATTGGCTTAATGCTTTTGTACGATCCTTGACTGCATTCTTGCAGTCATCATCATACCATGGTTTTTGAGGGCGTTTTGGATCCGTCGAGGTTTTTGGAATAGAGTTTTCTGCTATACTGTATAATATTGATGAAAATTGACCAGCAGGATCATCCATATCGTTAAATAAATCAGGTTTCAACTGTTCTTCACAGAGAGATTGGAACATAGGCCAATCTGCTTTGCGAAGTTTCCATCGTTGATTTCTATCGAGAAGTGGAGGTCCGATATTTGCAAGAAATATTGGATAATGGTCACTCCCGCAGAAGTCGTCACCAACACTCCATGAAAAGTCTTAACAAAAGTGATGGCTCACAAACTGATAAATCGATGGAAGTTTTCGATCCTGAAGCAGGATGTAAATATGTACGAGATTTATTATCATTATAAAGACATAGGTTATTTTGATTTAAAAAAGATTCAACTTTATTACCTTTATCATTAATGTCTTTACAACCCCATATGTAATTGTGGGCATTAAAATCCCCCAAAAGCATAAAAGGTGATGGCAATTGTGCAATGAGTTTATCGAGATCCTTTGGAACAAGGGTTGCACTTGGTGGTTAATATAAAGAGCAAATTGTAATAACTCTATGCATTGTAACACTAACTGCAACTGCTTGCAGATTAGTGTCCAATGTAATAGTACTGTGCGGGACGTTTCTATTGACAAGAATAGACTCGCCACCAGTTACTTTTTCACCTGTATCACAAATTGTATTATATAAAGAATACTGTTTAAAAAGAGTTTAATCACTTGACTTCAAAAACGTTTCTTGAAGACAAAATGCAATAGGGTTATGTTCACTTAAAAGTAAACTTATCTCATCATAATTTGGTTTTAAACCTCGACAATTCCATTGTATTATTTTATTTGAATTTGAATCGTTCATTTAGGATGGAATAATAGGTGCCAAAGGGGCTTTAGTTTTTACGACCTTTGGTAGAATCCGATGGTGCTTCATCGGTCTCCATTTCAAGGTGCGAACATTTGTTGTGCAACCTTACAGGGCCATCTGGCTCTTCAGGTTGCCTCCCCGTGACACACAATTTGGCAGAGGCCAGATTTATTATTCCAGCCCTACGTGGCGAAACCGAACTCTTGGTATGACCAGAGCTAGATGGTTTTGGGGAGCTCGGGACATTCCCCGAGCTCTCCGGTTTTGAGGAACTCGAGACATTCCCCGAGTTCTCCGGTTTTGAGGAACTCGGAACATTCCCCGAGTTCGTAGATTTCTAATCAGAAACATATTTAATATTTTTCTTATTGTTTTTAAGATTAGGTTTCGGTTGTATTAGAGGTTTTAATACCAATGTAGATGTCTGAGTCTCTGATGAGACCTTGGAATTACTAGGCATAGACTTAGTATATGGCATTGGTTTATCATTTAGCCAGGTGATATCAGTTTGTATCTCAATACACCTTGTTACTTATTTCTCTACATTTCTACTCACTTCAGCATATGATTTGCCTGAAGGAGCAGATGGAGATTGGATGTTAACAAGGCGTCTTGCTTCTGGAAATGATATTTTTTCTCCAGCTTAATCCGTTGGACCTCGCGTTCAATTGTCCAGTTTGGACATTCTCTAGAGAAAGCCCCGTGGCTCCCGTTGCAATTAACGCAACAGGCGGGTTTAGTGCACGACGAGAAGTCTGTGTGTCCCGCTTCACCGCATCGGGCACATCACCGCGTCTCGTCTACATCTCTCTCGATGATGTCCAAACTGTTGACAGTTAAAACATCGAAGGGGATATGGAATGTACATGTCAACAGGTATAGACAGATAACCGATCTTTATAGTTTTGGGAAGAACTGGGTTATTAAATGTCAGTATAAATGTGTTGGTAGGTTTAATAATGCCATCTTTCTTAGTAGTGATCCTGGTAACCTCTGAAACTCCCTGTGATTTCAGGTTTACACTCATTTCCTTCAGCAGTACACTGTTCCAGTTCCCTGGAACGAATGACGCCTTTGGAGTTATTGAGTGTAACATGAGGACGGACCTCTACCGGTATATCCACAAATCGTTTAACGGATAGTAGATTGTCCGAGTGTGATTTTTTTAAACATTCAATAAGGATTTTGTCTGATTTTATTTTCTTCACCTCCCGCGATTCACCGGCAAAACCAAGTATTGCCTTGTGAATCGCAAAAGGTGAAAGTTTTGTTACTGGTCTATTAGCATCAGTTGGAGTAATGGTTAAGAATCGAGGCCAGTTCACAGTATGTATATCATCATCTGATTCAGTCCCAACAGAATCGTGTCGAGCACGCTTGTGTAAAGACTGAGCAGGTATAGGTCGATTAGTATTGTTTTAGTGTGTTTTTTTGGAAGCCATAATGAGTTTGTGTTTGGTTCGTTGTCCACGTTTCTCACTCGCCTCGGAGTCCAACAAGGGGACACATGCTGTGGATATCCGACAGACATGATGCCAAGAATACGTGAACAATATACTCCAGCAAAGCAATACATCAGATCCCGCATACCACCCGATGGATTGTAAATTCAAGTCTCGACAAGACAAGAACCGCACCAACATCCAACTAGAAATGGTATACGTATAACCATATAGTATTTTACTTTACAAGATTAGCCCATAAGCCATGACAATTTTCAAGGATTTGGAAATTAAATTACTAGAATTATATTCATTGAAAAATTAATATAGACAAGTTAATGAGACTGGAAAAATTCAATGGGGATGAAATAATGGAGAAAGTATGATACATGATAAAATATAATCCATGACATTATCATGACAGACCGATTAATCAAGACCGGGCCCATTCCGACCTCCCGTCTTGACTTGAAATCCGGACCAAAGTGGTGTGTTGCGTCGCAGACTTCCTGCGTCGCTCAACCACCAGGACTCCTTCATCCAACCGCACGGGTCGCCGCCCACGGTCAACAGGTGGGTTTCTTTTCGGGGAGGATCTTACTCCTCTGCTTGGAACGAGCAGTCGGCAAATTCTAATCTCTACCGACAGGGGGGCGATTGTGATATGAAGTATATTGATGATACATCCCGCGGTAACTACGTGATTGTGATATGAAGTATGATGATAATACATCCTGCGGTAACTGTACGTGATTGTGATATGAAGTATGTAGATTTAAGTTGAATATTTCTTTCAATATAGAAAATCTTGTTAATGTCAGGTCAAGCGCTTAAGGCAACTTTTAAATTTAATAGATATATAAATAGATTCACCGATATATCCAAAAACATATATTAGGTTAATACGATAAACTTATTACTCCTATTTTGAACTACTCATCTGAAGTATGGGGATTTAACAAAGGTGTGAAAGTCGAAAGAACACATTCTAAACTTTTGCAAACGACTATTAGGATTTAAACTCTCAACCCAAAACAATTTTATATATGGTGAAACAGGACGTACAAGTTATATATTCCAAAGATATTTTAATATAATCAAATTTTAGTTAAAAATTATTGCTTCAAACAATACCAAATATATCAAATTAGTTAACAACATAATGAAAATGGAAAACGACGTATATGTTAATAGAATAAACTGGGTATCACGAGTGAAAAGTATATTATCCACATTTGGATTTTATGAAATCTGGATGCTCAAAGCGTAGGTGACACAAATAACTTCATTAGTCTTTTTAACTAGAGATTAAAAGATGTTCTCATACAAAACTGGAATGCAGAACTTAATGACTCAACTAGAGCACTAGTTCTTCCGTTCAGTAGCATCTTTTGAATTTAAACCTTATCTTGACATTGTAAACATTTCAGAATATCGTGTTGCATTATCAAGACTCCGTCTTTCCTCCCACATATTGGAGGTCGAAAGCGGTCGGTGGAGAAAACCAATTAGTGTACCCTTCAATGAAAGAATGTGTAAACAGTGTAATATGCTAGAGGACGAATACCATTTTTAATCAAATGTGAAAATTTTATTGAACTGAGAAAAATTTTCTTAAAACCATACTATTGGAAAAAAAACAAATTATTTTAAGTGTGTGCAATTACTAACTACTGAAAATAAGCCCAAAAGGCAAAAGTTAATTGTTTATGTACATAAAGCTTTTAAATTAAGATTGCTCATTCATAAGTATACATTCTCATCTTGAAATCAGTAGACCTACTTGCAACCTGTGATTGATATATGATTTCGTACAATTCAAAATTACAAGAATTGTTCTCTCCCGTGATCTTTGACCATCAATATTTTTTCTCTTCTCAATGTTTATATGGTGAGCATAAACACTATAATTTATTATATATGTCTGCCATACTAGTATACCTGTTTATCATGTTTGTGTGTATTATTGTATAAATGTTCATTGGCCATGTTTGGCTTAAATAAACAAAATAATTAAAAAAATATATCTCTTATCGCATGTGTCCAATGACAAACTTGATCTATTTATTACATTTAAAATCTAATGTTTAATATAGAATGTTTGTATCTGGTGTGGAAAAAAGTTTATTATCATGAGTGATCTACAGCTATGACAAAAAACAGGAAACTAGGTACATTAGAAGTCGTGCCACGTGATCATTGTCCACTTTGATTTTGTGACAATCGTATTCAGTGACGATTAATTATAATTGTGTAACATGAAGCCATGGTCAGTGACGGATTTGTTGGTTATGGAAGTCATGATCAGTGACGAGTATGGTGGTTATGGAAGCCATGATCAGTAACGGGTATATTGGTTATTAAAGTCATGATCAGTGACGTGTATGTAGGCTATGGAAGTCATGATCAATGACGTGTATGTTGGTCATGGAAGCAACAATCAGTGACGGGTATGTTGGTTATTAAAGTCATGATCATTGACGTGTATGTTGTTTATGGAAATCACGATTAATACGTGTATGTTGGTTATGGAAGCCATAATCAGTGACGAGTACGTTGGTTATGGAAGTTATGATCAGTGACGTGTATTGTTGGTTATGAAAGCCATTATCAGTGACGGGTATGTTAATGGTGGAAGTCATGATCAGTTACGGGTATGATGGTTATTGAAGTCATGATTAGTGGCGTGTATGTTGGCTATGGAAGTCATGATCAGTGACGTGTTTTGTGGTTATGGAAGCCATGACCAGTGACAAGTATGTTGGTTATGGAAGCCATGATCAATGACGTTTATGTTGGTTATGGAAGCCATGATCAGTGACGTGTATGTTGGTAATGGAAGCCATGATCAGTGACAGGAATGGTTGAAGTCATGATCAGTGACGAGTATGCTGGTTATGGAAGTCACTGTACTGAGTGTTGTTTTATGAGAGACATCCATCGGGTTAATCGGGGGATCGAACCCGCAACTAGTGTAATTTAGGTACCACATGCGTGGTTCTCATGCCGTTGGTGGTGTTCGTTTGTAATTTACGTACTTAACGTAATTTCCCAATCTGTTTATGTTTCAATTGTGTAATTTGGGTATCAAACGTGTTTTTCTTTCCGTTGGTAATTTTATTGTGTATTTTAGGTACCAAACACGTGCTTATCATGTGAGTAGCGCTTGTCTTATGTAATTAAGGTACAAAAAGTGTTATTCTTTTGGCCTTGGTGCTTCGTGTTATTTAGGTATCAAATGTGTGGTTCTCAAGTAGTTGGTTCTTGTCTTACGTTATTTAAGTACCAAACACGTGCTTATCATGCAGGTAGCGGTTGTCTTATGTAAAAAAGGTACAAAACGTGTGATTCTCATGTCATTGATGCATTTGCATATCATACAGTTGGTAATTGTCTCGTGTAGTTTATGTACTAAACGTGTGGATCTCACGTTGTTGGTGCCTGTCTTTTAGGTATCAAACCTGTGCTTATTATGCAGTTGGTGCTGGTCTAGTGTAATTTATGTAGCAAACGCGTGGTTCTCATGCCTTTAGTGGTTGTGGCGTGTAATTGACATACATAACGTGTGGTTCTCATGCCGCTTATGCGTTTTTTGTGTAAGTTAGGTACCAAACGTGTGCTTATCATGCAGTTTGTGCTTGTGTAAGTACCTAGGTACCAAAACGAATGGTCTCTTGGAGTTGGTGCTTGTCTTATGTAATGTAGGTACCCAAACGGATGGTCTCATGGAGTTGGTGCTTCTCTTGTGTAATTCCAAACACGTGTCACCTGCTTATCACGCAGGTAACACTTGTCTTGTATTATTGATGTACCAAACCTGTGCTTATCATACATTTGGTTCTTATCTTGTGTAATCTAAATACCAAATGTGTAGGTATCATGCTGTTGGTGATTGTTTTGTGTTATTAAAGTATAGAATGGGTAGTCATCATGCACTTTGTGCTTGTTTTGTGCAAGTTATGTTCCAAATTTGTGTCTATATTGTAGGTAGCACTTGTCTTGTGCAATAAGTTCTCAAACAGATGATTATCATGCAGGTACATGTATCCATTGTTTTCTGTAACTTAAGTACCAAACGTGTAGTTATCAAGCATGTGATACTTTGTCTTGTTTATTTAAGGTACCAAACGTGTGGTCAACATACATGTGTAGATTTTTGTGATTGTCTTGTATGTAGTGTTTGTCTTTTGTATTTTAAGTGTAACCGCACAAGTAGAAAGTGTCACTTGATATAAGTTAATTATCGAAGTTTTGGTTGTAAATAGGTTACCAACATATTTTCTGAAGCGCCTGATTGGTGGAGTGCTTGGTCCAGTGGTAGAGCATTGGACCCATTGGGAAGTCGCGGGTTCGATACCCCGCCACGGCTATGTATAATGTCCTTGAGCAAGACCTTTTATTCGCATATGTTTAGATAAGTTTAAATAATGTCTTTCTCGGTGTAATGAAGTTACCAAACGTGTGTTTTTTCACAGTGTTGATTAAGTCATAGACATTGTTACTGGTGTGTTTGTGTAGTAAGGTTTTGAACACAAAGGTGTATAGGGAACGAACATTAAGGGAGAAGTGAAAGTGATTTCGAACCCAGTAGTTGCAAGTTCGATCCCCCGCTCCTACATCTAAAAATACTTATAAGTCATTCGGATGAGACTTTAAAACAAATCGAGATCCTATGTATTGATGCTTGCACCGTGCATGTAAAATACTCGGGGACACTACAAAAAGGTTTTCTGTATCTCTGCACTATCCTCTTAAACTCTAAAAAATACTAATACTCTTCTGGAGGCGTCGCCCATAGAGAAAACGGTGGCGACGATAGAGAGAGAGAGAGAGAGAGAGAGAGAGAGAGATAAGAAAGTAAGACAGACATACAGGCACGAGAATGCGATGATCATGTCTCATATATACACATTTCATTTATATTTAATTTTGGAATGAATGAAGTAAGAGTATACTCAGCAACAAAATCTCATAAAAGATATTTTAAATCATACAAGTACGAGACATTCAGATATTTTGTGTTTTGAATTTAAACCCGAATATGAAAATATATTAACGTCTGCATAAATATACTATAAATATACGCTTTCTGTTTAATACGCGCAGTTCGTGTGCATATTTATTATATTTATTCAAAAGATATTGTCATAGTTTTGTCATTCTTTGTACAATGAAACCTGTTTAGTTTTAAAAAAACGTTGGTATTATATATCACTGTGCATTTTCGCAAAATTAAACTGAGCTATTTATATTTATAGCTTGCTTTTTTCACCAAACCTGACACGGACTGGATCAGTATAAGGAAAATGGTAATACAAAATAACATAAGACAATTTATCACCATAAGGATTAGCAGCAGAAATTCCATTTTCACACGAACATTTAAGAATGTAGCATCTGATTGACGTTAGAAATTTCCCCGGTGTGTGTAAGTGATTTTTTTTCAGATGCGGCCTGTTGCTTACCCAGTAGCTAGTTAAATTGAGAAGTACCGAATGTCTAACAGCCTAACGCCTGGCAATGATAGCTTTCGAGGAGTAATTGTTCAGCATAAAGGTGTGTCATTAGCCCTGTGTGGCTGCCCCCCCCCCCCCCCCCCCCCATCTCCCCACTCGATGTTTATGATTGTTAGTGTACAAACAGGAAGACAAAAAACTACCTGGTGAGTACAATTTATCGTCTCTGACTTAGAATTAGTGATTGATACTATTAGCGCCGCGGCCTATTTTTGTTTCCGTGACTCGTGATTTGCAACTGCATATTGCTTTAAATTAATGCTTATTTTTCTTAAATTAATCCGTTTAGAAAATATTGTCTTTACTTTTGATTTTGTAAGAACATAGCCCACCGATCGGTTATTGTTTCATGAATGAAATATAAAAAAATTAAACAATTAAATAAACAAAGATGAAATAAATTATTTTACTATTTAATTGTTGTCATGCCTTCTTTCTTAATACATTGCATATGCCCTTTTATTACATTAAAACTGCCGCAACAATTAATTAAGCAAAAAAGTACATGTTCAGATGTTCAGGAGTGCTGTATTAACAAAGTTAATATTATTGATTAGTTATTTCATAAAATAAAATTTTCATATTAATTTCAGAACTATACCAATGGTGAAATTCTTTGCTTATCATCAAAGCCGTATTTCTTCGTCATAACAAGCATTCCCTTTTAATGAACTGAAAAGTTAGATATGTTTTCGCTTTAAATTTCTGTAAAATTTGTTGGCTATCAACCCGCCGTGCGTGATCACGAGTAATCAACTGGTGACAAGAATAACACAGTCCAGCAAACATCTATATCGGCTTGGTATATCGGGCCGATATGGTTTTGCAACATGTTGCTAGCCTTTAAAACCTCTAAACAGGCTTTTGATGCCTGCTGTGATAATCTTGCATGATTGATTCCCCTTACATGCAGAACTACCACATGCTCTGGACGACAGTACGCTGGAAGAACCTCTGCTAGAGCCTCTTTTGACTTTCTTGGATATCTAGGCATTACTGTAGTCAATCCCGACCTCCCTCAAGGTCACTCCTCTGGCGATTGTGGACAAGGAGTCATTCAAGAGGGTTTTCTTCACCAAGGTAATCAACTTCCGTGGTGTGCCCTCCTTTACTATTATCATCCTCACGAGTTTCACACATAGTAATCGTCTCAAAACGAGCGCTTCTAAGCATTTCGTGAGGTCTCCGGGTAGTGAAACAGCACCGGGACATGTTTAGATTGAACGTGTCTCTTCAACTGCCTCGCTTGCACTCCACAATCATTAAAAGGACATTTACTTCTCTTAACTTTCTTGGAGGTACCTACCATTCCTTCTACCTGTGAATATGACAGTTGCCAATACCTCTACTACGAAGCTTTCTTCCTTTCTGCATCTTGATATTGTACCTCATGTCCAAAATATACTTTTCATGTCTGGGTAGACTTGGAACATGTTTTCGGGAGATCTAGACAGGCGCTCTGCGGATCTTGATCTAGTTGAAGACACGTATATTTACACGTATGTTTCACTTGCTTCATGTTGCTTCTTGGCGACGTGTAGCTAGAGATTTGCATAAGGTAAACTAAGACCATGAGCATGGAAACGACAACTCGGTCGTGTTAGATACCCCGAAAAGTCAGTTCCTGGAAAGGATCTGGCTTACAAAAGTCTCGGTGGAGACGGTGATGTCAATAGCTATGGCGTTAATGTTTATCTCTGGTCTTTACTGGGGACTGAGAGATCGTTCATCTTCGTCTGTTGTCTCGAGATGATCTGCACTGCCTATTACCTGCAGACTTTTGACCGGGGAGTGACCCTGGCGTCAATGCAGCTCTTATCCGTCATGGGGACCGAGACTGTTCTCATCTGTTTTCCTCTGCTGGGTCTATCCAGATCGGGTACATCTTTTCCGGGCAAATGCTATTTAACCGACGTTTCTCTCTGTGTCTGGTTCCTCCACTATATATTCATCTCGACTGTCTGACTTGGTCTGAGTGCTGCTTCGGCGACTTTGTGGGCCTTTACCTTGAATCAATTTCTCTCCTAACCTGTTGTCCTTATTGCAGGGTGTTCTGTCCTCAGCTGCATTTTGTCGCATTCGTGGGAGGTCCATCTCTTGAAGACGGACGTCTTATTACATCCCACCACTCGGTCCTGTACATGTAGATGAGGCAACTGCTGATTTAAGTTATTTCCCTACCATGACATTTCTCCTGCTTGGGTTGAGAAAGTTTTCGACAAGAAGATGCTACTCTCCTATACATCCTTTATCCATTCCCAGTTCTTCCTTTGAACTGAGCCGGGCCGAATTAGCTTAGTCGGTTACGCGTCTATCAATCCAGGGATCGTGAGTTCGAATGCCCCGCTCGGCAACAGTCTCCGTGATGATTGGTATACGACATTGTCTCATTATCATTTGTCTCTCACCATTGATTCAAGTGGGAAAGTTATCAGTTACTTGCGGAGATTTGGTGTGCTCGAGTACTGGTTAATCCCAGGAAACAGTGGTTAGGTTAAACTATCATCTGTAAGCCCTCGATGGCATTAAAATGACGCTAAATATTAAATCAATCAATCAATTCCTTTGAACTGCCAATCGACAGTGTCCCCAGATGATGTTGATAAACAGATCAGTTGTTATGTCTTCCACCACACCAAGTGTTTGTACTACATAGTGAGCTGGGAGAATACGTCCCTGTCGCGTTGCTCGTCTTACCTCCTCTTCCCATAGCATCTCTAGTCCAGTCCACCATTCCTTGCAGGTCGGTAGACTCATAGCGCCAGAGAAACCTAGAACATGTATGCATGCTGTTGGTCCACTTCACACGAAGAGTACCTATACCTCACGTCTCACATTAGCTTTCCATCATCTAGTTTTCTGCATCGACAATTAAGCTTGTCATCAACACATTTTTGCTTTTCACCAACAAGCTTACTTCAACAACTCTGTGTTTTCTGACAGGCAGCCTTTTAATCCAAACTAAGAGTTTCCTATCTCTGCATTTTTTCACCATATAAGTAACAAAGATATAGTGTTCTTTACCGTAGCCCGGTATAAGAATGGAGTGAATTTCTCCACTACTATTCTTGGTCCCTTCGATTGGGGACACACTTTCTTACACTTGCCTTTACCAGATGCCTATCCAATATGCACAGTGGGTCACCGTCATTCAAGGTTTTCTCTAATACATTCAAGTCGTAATTTTTCGTTTTCATGCGTTTCTGGCCTATCTTCAGATTTTCACATGCTGTTCTGTGGCCACTGTTTTGGATCCCTACAACTCATTTACATATTCTTCAACTGATCCGGTCGTCTCCTGCGGCAACACAACAAGAAATGTAAGAATCAGCTGGTTGATTAACCTCTCTTCCCAGCATCAGCTAATTTAGGGTGAATCCAGTTATAATTCAGTACCTTCAGCTGGTGAACTTACCTTCGGAGTTATGGTACTTAAAACATCATCAATTGCGTTATTTGTCACTGTGTGGACTCTTAATGTACACAGTAGAAACATGCCTGTAGTATTTCAAATGATTAAATATAAATGTCTGAGGTAAGGCCATTGCAGTGCGCACCATGTAACCTGACACTGTGATTTTATATATCCAGATTTTGGCGTCAATGAAGATACATAATGACGTCTGATAACGCTGAGAGATCAGACTTCAAACAGTATTGCAGCGATAATATATTTTCTGGAACCCTCGTTACAAACCGCACTCACTGGTTCGTTCTTCCAGCGGTAAGTGACCGTTTATTCTTACACTTTATAATGATCTAACCGATTGTACTATGATTTAGGACAAAGCTCTGATCGAAATTATGTGTTCATGTATAGTGCTTTGATATACTTTTCAGCAAGCAATATACTTTTATTAAACATTTTAATATACAATGTATGAATACAATTCAACGAATACTGGTGCCATTTATTATAGAGCTCATGAAAATGCAGATGACTTTATACAAATATGTGTCTACCTTATGACTGTGTATAATTCACTACCTATAGAAAACGCAAACTATTTGATTGATTTTCTAATCAACAAAAAAGTACAAGATTCCGTCCCAAGAAAAGGTTAACTATTTAGGATTAATAATTGACAAGTTACTAAACGGTGAGGCGATAGTTGACTCTATTCTATTGTTAAAAAAGTTAATTCGCGGATTGCATTTTTATATCGAAACTGTCGTTATTTTAACCTTCAAACTAAGAGAACTTTAATAAATGCCTTAGTACAATGTCATTTTAATTATTTCTGCTCGTCTTGGTATGCCGGTCTTACTAAAAAGTTAAAACACAAACTACAAGTCACTCAAAATAAAGTCGTACGATTCTTATTTAACTTATCACCAAGGTCTAGTATAACCCGCGCTATGTTAGAAACAGTTAATGTATTAAGGGTTGAGGGTAGAGTAAAACAACTAAGACTTAATCATGTTTTTAATATTTTCCATGGCACCGCACCAACATATCTTAATGATAACTTCCATAGGGTGTTTTCTATTCATAACCGCACACAGTTTAGTGAAAGTAATTTTATAGTTCCGCATGCTAAGAGTTTCGATTCGAGCACCTTTTAATGCAATGCAATTGCTGACTGGAATAATTTGTCTAACGATTTGAAGAAATTAACCAATAAGCAAACTTTTAAACGTGAAGTTAAAAAACATTTATGTAGCTCCTCTCAAGCTAGAGAAAACTTGAATATTTAATTTTTAATTATATGTTGAAAATATTTCTTGTATTGGGTTATTCAGGGTATAAGATAATTCAATGTTTTTTGTATTGTTACATTTTAACAAGTTTATATCAAATGTCTACATTCTTAAGATTTCATGTAACTCATATTTTTTTTTAAAAATTAAAAAAATCACAATTTTAAGGAAAGGGACCCGTTGGAAATAAGCGCGTTTGTTGCTTTAATGGGCTATCCCAGGTTATAAGATCTTTAATTTTTAGATGATTACTATAATTATTTAACTTATTTATTTTTTCTTGATTTATTACTGTTATTTTATTCTCATGATATATATGTTGTATAATGATCTTATATACATGAATAAATTTGAATTAAAAAAAAAAAAAAGGATCCACAGAATCTGCGTCTCCAATCATGTCCACATGTTCTGCTATATACAGGCAAGCAATGACACTACCCATGAACTATATTGTTATGGAATACTCTACCTGCTGCAACTGTTACAGCAGAATCAATTAAGTTATTCAAGACTAGGGCGAAATTGGTAAAGTATATAATGTTAACACTAATTCGTTTTATCTAACCATGTAAAAATATCTTTTAAAATTCACTCTAAATCTGCACGCGCACACAAATAATAAATGGTCAAGAATGACGAGCTCTGAACCTCGAAGGAGCAATATTTTACTACTACTACCATCACCACTAATACTACCACCAGCACTTCTACTACAATGAATTAATGGTGTTTTACGGCACGTCGGCATAAAGAAATGTCATTTTGTGCGCGCAAAGATTAATGGACGTGACAATGACAAAAATATATTAAATAAATACGGTTAAAAATTTATTTAAACTATTTACAAATAAATAAAATGAAAATTGTTTACAAATAAATAAATGAAAAAGTCAATTAAGTGAACAAAGTCAATAATATTATGATTGGTACTAAAAACGATTAAAAAAGCTTAACCTCTTTATGAAAACCAAGTATGTGTAACATCAATTTTATCAAATAACTCATTCATACTGTCGACCCTGTAGTACTTTTCTCGCATTGGAGAAGTGTCCACACAGTCGATCAGTATGTGCTTCACAGTAAGCGGTGCAAAACACACTCTGGAACAGGTTCAAGTTATAAAAGATATGAATTTGTACAGCGTATATGCCCAATTCTACACCGAGCTATCACAACTACTTCTCGACGAATACTCTTATTGCTAGGATGCCATTCGCCAAGTTTTGGTTTTATAACATGTAATTTATCATTAATAGCAAGATCCCAAGAGGATTGCCATAAACTAAAAATATATCTATTGATATGAGATTTAAAATCTGTAAAAGTCAGTTTAAAATTATCAATATTCAAGCTTAAGGCCGCTTTGGCAGCCTTATCAGTTTTATCGTTTCCACGAATTGCTGTATGACCAGGAAGCCAGCAGAAAATAATAGTGCTATTTTTACACAACAAATGATATTTATTTAAAAGTTGTAGTACAATAGCGTTATTATAGTTCATGCCATCAAGGGCATGAAGAGATGAAAGTGAATCAGAAAATATAATGAACTTATTTTATCAGATGCATTATTACAAGTCAATGCCATATCGATTGCCTTCAGTTCAGCTGAAAAGATGGACGTTCCGTTTGGTAATCGGCTCTTTGAGGTGTGCTATCCTGTAACACCAGCTACGGCCATGGTGTGTCCATCTTTAGACTTTAGAACCATCTATATATATATGACAATAATGATTGTAAGACGATTTGATTTCATTAAATTTACTTTGAAATATGGACGAGTCTGTTTCAGATTTTTTGTTCTTACAAAGTTCAAAAATTACTTTTGGCTTTTCCAAAGTCCATGGTGGAATTTGTGAGATTTTGTACTTCGCAATTAAATTAAGGTCAATATTGGCTTCGGTGAGTTTTGGTTTGATCCGGAGACCAAACGTTCGAATAGCGTTAGGATTTTTTTATCAAAGACAGTTTCATGATTTGGGTCAAAAGTAAGATTAAAAGCAGGATTAGATGGATTTGAATGAAGTTAAATTGCATATTGAAGAGCCAGTTAATCACGTCTTAAATATATTGATGGTTCGTTTTGCCTCTACAAAAAGACTGTCGGCTGAGGACGTACGAAAGGCAGCAAACGCGAGTCGTAGTCCTTGGTTGTGTATAGGATCAAGCATCGCTAAGTAAGACTTGCGAGCGGATCCATATACAATAGAGCTGTAATATAATTGTGATCTGATTAATGATCTGTAAAGTCTAAGTAAAACTTTACGATCTGCACCCCAATTTGTATAAGCAACAACTTTCAATTAATTAAGTGCTTTATTACACTTTGTCTTAAGATATTTAAGATGAGGAGTAAAAGTTAGTTTACGGTCAAAAATAAGACCTATCCTAGAAATTTTGTTTCCTCAACAACAGGTATAGGTGTCCCATCTAACGTTAGATGGGAGTCATTGTGTTGTTTACGGAGTTGACAAAAATTAATACAATTTGTTTTAGACTTAGAGAATTTAAAACCGTTTTCATCAGACCAAGTCTGAAGTTAATTAAGGCATTGTTGCAATTGCCTTTCAATAATTTTAATATTTTTTGAACGGTAACAAATTACAAAATTGTCAATATATAAAGAGCAATCCACACCAGGATGTATGCTCCTAACAATATGATTAATTTTAATATTAAGAAAACAGACAGAATACTGCCTTGTGGGACGCCTGTTTGTGAACATCAGAGAGGATTGTTCACATTCGGACTTGAAACTGTCTACCATAAAAAAGTTTAAAATAAAGAAAGCTAAACGGTCACGAAGGCCTATATTATGAAGATCTTTCATAATGCCATACTCCCACGTGGTGTCGTAGGCTTTCTTTAAGTAAAATAATACAGCGGCTAAATGTGTTTCTTTATGAAAGCCTCCTTGATAAAGGACTCAAATCTAACTAAATGGTCTATTGTGCCTCTTTGGCGTCGGAATCCACTTTGATTCTTAGCAATTAAGTTGTTGGAATCCAAGAACCAAACGAGGCGAACATTAATCATACGTTCCATTGTTTTACAAACACAACTTGTCAAAGCAATTTGACGGCAATTAATTGGATCCGTGTTATCTTTCCCGGGTTTGGGTACTGGAATAGTTTAGTTTAAACTTATTTATTTTACTTCGATTGTGAAACAGGTTCTTACAATTTAGACAAATCACGCTCTTATTATATTTTTTTCTGAATTATTTGATTTAAAATTCATTTTTTGTTTTTCAGCCTGATATTTATGTTTTAAAAAAGTTGGGTGGCAATTAGTAGGTGAATTTTTCGAGAAAATATCTGCCCAAGTATTAACGATGTCTTTGTCAGATGTGCATTACGATTTTCAGTTTTCTTGGAGTACCTTTACTGTTGATTTTTCGGACCATGTCCCACGCTTTCTTAAGGTTAGTCCGAGAATTAAGCCTAGAGACGTAATCTCTCCAGGACTTTCGCTTACTCTCCTTAAGAGTACGTCTTGCTGTCGCAGGAAAAATTCTAAAATTGTCCAAATTATATTGGTTAGGTCGTAAATTAACTTAATGTTTTTTACGAGCCTTGACTGCACTCTTGCAGTCATCATAATACCATGGTTTTTGAGGGCGATTTGGATTTGTCGAGGTTTTTGGAATCGATTTTTCTGCTATACTGTATAATATTGATGAAAACGGAAATAAATCAGGCTTCAACTGTGTTTAGCAAAGAGATTGGAACATATGCCAATCTGCTTTGCGAAGTTTCCATCGTTGATTTCTATCAAGAAGTGGAGGTCCAATATTTTCAAGAAATATTGGATAATGGTCACTCCCGCAGAGGTCATTACCATCACTCTGTGAAAAGTCTAACAAAAGTGATGGCACACAAACTGATAAATCGACGGAAGTTTTCTATCCTGAAGCAGGATGTAAATATGTATGAGATTTATTGTCATTATAAAGACATAAGTTATTTTGATTTAAAAAAGATTCAACTTTATTACCTTTATCATAAATATCTTTACAACACCATATGTAATTGTGGGCATTAAAACCCCCTTAAAGTATAAAAGGTGATGGCAATTGTGCAATGAGTTTATCAAGGGCTAGGTGGTAAATATAAAGAGCAAATTGTAATAACTCTATGCATTGTAACACTCACTGCAACTGCTTGCAAATTAATTCAATATGTCTGTGCGGGACGTTTTTTTTAATAAGAATAAACACGCCACCAGTTGTTTTTTCACCTGTATCACATATATTGTATTGTATAAAGAATATTGTTTAAATGTTGTTTCATCATTTGATTTTAAAAACGTTTCTTGAAGTCAAATATTTATTTCGTTTCCTGCCAATTAAACGTATTAGGTCACCCCTTTATTTTATTATGTAATAATGCATGATTATAATGTTTATGATAAATCAGGATTCATGCCGCATCAGTAAAAAAGGAAATTAGCTATATATGATGCTGACAAATTATACGAAAGATCCTCCGCTTATGATGGGCAGTACGAATTTGATTACCTCTCACCGCAGAGGTCGTTCATTTGAGCCCAGCAGCTCTGTCCTAAAACTTTATATGGAGAAATGTGTCGGGTATTTGCGGAAGGACTTAGGGGAAACGTACGAAGAAAATTATAAATAGCATATGTAATGCAACATAGAATACAAAATTAAATAATAAAACATCAAGAAAATGGAAATGAAAATAAAAACCCGTAAAACCTTGATGCTAAATATTTTTACTAAATTTAATAGCATTATATATAAAGTTTACCGATGTATTTTAAAAATGTAATTGTGGCCGAGCGGGGATTCAAACGCACCCCCTGGATTGATAGCCAGACACCTAACCGACTGAGCTATTCGAGCGCGGCAAAATGATTGAAAAAATATAATATATATATTGAGATATGACTTGTAGCAACAATAACACCATCACTTTCACGGTCTCCATATTCAACCGATGTTAGTGACGGGAATACTAGTATTCTTGTTAGTTTAAACTTATTTATTTCAATTCGATTGCGAAAAAAATTCTTACAATTGATACAAATCACGCTTAAAATCGTACTGTGTAAAACCTGCACTAAGAATATGAGAAAATGTGATTTGCTCAAGGACACCATGGCCGTGGGGCAAGATCGAACCGATGACTCTCCCATCCTAGGTTCGGTGCTCTACCACTGGACCACACGCTCCGCATATTTATTTAGCATTGCTTTGGTTTTTGAATTTGATATATATATATATACATGTATTAAAAATGAAACTCGTGACATATATTAATATATATCATAAATATTGGTATAGGTTTACGTTCGAGATGTTCGTAAATGTTCAGATTGGGCGCTGCTGTACGGAATTCCGGGAAATGGTATGCAACTTTAACCAATAGTTTTTTGTAGAGTATTGGTACAAACAAACTGCACCAGTCAGGAACGGACCCAGGAAGGTTTGTTGGAAATGTGAGCGGGTAGGGATGTAGCATTTTGGGTATCAGTGTATGCATTCTTTGGTAGATGTATTCTACTTCAAATGTAACAATGGTCGTGTTTACGCTATGTATGTTTATATATTAGAATGATGACGAAACATATAGTATTAAGTCATTGCGCTTTCAACTACGTTTTGTTTTTTGCGAAATGTCCACAAAGTAATAATAAGAATTTGATTCTTGATTCCATGCAAAGGAAACACATTCCAAAAGTTGTGTCCTAAAGGTATCAAATTAAATATTTAGATATTACACCTGGGCTTATGTGGACACTCATAGAACATATTACACCTGGGCTTATTTGGACACTCATAGTCAGCATTAAATAAGTAAAATATTGGTGTCCTGGAACAAGACACGTTATCCTCATATACTTAGTAGTGGTTCTACCCAGGAAGACATCGAACGTCATTTGTCTAAGTAAAGTCTATAAGGTAAAAAAGCAAATAGCACACACTTTGTCTATTGAATATGGTGGGTATAAAATAGTTCAATTAGATAAAAAGTTTAGATAAAAAAGTTACTATCATCTTTGAATTAAAATTGGAATATCTATTTAATTTAATATGCAGATAATCACAAATAAGTATGACAAAGAATCAACACTGCAGAATACTTTGAATGGGGTATTAACGCTATTTTTAACAAATTTCAGGTTATTTACGGCATATCCAGTTTTCTTTGAGGAAGCCATCAGAATGAATTTCAGTAGAACAACCGTCCTTCTGCAAGAAACTGGCAAACTTTTTCACTTAATTTTTTTTTAAAGCGAGCGGGACTCGAACCTACGAGCTTAACGATGAGGTAAGTGGTATTGAGATGTCGCCCTGGACCACTTGGTCAAGGGTCACCCCTGCAGGTATAAGCATTTTGGTATATAGTTACAATACATATTGCTTAGTTATAACGCTGAATGATGTAAAATGTGATACAATCATAGTTTTATGATTTGAACCTGTACAATTCATTAGGTTTCAATTTCAGTTTGGCATCAACCATGCGGCCCACATATTGATACAAGAATTTCCAGTCACATTGTGCGATTTCCTTGTTCTTCTCAAATTCTGCTACAAGCTATACAAATGTATTAGAAAAGGCGTTTACAAGAACACACAAAAGGTAAGCCTTTTATATTGTCATTTGAATTAAGGAGTGCCGTCAACGATGGCAAAGATTTTTGTTTTATCTGTCCGTCCGTCCGTCCGTCCTTCGGTCTGGAAACAGTTGTCGTTCAATATTTGTCTTTTTAGATATGTGTAGTGTGTCATTTTGTCGTACATGTGTATGTACATGTACAATAGTGACTACAGCTCGATTTTTTACTCATCTTTCACTTTAGATGACGTTGACGATGATCAATAGTTAGTATACCGTACCAACGTTTAAACGTGTAAGTTAACAGAGTTGCATTCAGCAACGTTAAACAGCTAACCTATTTTAATGCCTGGTTCCCTGCGTGCTAATATGAGGTTGGGCCAGTGTCCAGGAAAGTGTGTTAGCTAACGCTATCGCACGTTTAACTGAAGTGAACTGAACATGTTCGCTTTAATCGTTTGCTTGCATAATTTTTAAAAAAATCATTTGATTTATTAAGTAATTAATGGTTGCTGACATTTTCTAGCAGCTTTACACAAAAATACCGATTACTTTTTTGTTCCCCGCTTTGCGAAAAGCGGCAAACAATAATTTTGGTCTCTCAGTCCGTCCGTCTGTATGTCCGTCACACTGGTTTTCGTGTAATAACTGATGCTTGAATTAGATATTTGAAATTTTATTACAATGTTTTAATGACAAAACACATGCTAAGTTCGACTTTACTGGTCGTGGCATTTGTCAATCTACAGTTATGCCCCTTTAAATTGTGAAAAATCGTATTTTTGGGGGTTTGTGTGCAATTACTTAAGAATGTCTGAATCAAATCTTTTGAAAAAAGCGGGGTACATTAATTCACTGAATTTGCTTTTTTTTAAATAATGTTTTGTATAAGAGAAAATGGCATCCAGCATGACTTCATTTAATGATGTCTTCCAGGAACAAAGCAAGATTGCTAGAACTTTCCATATAAAATACGTTAAACATCTACTACAAAAGCCGAGTGCAGAAGAAAAGAGGTGAACAGTTTATTTTTTTTTTTTTTTCTGTTTAGAAATAGATGATTTATAAAGGCAAGTGTAACTTATCAACGACTAAATATGTACTTTGTATAAATGAAACCTTCACATGTATGGAGGGGTTTTAATATAACTAAGTATAAATGTTCACGAGGTGCGAACAAGATGAATTTCACAGCTGTCCGTTGAAGTTAAAGTATAATTATCAAATATTTATTATAGAATAATTAGTATGCATACAATATACAGATAAATATGTAATGGCAACAGGGGCCACCGCACAGAAATAAAAGGGCTTACCCATCTCTGAACGGTCATAAGAGTTAATATATAGTATTTTAAAGTTGGCGCACATAGGGTGTCCATCTAAACAGATTGCAATCCGTCCCAGTGCGCTTCCATTCACTCTCTCTCTCTCTCTCTGTCTCTCTCTCCCTCTCTCTGTCTGTCTCTCTCTCTCTCTCTCTCATTCTCTCTCTCTAAAGTGATTTAATTCGCGAGGAATGAAACTCGCGGATAATTGCGAAAATAAAGTTATCGCTAATCAAATGTTACAACTGTGTTGTTGATAGTAGTGTTGCCATGCTGATCGCAAATTTGTCATGGTCTTGTTGATTAAAAGCAAGCTATCATTGCCTTGTTGATCGCAACAGGCTGGTTCATAGCAATATTACGGATAACTTGTAATTGTGCTTGCGTGTCCATTTCATGTTCCTTTTCCTTTTCTCTTTAGTTGTATTTGGTCCCACTCAATATTCTATAACACAATATGTACCTATCATATATCAATACTATGAAGCCAATATTACTTTTATTAATGATATCTTGTCTACACATTCGCTTTATTTATTTTTAGTTTGTCGTTAAAAATTAAGATTCTCAGTAGATTCGTAAAGCCAGTTCCAGGATTTAGATTTCCCATAGGTATCCTGGTGACCACATTCATGTCTTCTATCATTCTCTATATGGTAAGTATGGACGATCAATATCTACAGAACGTTTAAATTATATACCCCGCAACCGGTAATGTATACATGTATAAACCCTTGGGCGTCATGGTGACTACGCGTATGTCCTCATTTTCTATGACAAGTGCAGCTGTTTTAATGGGATTTAACGTAATTTTCAACATATTTCAGGTTATATATGGCATATCCAGTTTTATTGGTGGAGGATGACCTCAGAATGAATCTGAATAGAACCACCGTCATTCTGCAAGTAACTGCCATGGTACTATTATTGATATAATCCCAAAGTAGAATATATATCAACATAGTAGTCTATATATCTACATATGAGTATATATCTGCATAGTAGTCTATATATCTACATAGTAGTCTATATATCTACATAGTAGTCTATATATCTACGTAGTAGGCTATATATATCTACATAGTAAGCTATATATCTACATAGTAGTCTATATATCTACATAGGAGTCTATATATCTACATAGTAGTCTATATATATTTACATAGTAAGCTATATATCTACATAGGAGTATATATATCTACATAGGAGTCTATATATCTACACAGTAGGCTATATATATCTACATAGTAAGCTATATATCTACATAGTAGTCTATATATCTACATAGTAGTCTATATATCTACATAGTAGTCTATATATCTACATAGGAGTCTCTATATATCTACATAGTAGGCTATAACAGGCTATAATCTCTGTATTTATGTTTTATTTATTTGATGTGTTTTATTGACAAATAAATTGGTCTCAGTAAATCCAACCGTACTTCCTGGTTCGAACTTTTGACTGCAAAAAATAAATAACATGTTTGTCTTTTAAAAAAGCAGGCATAGGCTATAATAGGAACTAACCCTTTTCAGGTTGAAAGTTAACCAGCGCATGCGATTTTGCACACTTGCCTGAACATCGGTCAGGAAATGAATTTCTAAATAAAAATCGATCTCTGGATGCGTCAAAATTCAATATGGACTTGACGATGTCGTCTGATGCACTGCACTAGTGGAAACGTACAACATAGAGACATTTTGCTTAATAGTCATATTTACATGCCAATACTTGCAAGTATTTGATTTTCGACAGGTTACTCTCGTCTGTGCCGAGGTTATGGAGATTATTAGATCAAAATGGATACAGATGTTTAAACCGTATGTTAACTTGTGGACAGGTTGGTTTTGTGATCATTTAATGTTTCTGGTTTTATTATATTGTTATCTATTTATGTTATTCATTTGAAAATTAAATGGGTAAAATATGCATGCGTGTGTGTAACTTTCTGATGTGAATGTTTTCAGAACCGAAATACTGTAAATCACGAATACCGTTTGCAAAAGGAGATTACTTGGGTCAACCAATAGGAAGGTGGAAAGGAATGCTGTTTTTTTCTGTTTACATTTTTTAAAATGGGGTTTCACAAATTTCAGGTTATATACGGCATATCCGGTTTTATTGGAAGAGGAAAACATTTAAAGGAATCATCGGAATAGAACCCCCCCACCCCCCCCCCCCTCCCCACCCCGCGCAAGTCACTAGCAAACTTTCTCACATGTTTTGGATGATTGAGCGGGATTCGAACCTTAGCGGTGAGATATATAAAAACATACTACTTTCATTAGCGCTTTCATTACTTGTTTGCTGGTATATTTTTAAGTAAGTTACATAATAAAAAGATCTATTTGTGAAAATTATTTTAATTCTGAACTTATCTCTTCCTCTTGTGAATCTTTTAAATCTTGATTGCGTACGAACCTTGCTGATCTAACTTAGATATACTTCTTATTTACAGCCGCCAATATCATAGCAACTATTGTTACGTTATTATGTGGAATCAAGAACATCTTCAACTTTGTCGTCAATTACAGGTACTGCAATGAGTAAATCTTCTGGTCATTCTTCGTCAATCAATTCTGTTCGGTTGTGTCTTTGTGTCTCACCTGTATGAATATGTTTTTATTTAACCTCGCGCTTTGAACCAGTCATTTTGGTGAGCAGGAAAAGATGATTATCAAAACTATAAAAGATGATTATCTTGATAGTCGAATGATAAATGAAAATGATTTCAATAAATAAGATGATTATTTTTATGTCTCAATAAAATTTTACGTCCACAGTATGACCCAATTGGTCGTAATCTAAGAGCTATGTATGTTATTTGAAGACATCAGTGTGTTTTCTGCAGCACCATGTGTAGCTGTTAAGAAGACATCAGTGCGTTTTCGGCAGCACCATGTGTAGCTGTTAAGAAGATTGTTTAAACAGTATTGGGATTTCTTGATTGCTTTTTGGAACTCAGTTCTGGACAAAAAAAGCGTATGCTTATTACTGGAAATCCGAGATTATCTAATTATGCCGGTCTAAAATACGTTTAGTCATTTCCGCCTAAGTTCTTACTTTTGAACTTAGTCGGAAATGGTCGACCATTGCTTGAGTTATTATGCTCCTTCGTTATCAGTCGAGAATAATCGACTGTACATATATTGGTATGGCTGTTGCTTTGAACTTTGATTTTTAAGTAATCGAGCTAATATAAATTATAAATGATATGTAAGCTAAACTAACAATTACAATAAAACCAAACTAATAAGACAACTCTTGGGACCAGGAAAAAGTGATCTTGATAGCGATATGGTCTCATTTCATGAACATTGGCACTACATTGTCTATGTACTTGTATCAAAGTTGTATGTAACCGGAATAGTAGAATGGTGTATACTATATTCAGCATGTGTGTACATATACTATAATAACAATGATAACAAAAAAAATCCATATATATATAATTGTGGATTTTCATTGCTATGATTATTATTATTTTGAATGTATGCACATATATTAACACAATATAGTAATACAATACAGTAAATACATTACCATTTCAGTTTCAGATAAACAAAGTAAATTATGTTTTAATTTTACTTCTAAAAATAAAGTTGAAACATTTTACTTAATTTAATATATCTTAAATTATTGATGCACATTTTTCTTACCCATTTAGAATTTCAAATTGACATTATTATGTATAAACTGTCAGTCCTGTGTAAGCAGTCACCTTTATTGAGCAGACACATTTGCTATGCTGTCATAGCAAGTTAACCTGTAATAAGCAACAACTGTTCTTAAAATATTACTTTTGCGCCTCCACTTGACTGTCTGCTTAAGAAAGAGTTGACTATATATATACAGTGTTTTTTTAATATTTGTTTTAAATATTATCAGTTATTTCTTTTCAATTATTTTTCTAGGAGAGATATGCTGCTGCTGTATCGAGGAGATCGGAGTTTCATTCCGCAGAATGTGATGTCGAACGCACCACAAGCTTATATGGTAGATTTGTTTTCTGTTACTTAAAACGTACATGTCGTACTCATATATTTAATGTGATGCAATGTACATGCATTGTGATAACAGGCACAACACATATTCATATCGTAGGTTTATTTTCTGCCATGTGTCAGTCATTTGATATGCTGTATAGGTCTCACTACACAGTTGAATTTTGTTCTTCTATATAAAATAAGGTCTAGGATTTCCATGGTAAAAAAGAATTCTACATAGAAGTTTTTTTCCATAGCAGGAATGTAAACCCACATACAAATGCACAATAACTGGTAGGTTGACTACGTTGGATTTTTTTAAAAGAGGATGCAGTGACACCCTGAGATTTTTTTAAAAAAGAAATCCTCAAATGCTCATAAATACATGCATATGTTGAAATCCTATAAAAGTCACTTTTTTACACCAGTGATATCTTATTGCAGTATATGATATACCAACTTTTGCTCTACTCATCTGCAGCAAGAAATCACAACTGCTATGAACCATTTTGAAATATTTCAAAACCAAATTACATAGGCCTTATTTTTAAGCGTAAGAATCATGTTACCTTTGGAAAAAAGTGGCATAATTGTGTAGTGCGACGTGCGAAGTGATATCACACACCTCATGCATATTCGGTAAGCTCTTTTCAGTTGTTTGTGATTGATTGAGTGAATATTGAGTGTCATTTGTATGCCATTGATGGCTAAGAGACGATCACTAAACCTACCAACTGTTTCCTGGGATCCTGAAAAATTAACCAATAGTCTAGCACAACCCATCTCCGCAAGTAACTAATAACTTCCCTAATTGAATCAGCGGTGAGAGACGAATGATAATGAGACGCAATGTCGTTGTTATATTTGGGGAATATAACTCAAAATAAGTTCTTTTGGTTTTAAATATTTATTTTACAATTTTATAGAGAGAGTTAATTAATTTTAGATGTTAGGCCTAAATCAATTTTCTAACTAACTTGGCACTCAGACTCACAAGCATACTCCCAGCATATCATGTATAAACAATAGCAATTCGTCATTTCCTATCACAGCATGCTGTCAACGCTTTCCCTCCCTGGACGCTGTCCGGAGCTGACCAATCTTTAATACAAAGATAACAAGACCTGATGAACTGACACGTCTTTAACATAAATCATACAATTGCCATAGTACAAGAGTAATACATTTGTCAATATACAACAGTATTAGTCATCACGGAGACTGTCGCCGGGCCGGGATTCGGATTCACGGCCCCTGGATTGAGTCAGACGCGTTACCGACCGAGCTAATCGGGCCCGGCTTAGTTGTTTGTGTATGCATTCCATGAATGCTCTGTGAGATTCGCATAACGCACGCCATTTACACATGGTAGTATTCGTTTCCCTTTGTTCGTCAAGCATTGCTCATGTCACTTGTGGTATAACATATGGCATAAATGTAATGTGGTGTCAAAAGCTTGTCAGCTGTTCGCCATGTTATATTTCAGTCATACATGTACTTACACAAACAGGTAATACCTTCACTTCGAATCGTAAGAAGTACACACAAATAAATTTGAAAATAATTCGAAATGCTACTATTACGAGTTATATAAGCTCATTCCATTTAAGAACGGTTTGTAAAAAATACTGTAAACAGTCCGGTGATAGCTTCTTTCTTGACTTTTTCTGTGTGAATATTTTGCGTTGTGTGGGTGGATTTTTATCTAAGGAACATGTATGTGTTTGTTTTAATATCGTTACGTTAATTTGTGTATAGAGAACTATATGTCGATGCATCGGAGATGCCAGTAAACAAAAATGTTTTCTTTGTGTACCAACTTATAGGACTTCTCTTCTGTTCATTATTTCTCATGCCATGTATTTAAATAGAGTATGCCTAATGTGTGTATAATCATGCTCTATGGTTTCTTCTTATGTGCATTAACATCAAGAAAGGCCGCAATAATTTTATGTGACTTCTGCACATGCATGTGCTATTGCATATACAAATACGGCTTCAGAATTGTGTTTTTAAAGTTTGAGGTTTCTATTATGCATATTAATATTTTGTTGACTTCTCTTTTGTGTGAATTACCATTTTGTGACGGTTCTCTTTTGTTTGTTTATATATAACGGTGGTTATACTAGGATTCATTTTCTAGTAATATACATATGTTTACATGTGTGTGTTCGTGTGTGTAATCCATTTGTTGAACATAGCGTTACACATGTAATGAATAATGATAAAAAGAGTAAATAATGTCTATATACATAAAATTTCAATATTCTGTTATATAACAGGCCCGAGGAATGCGGTTTATCGGTACAGCAATAGTGGGCTCTCTGTGGGGTAAGATCAATCTTTAATACACTAGTTAAACGTTTAATATATGTTTATTATTGTTTGTTTTAACACTCAATCGCCACAATGGGCTTAGTCAAGTAGACGGTGCACAAGAGTGTAAAATGTGTCTAACGAAGACTAATAGTGTAGCTTTTACACCAATACGTCAGGCAAATATTTAGGAAACATAAGTGTATGCTTATTACATAAACCTTCATACATGTACCATGTGGTGCTATAAACTATTGTACTGAAACTTTAAATAAGGCAGTACTGAGTGCTCAGTGACTTAGCGCCATACCGCCTTCCCTAACAGTAACCACAGGATAATCGGTGAAATACATGTTTGTCGTTTGATTCCTCATCTCCATGGTCTTCATTACTTGTTGGCTTCCCTCCATCAATTAATAAATAAATTCAATAAGTTGTTCTTTTAGAATTGCAAATTTAAAAACGTAAATTGGTGAATCAATTTATAAACAATTGACATATTGTTATACTTTAATACCTTTAATTTATGAACAATTGACATAGTGTTATTCTTTAATACAGTCAGTTAGTTTATAAACAATTGACATATTGTTATTCTTTAATAAAGTTAGTTTATGAACAAATGACATATTGTTATTCTTAAATACAGTTAGTTTATGAACAATTGCCATATTGTTATTCTTAAATACAATTAATTTATGAATAATTAACATATTGTTATTCTTTGATACAACGTTTGACAATGTTGCTAAATCAAGATTGAAACACTGTATATACTCGTTACGTGGTATTTATCTTGTTTAGGAACGGTATTCTGCTATTTGGTCGTGTTTGTTCCCATGGTCACCACGTTTATCGTATTTAGAGCTTTGCATGAGACGAATAAGCTTCATCGGCTATTTGAACAATTCCAGTGGATGATGTAAGTAACGGCGTGCTTTGCTGAACGAGTGAAATTCCACCTAAAGTATGTGTATAACTCTTTTAACCTAATGTCATGATGCATTATTGTAGACCTGATAAACTGTTGCAGTAGTTAATTTGGCAGATAATGAAATGAAATAAACTTTGATTACGATTACCTGTATTTCTCCATTCACATTAATTTTGCGATTGAACCAGACACAATTACATTTTAGTCAACAGAGAAAATAGAATAGTTTATGCACGACTCTGTTGCCATTGTTAAGCCCTACAGCATAAACTTTGTTCGAAAATGCATTCATGCAGTAATTTTTATAAACATGTAAGTTACGTTCATGGTTAAGAAGCTTGTGTGTGTGTCGTGCACGCCATGTTAATGTAAGAAAAGTTTCAAACCTGCGAGACAATATTTCATGTTACTGTTGTCTACTTTTTGTGCAGTGTAACATATAATGCAAACTGAAAGTCTGTTATTTAGTAGTTTATGTCTAAATGTGTAATAGTTCGCTTGTGTTGGCTTATGGTTCATAATGTTATGTCCAAATGTGTAATAGTTCGCTTGTGTTGACTCAGGAATCAGTAATGTAAATATGAATAAGACGGACCGTTAAACATATTGCAAGTATTAATCATTAAAGCATATATTGTAAGAATTAATTGTAACCGAATCTATTTGATAGGAAACGACGATTACTATTCTTTAGAAATTGCCGATAAACAGCACAAATACTAAAATAAATTTCGTGTGCATCAGGCATACACTTTTTTTCTTTTTTTTATTTACAGTTACCCCGCTTGCGTGTTTGCGATATTTCAGTTACAAATGATTTTGATTGGACGTTGTTTTATCCAACCAAGAACATACACAAACGACAAACACAAACCACTTGCTGTGAATAACAGGTACGTAGCAAGGAAGCAATGTGTGACAAAGTAATGGCCCGGACACGGACGGACGGTTGCTGTGATAATATATATATATAAATATATATATATATATATATATATATATATATATATATATATATATATATATCTCGCCCTTAGGGAGCATTAATATAGATGTCTTGATATTTATAATGATATGATCGTGATTTAGAGAATTTAATGTAAATGTCTGTTAGTGCGTTCAACATTTTAAAAAATAACAAGTTTCTCTTTGCAAACGATATCTATTCAAACACATAACTGCTCCAGGGTTAACTCTGAAAATACTGCCATCAATACAGAGTTTGATAGTTTATATATGTTGATGCTACTGTAAAATGAATGTCGGCTTTCAAGCACGCAATGTACGTATTTACCTACTATGTAAACATACTTAACCGAAAAATGTCACTTGAATGCAGCTGACTCGACTTTCAATCTCGCTAAATGTTATCCTGGAGAGAAATATACCGTTTATGATTACATTTGTAAAATATCAGCTAGCCAAAGCTCAGCAAATAAGGAAGAAGGAGGTTTACTTATTTAGATGCAATAACACCATGTTAACAAAACACGCGGTTTCTTACATCATCCACTGGAAATTTTCATAAAGCCGATAAAGGTTATTCATGTCACGTAAAGTTCTAAACACCATACAAGTGGTGACCATGGGAACAAACACCACCAAATAGCAGAATACCGTTCCTAAACAGGATAAATACAACGTAACGAGTTTATACAGTGTTTTAATCTTGATTTAGCAACAATGTCGAATGTTGTATTAAAGAATAACAATGTCAGTTGCTCATGAATTTTCTATTTACTAAACATATCAGCTCTTTAAGGAACGAGGACAAATCGGACATATTAGTTTCCGCCAGTCGTCTTATGGCGTAACGTCTCTTATCAACGTGAATTCACCAAGACAATTCGACGTTATTTATATATTATGGCAAGTCGGAAAGTACTTCAGTATTTACGTATGAAAGCAGAGTTATACGGAAAACGCCGATAGTGATATTACACTAGGTATATATCAAATATACATTCCTGTACTGTAAATTATGTGTTAAGATATATATTAATGCTCATCTGTTCCGCAGTACAATAATATATTTATCTTTAGGAATATGTACGACATTATGTGTTTCTTCATGCTGTTTGTGAACGCAAGCATAGGCCTGTTGACGTTCCTGAAGAGAATTCTTGTAGGGGCTTTAATGGGAATGTTTCTTATCCCGCGGATGGACAGAAGTCTCCTCATGCGGGGCTATGAAGCGATGGACAAATGTACGTTTACATGGACGTTTTATTTATTAATCTCATTGACTTTTGTATTATTACTATTTTTTTGTTTTTATTCTATTAATTTTGTTTTATAACTTATATTTTCAATTCGATTTGTTCTGTTAAGTTTAATTATATTGTTTTCTGGATAAGAAACCAAATGTACATACCATATAAAGTGTGACCTTGAGGGTGCCTTAGTTTTATCATAGATCACAACACACTGTCCAGCGTGGAACATTTCTCTGATGTATATTCTGGTTTAGGCAACAAAAAAAACAGACGAATTTTGTGAAATTTGCAAGCCTTGCCGTCCTTCACTGTAAGGCATACCTTGTAATTAGGAACAAAAAAATATTCAATTGTAAGTCTGAGATACGCGTATGTATATGTATATGCGTGTGGGGTAGGGGAGGTGTGGAGTGGTGTATTTGGGTGAGGATGTGCAGTGGTATATGTACGTGTGGGGTGGGTGAGGGGGTGGAGTGGTGTATGTGTGGGTGGGTGAGGGGGTGGAGTGGTGTATATGTGTGTGGGGTAGGGGAGGTGTGGAGTGGTGTATTTGGGTGAGGGTGTGGAGTGGTATATGTACGTGTGGGGTGGGTGAGGGGGAGGAGTGGTGTATGTGTGGGTGGGTGAGGGGGTGGAGTGGTGTATATGCGTATGGGTTGGGGGCTGGTTGGAGAAGTGTATGTACATGTGGGATGGGTGAGGGGGTGGAGTGGTGTATATGCGTGTGGGGGCGGGTGAGGTGGTGTGTGTGGGGTAGAGGAGGGTTGGAGAAGTGTACGTACGTGTGGGGTAGGGGAGGAATGGAGTGTAGAATGAGGGGGGGGGGGTGAGTGGTGTATATGCGTGTGGGGGGCGGGTGAGGGGGTGGAGTGGTGTGTGTGGGGTAGGGGAGGGTTGGAGTAGTGTATAAACGTGTGGGGTAGGGGAGGTGTGGAGTGGTGTATTTGGGTTGGGTGGAGTGGTGTATGTGCGTGTGGGGTGGGTAAGGAGGTTGAGTGGTATGTGTACATGTGAGGTAGGGGAGGAGAGGAGTTGTGTATTTGGGTTGGGTGAGGGTGTGGAGTAGTGTATGTGCATGTGGGGTGGGTGAGGAGGTGGAGTGGTGTATGTACGTGTGAGGTAGGGGACGGGTGGAGTGGTGTATTTGGGTTGGGTGAGGGGGTGGAGTAGTGTATGTACGTGTGGGGTAGGGGTGAAGTGGTATATTTGGGTTAGGTGAGGGGGTGTATGTGCGTGTAAGGTGGGTGAGGGGGTGGAGTAGTGAATGTACGTGTGGGGTAGGGGAGAGGTGGAGAGGTGTATTTGGGTTGGGTGAGGGGATGGAGTGGTGTATGGGGGACGGGTGGAGTGGTGTATGTACGTCTGGGGCAGTGGAGGGGTGGTGTATGTGCGTGTTGGGTGGGTGAGGGGATGGAGTAGTGTATGTACGTGTTTGGAAGGGTTGGAGTGGTGTATTTGGGTTGGGTGAGGGGTTGGAGTGTTGCATGTACGTTTAGGGCAGGGGAAGGCGGAATGGTGTATTTACATTTAGGGGAGGGGTGGAGTGGTGTATGTACGGTGTAGGTTGGGGGAGGAGGTGGAGTGGTGTATGTACATGAGCGGCAGGGGAGGGCGGAATGGTGTATGTACATGTGGGGTAGGGGAGAGGTGGAGTGGTGTATGCACGTGTGGGTTGGGGGAGGATGTGGAGTGGGGTGTCTTCTTCTGAATACAGTACATTTATATACTGTGACAGGTTACGTCAACTACATAGGTATGATCATGGTTGACTTTACTCACAACAATCCAACGATGCGTGTTTTCTGTCACGAGATTAAAGAGGATGCCGAATGCAGACGGGACTTGAAGCCGCTCCAGACTGCCGTGGACAATGCTATATACAGTGACAGTACTATAACAATACCACAGGAAAACAGTATGTTTGTATTGTATATAGTAATTGGTTAAATAAACAAAATTTTCCCCCAAAAAAAGTTTATCGGTAAATTTGTTAACAAATGTTATAGCATTCTTATGCTACCATAGGTTTTAGAAAACAAAGATTTGGATAAATGCACCATTTATATAACACTTAAACCCACGCTATTCGGATGTTTAACATAGATAACGTGTACCTTGGGATAACTGTTCAGGCGATAGCTCGACAGAGTACGGTTATTCGAAGGAAAGGCATTCCATCGAAATCTCAATTATATGAAATATTATTGTAAATGTTCAAGATTCTCGTCTTACACTGTTTAATTTGTATTATTGTTAAACTATAATGGATTACGTATTAAAATATTAAAAGAAATGATTATCAAATTAGTATTGTATATATTTTGGTAGTTTAAGTAACACAATGCTCAAATGATTGTAAATAACAAAACAACAGTATAATTAATCGGTAAATCTTTGCGTTCAATTCATAAATGCTTTGATACTCTTGTGATATTACGTATTAAAATTCGACAGTGTAATACAGTGTCCATAGGAATGATCAGAATCTCAAACCACCTAGGTCGACTTGTGGAAAGTCAAGTTCTCCGTTTTGCATTGCCGGGCCCAATTAGCTCAGTCGGTAGTGCGTCTGGCTATCAATCAAGGGGTTGTGAGTTCGAATCCCCGCCCGGCAACCGTCTACTTTGATTGATAAACGGCATTGTGTCTCATTACCATTCGTCTCTCACCGCTGATTCAAGTGGTAAAGTTATCAGTTACTTGCGTAGATGGGGTGTGCTCGAATACTGGTTAACCTTCCAGAGTCTCTGGAAACAGTGGTTAGGTTAACTGATCGTCTGTTAGCCGTCAATGACATAAAATGGTAGTTGCAACATTACTTTAATAAATCAACAGCCAGGTTTTTATAAATAAATAAGTATAGGCCTCCAGAATTTGATTGCAATCGTTATTGTTAAGTAACATTTTTAAAAATGATATAATACAATGTCCACACTATGCGTTTGTTATTTGATGTGTTGAATTTATAAAACAAATAGGTTCCTTTTCGTATATAACAATTTGACAGTAATCAAGGCTGTTACGCTTTATCACACCGACATTACCAAGGTTATGTCCTGTGTTATATGTCGTTAAGGTCTCACTACACATTTGAGGTTGTTCTTTTTTCTAGATGAAATAAGGTCTATGATTTCCATGGTATAAAAAAGTTGTCTTTTTCAATGCTCGAATGTATACCTGCATAAAAATTCACAGTATCCGGTAGGTTGACCAGCTTGTTATTTTAAAGAGGGTGCAGTGACACCCTGAAATTTATGAAAAAAGATTTCCTCAAATGCTCATTAGTACTTGCATATTTTGAAATCCTATAAAAGTCACTTTTATAGCACCAGTCATGTCTTATTGCAGTAAATGCTGTACCAGATTTTTCTCTATTCATCTGTATCAAGAAATCACAACAACTATGAACTTTTTTGAAAATACTTCAAAACCAAATTACATAGACCTTTTTTTAAAGCGTAAGAATCATGTTACCGTGGGAAAAAAAGGACGTAAACTGTGTAATGAGACGTTAAATGATCTGAATTGTTTTGTCCATAAATAATACTGTCATTCTAAGACCTTCAATTATAACCAGTTCTCAGGCTTTGATATATAACGACAGTGTATTTAAAGTGACGCATTAGATTCCATTGTCATGTTACACTTATTCTAAAAATGTATTTCCATGATGGATTGTGAAATTAAAACACCCAAAATTATTGATCAACGTGTTGAATATGGCGTTAAATACCATTAAAAAACTTTCAAAACATATTCCGATAGCAGTCAATCGTACACATTTGTTATTAAACCATATTTAAATAGATTGTAGCGTATAATGAATAGTTTACTTATTACTATATACACTCTGTCTTTAAGCAATTACTCGTGCAAAGCGACGTTGGTGGTTGGCTTATACGTTAATACGAAATCCATCACTCGTACAGTCGAGACGATTGAATCCTATCCTTGGAGAAGTCAGTTTGAACGATATCGAGAGTTCAGTTGACGACGAAGCCAACGTTGACAAGACGGGGAGTTTCATTTTCTCGTGCTGGAAGAAATGTACGTGCACCATTCCCCCAAACATCTCAACGAATCTCATGGCGGCATTGGTACTTTTAATGTTTGCATTGCTGTATGCCGGGGTACCATTATTGATGGAAGGCTTGCAAATACCAATTTAGATTAGCCATAGAGCATTAGATATACTTTTAATTGGTCATGCTATAAGACAGTTGCGTATTAAATTTACAGAATACGTAGATAGGTGTGGTTATCAGACTGTTTGGGACACAGAAGTTAGTTATGTGTATATGTCATGTGTTTAGTTTGTCCTTGTGAAGAATAATATCAATATAATATTAACAAAGTATAGTATCAGCGAAGTGGATTGTTGATTAAATAGTTTGAATCAATAGCTTCATGGTTGTGCCATCTGGGGATAACCGATTTTTAGTTAACCTAAACACTCTTTCCTGGGATCCTGAAATGTTAACCAGTACTCGAACACACCACTTTTCGCATGTAATTGATAATTGGTCCACTTAAAGAACGTTAGAAGCAATGTCAGATATCATTTATCACAAATGTTGTTTGGTGTATTCCGCTTATTTGTTGTCATATATACCAGTAGGTGACATTTTCATCAAATATACGATAAACTGTATTTACGCATATTTCCATATATAAATGAAATTAAGGGTGTGGAAACGTAATGAAGTGCTTTTATTCCATAGTTTCGTCATCACAATATATGCCACTTTCAAAAACAGCTTTTAGTAAACAATAATCAAATTCGTAGTGCATCCTCTATTCAATGACGTTTCTATTACAACGTTTGTGCAAATTCAATGCAGCGTATACATAATTGAATATATATATTGCTCATATAATAATAGTTGGATCAAGAGCAGATAGTTATATTCCTACAATAAAATACCAGTTATTTTTTTATTTTACCGGGATACTGCGTTAAATGTTGTATACATAAATAAGTGTCAACATGAATATTTAACATATTTACAACTAAAACTATTGTTTTTTCGTACACTATTACAGATGGCGCTTTTAATATTTGAAACAGGTTTTATTTAACAAAATATAAAAGGTAGGGTCACGTTTCCGGTGAATTTTGTTTTACTAATAAACTTGATAAAAGCAAATATAGATGCATTTTTACTGGAAATAAGTGTAACCAACCGTTTACCACGTGGGTACGCCGCACTGTTGTTTCGACTCGTTGATAGAATTATATTATACATGCGAAAGAGAGAATGGTAATATTGGTATGACACAAATTAAAGAAATGAACTGTATTTTTATAATGATGTTGGACCGTAGCTGGTGAGATGATCTAAAATCTGAGGTTTGTTTGAGAACATCTCGGTCCAAATACTTTACATGGTGTTTAACCTTGAACAGAGTCGAAAAAAAACAACATTTTTTTGTTTACGAAGTTTGCTTTCAAACGTTGATACTTATTGTAAATATGTAAAAGTGTACGGGACGGTCCCGAAACCAATATTGTTGAAAGAAAAGCCATTTTAATGTTGAAAATTTGTAATCCTTTTGTTAGATAGTGTTTTCAGTATGAAATGAATATGTTATAACTAAACTTGTAATCCTTTTGTCAGATAGTGTTTTCATGATGAGATAAATATGTTATAACTAAACTTGTAATCATTTTGTTAGATAGTGTTTTCGTGATGAAATAAATAGGTTATAACTAAACTTGTAATCCTTTTGTTAGATAGTATTTTCATGATGAAATAAATGTGTTATAACTAAACTTGTAATCCTTTTGTTTGATAGTGTTTTCATGATGAAATAAATATGATATAACTAAACTAGTAATCCTTTTGTTAATCAACTTTCCAAATCATAGGTGCGGGAATTATTAGTTTAAACTTATTTCTTTCACTTCGAAACAAGTAATAACAATTTCTACAAACCGGTCTCGTTCAAAGTCTTCGAACACACGACCCTTCCGTCATGAATCGAGGCTCTATCACTGGACCAAGAATTATTAAATGAATGAACTCAGTTAATATGTACAATAAAACATTTAATCACTTAAATATTTGAATATGTAATCAGATTTGGTCAGTCACTATTGACGAAAAATATAACTACTTATTTGTTGTTTAGATTGGTTAAATGTAATTTAAAATGAATACCATGTTTGTATGGTCAGTTCACCTTAAGGTATTCACTCTATAAAATGTTAACTTTTTAGTTGTGTTCTTTCTGGCCGGGTCCGATTAGCTCAGTCGGTAATGCATCTAACTATCAATCCAGTGGTCGTGAGTTCGAATCCCCGCCCGGAAACAGTCTCCGTGATGATTGATGTACGACACTGTGTCTTATTATTAATCATCTCTCACTGCTGATTCAAGTGGGAAAGTTATCATTTACTTGCAGTGATGGGGAAGTGCTAAAGTATTGGTTTGCATTTCAGGATCCCAGAAAATAGTAGTTAACTGATCGTCTGTTAGCCTTCGGTGTACTAAAAATGACGATACATACTCAGTCAATCAATAGTTGCGTTTTTTTGCTTATCTAAGATACCTTTTAACAACAACAGGCTGACGTGCTGTTCTTTTACAGTATAATTCGCCTAGTATTTTGAGTGCTGTATTTGCTGGTATTTTGGAGTCTTGGGATTCATATTGCTCGATATTAGGTTACCACATGCGTCCATGCTAGATGGATGGCATGAGGAGTGTTGCGTTCACATACCCAACTGTTCTATTTGTGGTTGATTTATGACCTTGGTTGATTTCTGTGCGTCCAAGGATTCATTTTTCACGTACATGTATTTAATATGGAGTTTAAAAACACATTTGGTTTATAGACACTTTTGGTTTATATACACTTTTTATGATCATTAAGAATTTAGATGTCTTAACACAAAAATCAAACATCTTTTGTAATAATTTGGAACTAAATCTGTTTTATCATATAAAATCTTACCTTTAGCGTAACACGGCGTTTGTTTTAGCTGTGTGACAACTGGCTTGTATTCCTTCCTGCAGCCGATGTGAGGCGAGCAGTTGTTCATGACAAGGTCATAGGTAGTCTTCGTATCCGGATCAGACAAGTTGTGCAGGTGTTTGAACCGACAACCCTTTATAACGTCACTGACGTTGAAAAAACACAGAGAAACGTCTTGCCAGGAAAGACTGGCTGGTTTGGGAACATTTTCTGAAAAATAAATAGAACTGATTCGTATTTATTTGTCCTGGTCTAAACTATTATGTATGAAGTCGAACACAAATAATTTATTTTTTTTTTTTTTGGAATGGGGTTTAACGCCATTTTCAACACATTTCAGGTTATATATGGCATATCCAGTTTTACTGGTGGAGGAAGACCTCAGACTGAGTAGAACCACCGTCCTTCCGCAAGTAACTGGAAACTTTCTCACATAAAGTTTTTGGAGCGAGCGGGACTCGAACCTACGACCATAGCGGTGAGAGGTAAGTGATCTTGAGACAGCGCCTTAGACCACTCGGCCACGGAGGACCCACGAAACACAAATAAGACATAATATACATCTAACACGAGACGTGAGATTCAGATCCCCATCTTTGAATAATCAGTGACAATGCTAGGAATTAAATTCGTGCATTTGTAAGTTAGTAAGTAAGTAAGTAATTTCTTTATTTAAAGAGGGTAACTCAATTGGTAAACCAATCTTCCTTGAGGCCCTCGTATAAACAAACAAGTACATATACATTTTCAAAAATATAGAAAATATCGTTCATTCATCTGCTGCATATATCACACATTATAGATTAACAAAATTCTCACACTATGCTCCTGGTTACAACTCTCATTTACGCGCACGCATACACATACACACACTCTCGCTTTTTATATTCGTATAAAGAACATATTTCAATTTAGATATACATGCAATTGTACATGTACATTTGAATATAATAGAGGAAAAACAACACAACAATAATAAAATCGATAGAAACAAAACAAAAATCTATTTATGTTTACAAAAACTAATAACGGTATGGTATTTATTAAGCATATGGCTGTTGGAGGTACATGTATTTCTAATTCAATTTCCTTTTATCCAAATCAAACAATTACTTGCAAAAACATTTAACGAACACGCGTTACTTATACTAAGTGGAATACTATTCCAAATAATTGCACCCGAATATGATAGACTACCTTTAAACAGTTCTATTCTAGGTTTCGGAATAAAGACATTTTTATTTGAGCGTGAACGCAACATGATTGATGTATTATTGATTGACTCACCGAAGTTGAATAGTTCACATAAATATGGCGGAGCTGTACCATTTGCTTTGCTATACATGAGTTTTGCCGTTTGTAGAAAAACAGTTTGATCGATAGATAAAATATTCAGTCTTTCGAATGAAATATAAAGACTTTCATATTCATTTCCTAAAATATATTTGCATGCTCGCCTCTGCAGTTTAATTAACTTGTTTATATTTTTATTTGAAGTATTTCCCCAAACTGTACAACAATAATTGAAATGTGGTTGTATGTATGCTTTATAATATAACGTTCTATGGTTGATGGAAAGATAATCTTTTACCTTTGATAATAGCCAGATATATGATGAATTTTTTTTTTTTGAGAGAGATTGTAAATGTTGATTCCATAGCATGCAATCGTCAATAAATATTCCAAGGATTTTATCGCCTTTTGTTGTAGTTAATTCTGTACTGTTGTACGTAAGTTGTAAATTGATTTGATTTAAATGCTGTCGTTTCTGACGAGAGGTGATTAACATTACTTTTGTTTTGTCAGTATTCAATACCATACCATTTTGAATGCACCACATATTAAGACGATTAATTGAAGTTTGCAAGTTACCTTTTAAAATGTCTGTATTTGTTTGTATGTCATATAACGTTGTGTCATCTGCATATAAGTCAGTTGTTGAAACGTTATTTATAAACAATGGTAAATCATTTATAAAAAGTAAAAATAACAATGGACCTAAAATAGAACCCTGTGGAACCCCTGATGTTATACAATTGGTTTTTGAAGTTGCTGAATTTATAGACACAACTTGACCTCTGTTTGTAAGGTAAGATTTCATCCACATCAAAAAACGATCACTACATTTATAGCACTTTAGTTTTGCTAGTAAAGTAGTATGACTTACGAGATCAAAGGCCTTCCGAAAATCGACCATGACAGCCCCAACTAACTTGCCATCATTAATTGCCGTTAGCCATTTATCAATCATACGAATTAATGCAGATTCAGTTGAATGACCTTCCCTAAAACCACTTTGTGTTTTATGCAATAAGTTATATTTATTTATAAATTTCATTAAATTAATATGTAAATTAGAATAAGTACTTTTACTTTTATGGCATCTGATTTTATTAGTGCTATAGCGACTGCGTATGGCATATCGTGGTCATGGGGTACTCCCTTAGATATTGAGAAAACTATATCATTCTGACAGTCACTCCCTCCTGTGTACGCACCCTTGGGATTATATGTGATAAAACCGTAACATATCTCATCTGCGGTGCCTTTTCCAAAGAATGTAGTTTTTGTTTTTGTTCTGCTTGTAAATTTGTATATACACTCGGTTCTGATTTCATCTCTTGGCTGAGGGACAGCGGCGTATCATGTCTAAAACATAGAAAAAAATCACGCGATCACGTCTGGCCAGTAATTGAAAACTGTTATTAGCAAGACATAAAGAATCTAGTTATGTAAATAAGGTTAAATATAAGGGAATATTTAACCAACATAAAGTGTGATATTCAATGGACACAGCCATCAAAACTGCAAAATCACAATCAGTATACCGGATAACTGAACTAAAATGATAACATATATATTACATACATAGAAGAGACAACAAATTTTTTAGTATATGTTCAAATATCAACTGAACATGTACTGTAAAAAAGATATGTAAACTATTTTTCATATTCAGGTTCATGGAAAAAAATCATTTAAAAGCATTCTATTACTTTATAAATGGGTGTTGAAAAAATCCTGGATAAAAATTATTTCTTGTCTCCATTTTAAGCAAAGAAATATTTTCACCTCCTTTACATTATTTCTTTATCTGACTACGTAAAATTTATATTCGTATGATTTATTGTTAAAACGGTATTACACTAATTTGGGATCGGGTCCTGTTAGCTCAGTAAGTAGTGCGTCTATCAAGTCAGGCTTCGCGAATTCGAATATCTATCCGACCACATGCTCCGTGATGTTTGATATACGACATTGTGTTGCATTGTCATTTGTATATCACTGCTGATTGAAGTGGGAAAATTATCAGTTACTTGCCGAGATAAGTGTACTTGAGTACTGGTTAATCTTTCAGAATCCTAGGAAAGAGTGGTTAGGTTAACTTATCATCTGTGAGCCCTTGACGGTATTAAAATGACACGAAATATTCAATCAACAATCAAACACTACCGTAGTCATACTTTGTTAAAACGGTCTACTTGATTTGTTAAAAAATAAAACTTGTTTTCTTTTTCGATTCGTTATAGTTTAATATCAGAACAAAAATAAGAAATAAATTCTATAATTATGAAAGGATACTGATAATATGAAATGATTTTGGAACGAGGCTTTTGATTGGCTAATGCCAGAGATCCTAGTACATCGGTGTGACGATATATTTAATTTAACGATGCACAGTTTTTAAATAACGGTGGACCGAAAAATAAGTAACGGTGCACCGGTAATAAATAGTCGGTCCACCGTTAAAATATAGCGGTGGACCAATAAAATATAGCGGTGCACCGATATTATGTAGCGGTGCACCGGTATGTAACGGTACATCGATATATTATAACGGTGGACAGACACTTTTAACTGTGCACCAATATATTTTAACAATGCACCGGTATATGTTATCGGTGCACCGTTAAAACAAATACATCGGTGCATCTATATAATAGCGGTGCACCGGTACCGATGCTTTTTACCCTGATTGTACACCATAGATATCCGTAGCAGATAAAGCGGCAGGTCGACTATTGATTTACACGTTTACAACCGATAACATCAACAGGCAGTAGTTACTACATGATATGGCTATATACAGTCGTGCTTAATATGTTGCATTTTTATATCGCTTTGTGTCTCTTGAGTTTCTTATCTCTTGAGTGAACTGAATTTTATAGCTGCTCTTTGCATACCTAAATAATTAAAAACATCGGCGCTGAAATGACACACCAAGATATCGGTGGTATTATTAGCCGTTTAGTATTGATTGTCTTCTTAAAAACTTCCCCGTCATTATTAATTGATATGTTGATATTCACTCCGTGAGTGCAAGTCCCCGCCTGTGATGATTGATACACTACAATGCGGTTCATTATCATTCGTCTCTCACTTCTGATTAAAGTGGGGGAAATTATAAGCTACTTTCGGAGATGGGGGTGTGCTCGAGTACTGGTCAACCTTCCAGGATCAAAGGAAAAAGTAGTTAGGTTAACTGGTCGTCTGTTAGCCCTCGATGGCATAGAAATGACGCTAAATATTCACATTCAGTCCCATATTTAATGTTTAACCCTTAACTCTTAAGCTATAGTGTTTAACTTATGTCAGTTCGTATTACACACGGCACGGTCATGACAATAGCGTTGTTTTTCTTTTCATAAAAGACGAGTTAAAGAACGACCGCTTCTTCATTGGCGCACTTCCTGTCGTTGTCCGCCAGGTAACGCTTCAGGTCTCAATACACAGTTGAATTTTATTCTTTGTTATATAATACTATCTAGACTGTCCACGGTAAAAACAAGTTACATAGGATCATAAAGTATTTATTCATATCAGGAATGTATCAGCACATCGATATGCTTTTTTAAAGACGGTGCAATGACACCCAAAGATTTTTTTTTAAAAAATACATCAATACATGCATCTGTTATAATCGTTCACAAGTCACTTTTTAACACCAGTAGAGACTTATTGCAGTATATGTCATGCCAGCGTTTGCTTTACGCTCTACTCACCTGCAGCAAGAAATCATAACCCTTATGAACCATTTTGAAAATATTTTAAGCCAAATTATATTTTTTAAGTGCATAAATCATGCTATCGTGACAAAAAAGTGTAGTGCAAAAAATTAAAATATTTACACATGTTTGAGTATGTTTGCCAGTTCAGGCTGTAAGAAAATTATATCTTACACACAGGATGGTAATACATTAATATTAACTATATACTGGAATATCGACTCAGACTAAACGTATGAGCTGATACTAACCGATGTCCCAGCATAAAGCGTAGTATTTAATGTTTTTCACATTTCATACAAGTAATGTTAACTTAAAAACACAATATTTTCATCTGTTTTTAACTGAATATTTCGTGTTTTTTTTCTTATCATCAAAGAAAAACATTAAGTCTTTAAAATTTTTTAATTTATTCTTTTCGATTTTGCTTAATTTCAGTACGTTAATATTCACTATATACTGGAACATCGGCTCAGACTAACCCTGGCCTACTTAATTGACATAACACTTTGCGTTTCAAAAACCATAAAACATTTAACTGACGTCTTGTTTTCGTCACCCTTATCACCTTGAAATACCGGAGCATATGTACATTAATGCACACCTAAAAAAGTTTGGATAACACAACGGTGTAGTTTAAACTATAATTTATCAAAGGGAAACGATCATGTAAACTGTAATAATAATATTACTTCCACGAAACTAAAGCAAAACTAGAAGAAAGATATCGTAGCACGCTACCTGTATACTCATAGATAACACCGGCATTTATTTTCCGTGTCGCATCTGATATTATATTGCTGTACAAAGCGGTGCACACAGACGCTATCAGTTAGACCGCTGCTAGCAATGTTATAAAATGGCGCTTATTACAACTTTTGTGTAAATTCGGACGAAAGGATTTTATTTTGAAACATTTTTAAGGTAAATTTTGCGTTTTGTTTATTGATTGTGTAGTGACTGTTCGATCTTGGAACACAAAGGTAATATCGTATTATATAGGGTAAGAAGCGCGTGATATCAGCCGCGTTTTGCTGAGGATGACAGGGTGGGGGAGAAGGAAGTGGCTAAGCTGACCTTAACATGATCTACATACCCACAAGGTTCTGTATAACAAATCAATTGCTTTTTAGGATGCATTTCCTGTGTTATGGGGGCTATTCCAGCAAATATATGATGCATTCTCCAGAATGTCAAGCTCTGGTGTTGTGGCGTAAAGGCAGCTACGCCACTGGAAGAGGCGGGTGTTGTTGGTTTATTACACATCAACTATATTTTGCCTAGTTTTTTTTCCTTTAAATAATGCATAAAAATACGATAATTTGAACAAACTTATACTTAGCCATTGAAAATAAGATATTTTAAATGAAACCATACGTTGCTACTGAAAATGTTTTTTTTAAATAAATTACTTTTAACAGAGCACCTCTTTTAGTGTCAGACAGTTAGCTTTATTAAACAGGCAAATGTCGTCCGTTATGTCGTACAAGTAAAGGGGATGATTGATATATATATATATTTATTTATAAAATGCATTATATAATTATAGGATAATAAAATAGTCCGCTCAAATTACATCGCCGATTCCTTGTCGAGGCGTTATTGTTAGCGCCGATACACGTTAATACCACGCCGTATATATATAGTAAAAAAAACAACTGCCAAGACCTACAAAAGAAACTTCAAACATTGAATGCCAAGCGAGGAGCTAGGTAACTGTACGTGATTGTGATATAAAGTATATTTATGATATATCCCGCGGTAACTACGTGGTTGTGATATGAGGTATGTTGAAGATATATCCTGCGGTAACTATGTGGTTGTGATATGAAGTATGTTGAAGATATATCCCGCGGTAACTACGTGATTGTGATATAAAGTATATTTATGATATATCCCGCGGTAACTACGTGGTTGTGATATGAAGTATGTTGAAGATATATCCCGCGGTAACTACGTGGTTGTGATATGAAGTATGTTGAATATATATCCCGCGGTAACTACGTGATTGTGATATGAAGTATGTTGAAGATATATCCCGCGGTAACTACGTGATTGTGATATAAAGTATATTTATGATATATCCCGCGGTAACTACGTGATTGTGATATGAAGTATGTTGATGATATATCCAGCGGTAACTACGTGATTGTGATATGAATTATATTCATGATACATCCCGCGGTAACTACGTGATTGTGATATGAAAAATGTTGATAAAATATCCCGCGGTAACTGTACGTGATTGTGATATGAAGTTTATTTATGATATATTCAGCGGTAACTGTACGTGAATGTGATATGAAGTTTATTTATGATACATCCTGCGGTAACTGTACGTGATTGTGATATGAAGTATATTTATGATACATCCCGCAGTAACTACGTAATTGTGATATGAAGTATATTTATGGTATATCCCGCGGTAACTGTACATGAATGTGATATAAAGTATATTTATGATACATCCCGCGGTAACTGTACGTGATTGTGATATTAAGTATAATTATGATACATCCCGCGGTAACTGTACGTGATTGTGATATGACGTATATTTATGATACACCCCGCGGTAACTGTACGTGATTGTGATATGACTTATATTTATGATATATCCCGCGGTAACTGTACGTGATTGTGATATGACGTATATTTATGATATATCCCGCGGTAACTGTACGTGATTGTGATATGAAGTATATCCACGTAAAATAACAATTTTGCACTTCTTCAAGTCAATAATTTATCTTGTATTTTTTTCCTCTCCGATCACGCTCAGTACACTGCTTAAATGTAAGAATAATCTTCTACAGACAGGTGTTTATGGTGAGCTAGGCAGATATCTCGATATGTGCGCTAAATACTGGTTTAAAGCGTTATATACTGATTACATTATTTTACGCCATGTTTACCAAATTGCTCTCAAGTATTGCTACAAAGGGGCTAAGAACTGGGTATCGAATTTAAAAAAAAAGTTTACATGATTATAATTTTGCTAATGTTTGGTATAATCCGTATTCAATTGATAATAAACATTTCATATATATATTTAAACAACTTATCATTGATTGTTTTATTCGAGGATGGTTTGCAAATAAGGAAACCAGTGGTGTACTGGAGTTGTATAATAGCTGTAAATTTAATTTTGAATACGAGAATTATCTGGATTTTTCACCCAATAACTTGCGCCTTTTTATAACTTACTAGAATACATACTTGCAGATTTGCTAAAAAACGGAATCAAAGAAATGAACGTAATTGTCAATGTTGTAACAAAAGTGATTTAGAAGACGAGATCCATTTTATTATCACATGTCCATGCTACACAGACTTAAGAAAGCAGTATATTAAAAGTTACCATGATAAACCTTATATGTATACATTTCTTGAATTGCTAAAATCATTATTTCATTATTCGGTTAATTACATGTGACTTAAATATTTATTTATTGTGTAAAATGTATTTGTTTAACTGATGATGTACTTTGTACAAATCGAAATAAATATTTGTTCAGTTCTATTTTACCACAAAGCTAAGTTGCTTATCATGTTCAAATTTGATGTGATATCTGTAACCTAACACTCTTTGTTCAATGATAAAAGTTTAATTTGGTTAAAATATACATAGTGCAACACATTGATCACTTTCTGGCTACTCGATAACCCGATTAGAGAAATGGACTCGACCGTTTATCGGCAACATCAAAACTCACTAATAGGGTATGTGTTTATATTAAACAGATATGACGTGTCATTCTGCCGTTAAGGATAATTTACAGACGAAGTAAAAGTTTATTATTTATATTTTTATATACATTTTAAGATATGTTTTTGTTTACTATTTAAACGCTGTCAATAATTATTCCAAATTGTAAATATACTTTCTTTTTTTTTATTTGAATGGGATTTAACGCCATTTTCAACATATTTTAGGTTATATATACAACAAACAACAATATCTTAGACATGTTCAGATGTTCAGGAGTGCTGTATTAACAAAGTTAATATTATTGATAAGTTATTTCATAAAATAACATTTTCATATTAATAACGAATTATACCAATGGTGAAATTATTTCCTTATTAACAAAGCAGTATTTCTTCGTCATAACAATGACTAATATCTGAATATAAATCCTTGGTTATAACAAGCATTGCCTTTTAATGAATTGAAAAGTAAGTTATGTTTTCGCTTTAAATTTCTGTAAAATTTGTTGGCGATCAACCTGTCGTGCATGATCACGAGTAATCAACTGGTGACGGGGTTAAGACAGTCCAGCAAACATCTATACCCTGGCGTCAATGCAGCTTGTCCGTCATAGGGACCGGGACTGTCCTCCTTTGACTGTTTTTCTCTGCTGGGTCTATACAAATCGGGTACATCCTTTCTGGGCAAAGGCTATTTAACCGACGTCTCTCTCTCTGTGTGTCTGGTTCCTCCGCTTTATGTTCATCTCGACTATCTGACTTGGTCTGAGTGCTGCTTCGGCGACTTTGTGGGCCTTTACCTTGAATCAATTCCTCTCCTAACCTGTTGTCCTTGTTGCAGAGTGTTCTGTCCTCAGCTGCATTTTGTCGCATTCGTAGGAAGTCCATCTCTTGGAGACGGACATCTTAGTATATCCCACCACTCGGTCCTGTACATGTAGATGAGGCTACTGCTGATCTAAGGTTTTTCCCTACCAAGACATTTCTCCTGCTTGGGTTGGGAAAGTTTTCGACAAGAAGATGCTACTCTCCTATACATCTTTTATCCATCACCAGTTCTTCCTTTGAACTGAGCCGGGGCCCGATTAGCTCAGTCGGTTATGCGTCTGACTATCAATCCAGGGGTCGTGAGTTCGAATCCCCCGCCCGACAACAGTCTCCGTGATGATTGGTATACGACATTGTGTCTCATTATCATTCGTCTCTCACCACTGATTCAAGTAGGAAAGTTATCAGTTACTTGCAGAGATTGGGTGTGCTCGAGTACTGGTTAATCCCAGGAAACAGCAGTTAGGTTAACTGATCGTCTGTTAGCCCTCGATGGCATAAAAAATGACGCTAAATACTGAATCAATCAATTCCTTTGAACTGCCAATCGATAGTGTCCCCAGATGATGTTGATTAACAGACCAGTTGTTATGCCATCCATCACACCAAGTGTTTGTACTACATAGCGAGCTGGGAGAATACGTCCCTGTCGCGTTGTTCGTCTAACCTCCCCTTCCCATAGCGTTTCTTGTCCGGCCCACCATTCCTTGCAGGTTGGTAGACTCATAGCGCCAGAGAAACCTAGAATAAACAACAACTTACATGCATGTATGCATGCTGTGGGTCCACTTCACACGAAGAGTACCTATACCTCCACAACTTAACTGCATCTGTTTCCATTATTCCCACACAAACACCATGTAACCTTTCAAAGCACCCATCACATTGAATCATTAGCTTTCCATCATCTAGTTTTCTTCATCGACAATTAAGCTTGCCATCAACACCTTTTTGCTTTTGACCAACAAGCTTCCTTCAGCAACTCTGTGTTTTCTGACAGGCAACCTTTTAAGCCAAACTGGGAGTTCCCTATCTCTGCATAGTTTCAACATATAAGCAACCAAGATAGTGTTCTTTACCATAACCCGGTAAAAGGATGGAGTAATTTTCTCCACTACTATTCTTGGTCCCTTCGATGGGGGACACACTTTCTTACACTTGCTTTTACCAGATGCCTATCCAATATGCACACGGGGTCACCGTCATTCAAGGTTTTCTCTAATACTTTCAAGTCGTAATATTGTTTTCATGCGTTTCTGGCCTATCTTAAGATTTTCACATGCTGTTCTGTGTGCCACTGTTATGGACCCTTCCAACTCATTTACATATTCTTCAACTGATCCGGTCGCCTACTGTGGCAACCCACCAAGAAATGCTAGATCAGCTGGTTGATTAACCTCTCTTCCCAACATCAGCTAATTTACGGTGAATTCTGTTATAATTCAGTACCTTCAGCTGGTGAACTTACCTTCGGAGTAATGGTACTTAAATCGTCATCAGTTGCGTTATTTGTCACTGTGTGGATTCTTATCATATGCAGTTTCATTTCATCTTCACCAAATGTACACAGTAGAAACATGCCTGTAGTATTTCAAATGATAAATCATAAATGACTGAGGTAAGGTCATTGCAGTGCGCACCATGTTTTCTTTTGGTGAGCAGTTTAAGACTAAACTGACCCTGTGATTTTATACATCCAGGTTTTGGCGTCATTAAAGATACATAATGACGACTGATAACGCAGTATATTTTACCACCACTGAGAGAGCAGACTTCTACCAGTATTGCAGAGATAATATATTTTCTGGAACCCTTTATAAGAACGGCACTCACTGGTTCGTTCTTCCAGCGGTAAGTGACCGTTTAGTTTTATATTTTATAATTATCTAACCAATTATACAATGAATTAGGATACAAAGGTACAGCACTGATCGAAATTATGTTTTCATGTTAAGTGCTTTGATACACTGTTTCAGCAAGCGATGTACTTTTATTGAACATTTTAATATACAATGTATTCAAACTGGTGCCATTTATTATAGAGCTCATGAATATGATCTTATATTAAGAAATGTCTTCCTTATGTGTATAATTATCTAATTATTGATAAACTGAAACTATTTGATCGATTTTCTAATCCACAAATAAAGTACAAGATGCACAGAATCTCCAATCATGTCTCACATGTTCTGCTATATACAGGCAAGCAATGACATTACCCATGTACTATATTGTTACGGAATACTCTACCTGCTGCAACTGTTACAGCAGAATCAATGACGTTATTCAAGACTAGGGCGAAATCAGGAATTTATATAATTTTAACACTATTTCGTTTAATTTGACCATGTATAAATATCTTTTGAAATTCACTCAAATCTGCACATGTTCACAAATAATAAATGGTCAAGAATGACCGAGTTCTGAACTTCGAAGAAGCACTTTTTTAACGTAGTTATTCCCCTTAGATGACTAGAGTAACACCCTAGGTGTTATGCTTCATATTACCATTGAATAGATGATCCAGTGTAATTCTATAGATAAAGAAAAACACCTGTTCTGCCAGTCATAGGTTAACCCGCTCGGCGAATTACCTAATTGGATGGCAAAGGTTATACGCTATAGCGTAACCATGATTCGTCCTTTAACTCTCAGACGAGATATGAAAGTACATGTTACTCTGTCAGAGGGCAGTTCTGGATTAGAAGTAGAGATAGGAATGAGACAAAGAATTCAGATAATTAGTAGAATGGGTTTTGGAGAGGTTAGGATTGTCGAACTATGTAAACCTAAGGGGTTGTGCTTAAATAACCACTATACGATTACGCGAGTTGTGGAATTATATTAAAATGTAGAAACTTAATTTGCCTTGTGATTATGGAATCACTACATCAGACACGGGACCGTCAAGTCGTTGCTGCCTTATGACGGTACTACCATTAGCTGACTTCCTGTCACGTCCACATGTCGTTAATGTAGCGGACACATGTCTCGCGTACGTCTAAAAACGGCTACAATATATATATAAACTAAGATTTACTAGTTACTAAATACGTAATGACATGGCGTCTATTACTTACCATCTTTCAATTTCATGGCATTTTCATCAACATATTATAACAGTGCATTTAATTCTTACCATCTAAAAGTTTCATCGTAGATTTATCAATATATGATAACAGTTCATTCAACCCTTACTATCTGCAGTTTCATGGTAGTTTAAACAACATCTCATATATGACCTCCGTCAATCCGAAAGTAGTATCTCTACCTAATTTCTCATTTATAGTATAAACAATTACCGACCAATTCTGTATCTATTCACTTTGTGAATATCAGAATAAGCATCCGCAAAATTTAATTACACATATCAATCAATTGTAACATGATGATTAATTTCAATACTTCATCGTAATAACGATATCAACAGCTCAAAATACGTTCTCAGATTCCTCGGCCGATATTCTAACAAAACAACTCTCAATACCACGGATGTGAAATTAAATTACAGACATTCTCGTCGGAATGGATATGAACAATTTTTACAACTTGACTAAGATCTGATAACGTCAACATATATCTATCAGGCATTTAAATAACTCGACCATATACAACGTGATATAAAATTCACATACCCATCTGCCGTTATGTAATGGAACAGTAACATGCGCAATCCTTCTCGTCACAACGGTTCCGAAAGATGTTTCTGCTAGACTGGACAGTGTTTCCATAATACAGTCACACATATATAGTAAAACACTCCACATACCTTAGTGAATTTCGTGCCAATTATGAATCCACATCTTTCTAATATCGTACGATATGGTACGATGCGGATTTTACGCTATTGGGCCAATGTAAAATTAAATTAGTTTGATAAATAATTAATCCGTTTAATTATTCTAACTTTCTGAATTACTTAATTTCACTTCAAAATTATTCATTCTTTAATCAAAGAATGAATATGTTAAATGATCTTAAAAACGTTACTCCTATCGATCTATCGATACGTGTTTTAACAAACCCACGTTTCCTGATCTAAATATATCCTATATCATTCCAATAGACACGTACTAGCTGACACTACTAAATTAGGCCAGATCAATCCTCTAAATGATGTGCGCCTCTAGTTCCATTTTTCTAATCTGGTATGATTCGGCTGGATATCAAACCCACAACTTTCCGCATGCGAGGTGGACTCTCTATCTCTAGACCACCGCTGCGGTTTGCAAGTTGAAAATAATATCGGGACATTTCTATAGGTTCACCGAATAATTTGAATCTCTAGATTTAATATTGCATGGTGTACGCTCATATATAGAATATATACAAAAAATACAATGACAGAAGACCACACTTAATATCAAAAGGATATATAACTTTGTGAACATTTGGTAATGTGTATTGTGAGCAGTAGCACATGTAGTTTAAGGGATGGTCATTCCTCATACAAGCCCTGGAGAAGTTCGCTTATTAAGTTGCTACGTTTTTGGTGTTCTGTTTTTAAAACTAACACCTGGAGCAGTCAGTTTAACCACGTCTTTAAAGATGTGATTGAAAATATTGCGCGTTACATGTAGATACATTCAGAATTGGATCAATTAATTTGATGAAATTATTACAAATATTTACGTTTTCATATATATTTAGGTATGTGTCTGTATATAACGGTATTATTTTTTGTAGGTTGGAATCATTATTCTTTTCTCGTTCCTTGAAAAGAGAAAATCATTTAAACACGAGTTATGCGGCGGGCGGCCTGCACCCGTTAGGTAGGTAAACGTCTGGTAGTCGTGGTTTCTTTTGCAAACGCGGCATGGTAAAACTGATATATCTAATATTCAGACATCAAATCGATCTTTACACATGCACGCATAATTATATGAAGATGTCAATCTCATTATTTATATGTAAGGTCCTCGGTTGCTAAATTGGTCTAAGGCGCCGTCTCAATATCACTTACCTCTCAACGCTAAGGTCATACGTTTGAGTGCGAATCGTTCCAAACACTTTATGTGAGAAAGTTTGCCAGTTACTTGCGGAAAGACACGGTTAGTTTACTCGAAATTGTTTCTGAAGTCTTCTTCCACCAATAATAACTGGATATGCCATATATAACCTGAAATGTTCAACCCAATTTAAATGAAATAAATATCATTATTACGATTTTACACCTCATTTGAGTAAATTTCAAAACAATGTTTAAAATGCAAAGTTATATACTTTGCATTTATTATGGACTAAAACTCCAACTCTAAAACACATTTTCATATAGGAAATGTTTTAAAGTATTATTTTCAACATTATGCATGTATTTGTTCATTGAAAAGCATAATAACGTACATCTTGAGGAGTTTTTATTGTTGAAAGACAGTAAAATGCTAACACTTATGATTTTGTTGAAATGGAAAAATTGGGTCAAGGAAAATAAATTACGATGACTTTAGTTTTGAAGAAGATGTTTTGGTGACATTATATTGGGAGTTGTTTTGAGGTAAAAAACAGAATGTCAGAAAAAGGCTAACTTCTGCCTTGTTTATACCATAGGAACTTCTGCCTTGTTAACACCATATGAACTTCTGTCTTGTTAACACCATAGGAGCTTCTGTCTTATTAAAACCAAAGGAACGTCTGTGTTCTTAACACCATAAGAACGTCTGTCTTGTTAATACCATGTGAGCCTCTGTCTTCTTAACACCATAGGAACTTCTGTCTTGTTAGCACCACAGAAACTTCTGTCTTGTTAAAGCCATAGGAACTTCTGTCTTGTTAACACTATAGGAACTTCCGTCTTGTTAACACCATAAGACCTTCTGTCTTGTTAACACCATAGGAGCTTCTGTCTTGTTAATACCATAGGAACTTCTAACGTGTTAACACCATAGAACCTTCTGTCTTGTAAATACCATAGGAGCTTCTGCCTTGTTAACACCATAGGAACTTCTGCCTTGTTAACATCATATGAACTTCTGCCTTGTTAACACCATGTAAGCTTCTGTCTTGTTAACACGATAGGAACTTCTGCCTTGTTAACACCATAGGAACTTCTTTCTTGTTAACACCATAGGAACTTCTGCCTTGTTAATACCATGTGAGCTTCTGTCTCAACACCATCAGAACTTCTGTCTTGTTAACACCATAAGAACTTCTGTCTTGTAAACACCATAGGAGCTTCTGTCTTGTTTATACCATGTGAGTTTCTGTCTCAACACCATACGAACGTCTGCCTTGTTTACACCATAAGAATGTCTGTCTTGTCAATACCATTAGAACTTCTGTCTTGTTAACACCATAGAAACTTCTGTCTTGTTAACACCATAGGAACTTCTGCCTTGTAAACACCATATGAACTTCTGCCTTGTTAATACCATGTAAGCTTCTGTCTTGTTAACACTATAGGAACGTCGGTCTTGTTAACACCATAGGAACTTCTGTCTTGCTAACACCATAATAACTTCTGCTTTGTAAACACCATAAGAACTTCTGTCTTGTTAACACCATAGGAACTTCTGCCTTGTAAACACCATAAGAACTTCTGCATTGTAAACACCGTAGGAACTTCTGCCTTGTAAACACCATATGAACTTCTGCCTTGTTAATACCATGTAAGCTTCTGTCTTGTTAACACTATATGAACGTCTGACTTGTTAACACGATAGGAACTTCTGCCTTGTTAACACCATGAGTACTTCTGTATTGTTAACACCACAGGAACGTCTACCTTTTTAATACCATAGGAACTTCTGCCATATTTACACCATATGAATTTTTGCCATGTTAACACCATAGGAACTTCTGTCTTGTAAACACCATAGGAACGTCTGCCTTGTTAACACCATAAGAGCTTCTAGCTTGTTAATACCATGTGAGCTTCTGTCTTGTTAATACCAAAGGAACTTCTGCCTTGTTAACACCATAGGAACTTATGTCTTGTTAACACCATAAGAACTCCTGTCTTGTTAACACATAGGAACTTCTGTCTTGTTAACACCATAAGAACTTCTGTCTTGTTAATACCATAGGAACTTCTGCCTTGTTTACACCATAGGAACTTCTGCCTTGTTAACACCATATGAACTTCTGTCTTGTTAACATCATAGGAGCTTCTGTCTTGTTAACACCATAGGAACGTCTGTGTTCTTAACACCATAAGAATGTCTGTCTTGTTAATACCATGTGAGCTTCTGTCTTCTTAACACCATAGGATCTTCTGTCTTGTTAGCACCATAGAAGCTTCTGTCTTGTTAAAGCCATAGGAATTTCTGTCTTGTTAACACCACAGGAATTTCTGTCTTGTTAACACCACAGGAACTTCTGCCTTGTTAATACCATAGGAACTTCTGTCTTGTTAACACTATAGGAACTTCCGTCTTGTTAACACCATAAGACCTTCTGTCTTGTTAACACCATAAGAACTTCTGTCTTGTTAACACATAGGAACTTCTGTCTTGTTAACACCATAAGAGCTTCTGTCTTGTTAATACCATAGGAACTTCTGCCTTGTTTACACCATAGGAACTTCTGCCTTGTTAACACCATATGAACTTCTGTCTTGTTAACATCATAGGAGCTTCTGTCTTGTTAACACCATAGGAACGCCTGTGTTCTTAACACCATCAGAATGTCTGTCTTGTTAATACCATGTGAGCTTCTGTCTTCTTAACACCATAGGAACTTCTGTCTTGTTAGCACCATAGAAGCTTCTGTCTTGTTAAAGCCATATGAATTTCTGTCTTGTTAACACAACAGGAATTTCTGTCTTGTTAACACCACAGGAACTTCTGCCTTGTTAATACCATAGGAACTTCTGTCTTGTTAACACTATAGGAACTTCCGTCTTGTTAACACCATAAGACCTTCTGTCTTGTAAACACCATAGGAGCTTCTGTCTTGTTAATACCATAGGAACTTCTGACGTGTTAACACTATGGGACTTTCCGTCTTGTTAACACCATAGAACCTTCTGTCTTGTAAATACCATAGGAGCTTCTGCCTTGTAAACACCATAAGAACTTCTGTCTTGTTAACAGCATAGGAACTTCTTCCTTGTTAACATCATATGAACGTCTGCCTTGTTAACACAATGTAAGCTTCTGTCTTGTTAACACGATAGGAACTTCTGCCTTGTTAACACCATAGGAACTTCTGCCTTGTTAATACCATGTGAGCTTCTGTCTCAACACCATAAGAACATCTGTCTTGTTAACACCATAAGAACTTCTGTCTTGTTAACACCATAGGAGCTTCTGTCTTGTTTATACCATGTGAGTTTCTGTCTCAACACCATACGAACGTCTGCCTTGTTTACACCATAAGAATGTCTGTCTTGTCAATACCATTAGCACTTCTGTCTTGTTAACACCATAGGAACTTCTGTCTTGTTAACACCATAGGAACTTCTGCCTTGTAAACACCATATGAACTTCTGCCTTGTTAATACCATGTAAGCTTCTGTCTTGTTAACACTATAGGAACGTCGGTCTTGTTAACACCATAGGAACTTCTGTCTTGTTAACACCATCATAACTTCTGCCTTGTAAACACCATAAGAACTTCTGTCTTGTGTACACCATAGGAACTTCTGCCTTGTAAACACAATATGAACTTCTGCCTTGTTAATACCATGTAAGCTTCTGTGTTGTTAACACTATAGGAACGTCTGACTTGTTAACACGATAGGAACTTCTGCCTTGTTAACACCATGGGTATTTCTGCATTGTTAACACTATATGAACTTCTGCCTTGTTAATACCATGTAAGCTTCTGTCTTGTTAACACTTTAGGATCGTCGGTCTTGTTAACACCATAGGAACTTCTGTCTTGTTAACACCATAATAACTTCTGCTTTGTAAACACCATAAGAACTTCTGTCTTGATAACACTATATGAACTTCTGCCTTGTTAATACCATGTAAGCTTCTGTCTTGTTAACACTATAGGAACGTCGGTCTTGTTAACACCATAGGAACTTCTGTCTTGTTAACACCATAATAACTTCTGCTTTGTAAACACCATATGATTTCTGTCTTGTTAACACCATAGGAATTTCTGCCTTGTAAACACCATAAGATCTTCTGTCTTGTTAACACCATAGGAACTTTTGCCTTGTAAACACCATAGGAACTTCTGCCTTGTAAACACCATATGAACTTCTGCCTTGTTAATACCATGTAAGCTTCTGTCTTGTTAACACTATTTGAACGTCTGACTTGTTAACACGATAGGAACTCCTGCCTTGTAAACACCATGAGTATTTCTGTATTGTTAACACCACAGGAACGTCTGCCTCGTTAATACCATAGGAATTTCTGCCTTATTTACACCATAGGATTTTTTGCCATGTTAACACCATAGGAACTTCTGTCTTGTAAACACCATAGGAACTTCTGCCTTGTTAACACCATAAGAGCTTCTGTCTTGTTAATACCATGTGAGCTTCTGTCTTGTTAATACCAAAGGAACTTCTGCCTTGTTAACACCAAAGGAACTTCTGTCTTGTGAACACCATAAGAACTTCTGTCTTGTTAACACATAGGAACTTCTGTCTTGTTAACACCATAAGAACTTCTGTCTTGTTAATACCATAGGAACTTCTGCCTTGTTTACACCATAGGAATTTTTGCCATGTTAACACCATAGGAACTTCTGCCTTGTTAACACCATATGAGCTTCCGTCTTTTTAATACCATGTGAGCTTCTGTCTTGTTAATACCATAGAAACTTTTGCCTTGTTAACACCATAGAAACTTCTGACTCAACACCATAGGAACTTCTGCCTCGTTAACACCATATGAAATTCAGTTTTTCGAACCTAACGATATCTGTCAGAGGCGTTTAATATCACGAATTCTCGAATTATTGTTCGAAATTGAACCCAAATGAACGAAAAGGTGATACCGGGCCTATTTTTTATACACGTACACGTTCTGTCTCCAAGTAAACAATTGATACTTTCATGGAACTTTACTAAAACAACTTTTCACCATAGTTATATATGTGATTATCATAAATCTGTCCATAAGCTTTTACTCAATTAACAATTTTGATTACTATGCATGCAGATGAGATGGCCATTCAGAAATAGTACTTCATCGTTGCAACATTCAATTATTTTTGTTTGAAATATATTGCCTTCAAAACAACAGCTCCCGTCTCATTAACCGCAGTGCGTCTTAAAAATAAAAATGCCATATTCCAGACCACTTAGCTTTCTCGATGAGCCAAACAATAGATGGGGAATCATGGTTGCCTTTGGTGCCGTTACTGGAAACTTCATTCAGATTACACAAAAAACGTTCAGCTTAGTTTTTCCAATATGGGCAAAGAGTAAGTAATTACAATTCGTATTGGATTAGTTAAAGTGACAAAAATCTGTTTTTGTTGTTTAAATCAGAAACTGTTTACATTTTCAAAACATTTCTCTAACTGTTAAGAATTTATATGTAAAACAACTTACTTTCTTCTTTTCTCTTTCATATCTGTAATGGTTTTATTGCAGTACAAATGATTTGAAACAATACATTGTGTTAAGGGGCCACTAATGCAATGTTCATAGAGTGAATCTTAAGACTGTATTCATACTTTATGAGAACATCGCACTTAAGCTTACAATATCGATTAGTTTATAGAAAAGCTTCCGATTGTGTTTTTGCGATGTATATATTTCTATTTCTACAATCGGATGTGCTGAATAACAATAGTTTTATACACAAACTTTATATGTGTCACATGAAGAAAATATGCAGACATATTTAGTTTACGCAATAAGCTCCGATTCTCAATAATTTATTTGGACTAGAGCCAACAAGCATGGACCATATATGTGTTATGGATAGTATTGATTAAAACCAAGCAGCATTTGTTCAGGTCATCTTGATCGTTCACATCTACAGATGAATAACTACACGACTTTATTCGTTTTTGCGTTTAACTAGTTTTCTCAGAAACGGTTTCGTATATGCAAACTTAACCATAATGTTATGCGTATGTGTTAATCTCCCTTTTTTTTCATTGTTTTCTCCAGAGACACCAGGTTCAGTTCTTAGGTTGTGTAATGAGTACTAGACTTCTTCATAGCCTCACTTTGAAGATATATTGATATAGGCGAGACATTTGATTCAGTGGAACATGTATGATACAATTAGCTACATGTACACAAATCTGCATATGCTAAGACTTACGTCATTTTATTCTTGGTTATTACTAATAATATGTATTATTCTGAATAGACTATGGCTGTAAATATGTGTATAATATTTGAGACTACAACAGAAGAAAAGCTCTGTTGCCATGAGCAACATAGGTTTGTATACTTCAGAACATATGCAATATAGTGTATCATGTATAGCAGTTAGAGAACTACATTGACTACAATAAGTTAAAGTTTATTCAGTAGACCAACATGAAAGGGTTTCATCAAATGGGTTTAGCTGTAAATTGTCTAAAATCTGGTTATTATCCGTCTTTTTAATGCACTTTACACACATTATAATACATTAGCAGTATTTATGGTCTACAGTATGTGCCTGGAGATGAGTGTGGTGTGCTTTCCTTTGTTTCTATGTATGACATCAAGACACAAGCTCGCTGGTGCCATCACTGGACTTCTTTACTCTGCCGGCTGGTTTGTTGTCATATGCTTTATTGTCAATCACTGTTTTGATATAAGATTAGTTCCTTTTCCAACATTTATCAGGCGAGGCTTAGATAATGTAATAAATATGAGAGATTCTGCCGGACCATCGTAATGGTTTTGTGCCAAACCTAATTACATTTGTAGGAAAAGGCGCTACTCTAGTATTTTGTTTGCCCCTTTTTACACTATAATTTGATTGTTTATATTTCCATCATTGCAATATCTTGGACACTAAATTAAAGTAAGAACTCATAGTGATCTGAATGAATATTTATTTCGTTACCTGCCAATTAAACGTATTAGGTCATCCCTTTATTTTATTATGTAATAATGCATGATTATAATGTTTATGATATATCAGGATTCATGCCGCATCAGTAAAAAAGGAAATTAGCTATATATGGTGCTGACAAATTATACGAAAGATTCTCCGCTTATGATGGGCAGTACGAATGTGATATTTTTTCATCTAACGATCACTTACCTCTCACCGCAGAGGTCGTACATTTGAGCCCAGCAGCTCTGTCCTTAAACTTTATATGGAGAAATGTGTCGGGTATTTGCGGAATGACTGTGGGGAAACGTACGAAGAAAATTATATATAGCATATGTAATGCAACATAGAATACAAAATTAAATAATAAAACATCAAGAAAATAGAAATGAAAATAAAAACCCGTAAAACCTTGATGCTAAATATTTTTACATTAGCATTATATATAAAGTTTACCGATGTATTTTAAAAATGTAATTGTCACAATAAAGTGATTGATTGATAGATTGATTGAATATTTAGCAGTCATCTTTATGCCAGTGAGGGCTAACAGACGATCAGTAAACCTAAACTGTTTCCTTGGATCCTGAAAGGTTAACCAGTAATCAAGCACGCCCCATCTCCGCAAGTAACTGATAACTTGAATCAGCGTTGAGAGACGAATAATAATGAGACGCAATGTCATATATCAATCATCACGAAGACTGTGGCCGAGCTGGGGATTCAAACGCACCACCCCTGGATTGATAGCCAGACACCTAACCGACTGAGCTATTCGAGCGCGGCAAAATGATTGAAAAAATATAATATATATATTGAGATATGACTTGTAGCAACAATAACACCATCACTTTCACGGTCTCCATATTCAACCGATGTTAGTGACGGGAATACTAGTATTCTTGTTAGTTTAAACTTATTTTATTTCAATTCGATTGCGAAAAAAATTCTTACAATTGATACAAATCACGCTCGAAATTCTTACTGTGTAAAACCTGCACTAAGAATATGAGAAAATGTGATTTGCTCAAGGACACCATGGCCGTGGGGCAAGATCGAACCGATGACTCTCCCATCCTAGGTTCGGTGCTCTACCACTGGACCACACGCTCCTCATATTTATTTAGCATTGCTTTGGTTTTTAAATTTGATATATATATATATATATATATATATACATGTATTAAAAATGAAACTCGTGACATATATTAATATATATCATAAATATTGTTATAGGTTTACGTTCGAGATGTTCGTAAATATTCAGATTGGGCGCTGCTGTACGGATTTCCGGGAAATGGTATGCAACTTTAACCAATAGTTTTTTGTAGAGTATTGGTACAAACAAATTGCACCAGTCAGGAACGGACCCAGGAAGGTTTGTTGGAAATGTGAGCTGGTAGGGATGTAGCGTTTTGGGTATCAGTGTATGCATTCTATGGTAGATGCATTCTAACTCAAATGTATCAATGGTCGTGTTTACGCTCTGTATGTTTATATATTAGAATGATGACCGAAACATATAGTATTAAGTCATTGCGCTTTCAACTACGTTTTGTTTTTTTGCGAAATGTCCACAAAGTAATAATAAGTATTTGATTCTTGATTCCATGCAAAGGAAACACATTCCAAAAGTTGTGTCCTAAAGGTATCAAATTAAATATTTAGATATTACACCTGGGCTTATGTGGACACTCATAGAACATATTACACCTGGGCTTATTTGGACACTCATAGTCATCATTAAATAAGTAAAATATTGGTGTCCTGGAACAAGACACGTTATCCTCATATACTTAGTAGTGGTTCTACCCGGGAAGACATCGAACGTCATTTGTCTAAGTCATAAGTTGAGCAATCGAAGTAAAATCTATAAGGTAAAAAAACAAATAGCACGCACTTTGTCTATTGAATATAGGTGGGTATAAAATAGTTCAATTAGACTAAAAAGTTTAGATAAAAAGTTACTATCATCTTTGAATTAAAGTTGGAATATCTATTTAATTTAATATGCAGATAATCACAAATAAGTATGACAAAGAATCAACACTGCAGAATACTTTGAATGGGGTATTAACGCTATTTTTAACAAATTTCAGGTTATTTACGGCATATCCTATTTTCTTTGAGGAAGCCATCAGAATGAATTTCAGTAGAACAACCGTCCTTCTGCAAGAAACTGGCAAACTTTTTCACTTAATTTTTTTTAGAGCGAGCGGGACTCGAACCTACGACCATAGCGATGAGGTAAGTGGTATTGAGATGGCGCCCTGGACCACTTGGTCAAGGGGAACCCCTGCAGGTATAAGCATTTTGGTATAAAGTTACAACACATATTGCTTAGTTATAACGCTGAATGATGTAAAATGTGATACAACCATAGTTTTATGATTTGAACCCGTACAATTCATTAGGTTTCAATTTCAGCTTGTCAACAACTCAGCGGCCCACATATTGATACAAGAATTTCCAGTCACATTGTGCGATTTCCTTGTTCTTCTTAAATTCTGCTACAAGCTATACAAATGTATTAGAAAAGGCGTTTACAAGAACACACAAAATGTAAGCCTTTTATATTGTTATTTGAATTAATGATCGCCGTCAACGATGGCAAAGATTTTTGTTTAATCTGTCCGTCCATCCGTCCTTCGGTCTGGAAACAGTTGTCGTTCAATATTTGTCTTTTTAGATATGTGTAGTTTGTCATTTTGTCGTACACGTGTATGTACATGTACAATAATGACTACAGCTCGATTTTTTTACTCATTTTTCACGTTAGATGACGTTGACGATGATCAATAGTAAGTATACCGTACCAACGTTTAAACGTCTAAATTAAACAGAGTTGCGTTCAGCAACGTTAAACTAACATATTTAATGCCTGGTTCCCTACAATTACCGCGTTCTGCGTGTTAATATGAGGTTGGGCCAGTGTCCAGAAAAGTTTGTTAGCTAACGCTGTCGCACGTTTAACTGAAGTGAACTAAACATGTTCGCTTTAATCGTTTGCTAACATAATTTTTTAAAAAAAATCATTTGACTGATTAAGTAATTAATGGTCGCTGACATTCTCTAGCAGCTTTACACAAAAATACCGATTACTTTTTTGTTCCCCGCTTTGCGAAAAGCGGCAGACACTAATTTTGGTCTCTCCGTCCGTCTGTCTGTCCGTCACACTGGTTTTCGTGTAATAACTTAAAGATGCCTGAATTGAATATTTGAAATTTTATTACAATGTTTTTAATGATAAAACACATGCTAAGTTACTGGTTATGGCATTTGTCATTCTACAGTTATGCCCCTTTAAATTGTGAAAAATCGTCTTTTTGAGGGTTTCTGTGCAATTACTTAAGAATGCCTGAATAAAATCTTTTGAAAAAAGCGGGGTACATTAATTCACTGAATTTGCTTTTTTTATATAATGTTTTGTATAAGAGAAAATGGCATCCAGCATGACTTCATTTAATTATGTCTTCCAGGAACAAAGCAAGATTGCTAGAACATTCCATATAAAATACGTTAAAAATATACTACAGAAGCCAAGTGCAGAAGAGAAGAGGTGAACAGTTTATTTTTTATTTTTCCCTGTTTAGAAATAGATGATTTATAAAGACGAGTGTAAATTATCAACGACTAAATATGTACTTTGTATCAATGAAACTGTCGCGTGTATGGAGTGGTTTTAATATAACTAGGTATAAATGTTCACGAGGTGCGAACAAGACGAATGTCACACCTGTGCGTTGATGTTAAAGTATAACTATAAAATATTAATTATAGAATAATTAGTATGCATACAATATATAGATAAATACATAATGGCAACAGGGGCCACCGCACAGAAGTAAAAGGGCTTACCCATGTCTGAACGGTCATCAGAGTTAATATATAGTATTTTAAAGTTGGCGCACATAGGGTGTTCATCTAAACAGAATGCAATCCGTCCCATGCAGTGCGCTTACACACACACACACACACACACACACACACACTCTCTCTCTCTCTCTCTCTCTCTCTCTCTCTCTCTCTCTCTCTCTAAAGTGATTAGTGATTAAATTAGCGAGGGATGAAACTCGCGAATAGCGAAAATAAAGTTATCGCTAATCACATGTTTCTACTGTGTTGTTGATAGTACTGTTGCCATGTTGATCGCAAATTTGTCATGGTCCTGTTGATTAGTAGCAGGCTATCATTGCCTTGTTGATCGCAACAGCCTGGTTCATAGCAATATTACGGATAACTTGTAATTGTGCTTGCGTGTCCATTTCATGTTTCTTTTCCTGTTTCTCTATAGTTGTAATTGGTCCCACTCAATATTCTATATATAACTCAATATGTACCTATCATATATCAATGCTATTCAGCCATGATTACTTTTACTAATTATATCTTATCAACACATTCGCTTTATTTATTTTTAGTTTGTCGTTAAAAAACAAGTTTCTCAGTAGATTCGTAAAGCCAGTTCCGGGATTTAGGTTTCCCATAGGTATCCTGGTGACCACATTCATGTCTTCTATCATTCTCTATATGGTAAGTGTGGACGGTCAATATCTACAGAACGTTTAAATTATATACCCCGCAACCGGTAATGTATACATGTATAAACCCTTGGGCTTCATCGTGACTACGCTTATGTCCTCATTTTCTATGACAAGTGCAGATGTTTTAGATAAACAAAATGTTTTAATTTATAAAACCGTATATGTAGTTTATATATTAAACCAATGTGTTGTTGCTGTTTTAATGGGATTTAACGTAATTTTCAACACATTTCAGGTTATACATGGCATATCCAGTTTTATTGGTGGAAGACGACTTCAGAATGAATCTGAATAGAACCACCGTCATTCTGCAAGTAACTGCCATGGTACAAGTAATTGATATAATCCCATAGTATTCTATATATCTACATAGTAGGCGATAACATTCCACAGGTAGTACTCCTGTCCTCCATGTTATGGTTAATTCAAATGTTCAAATTCAGGTTAATGTTTCAGTTCAGCTTTAAATAACTCAAATACTATGTTGACGACACTGGTGCCTCTGATAAGGTATTTGGTTGGTTAATACCACACTATCGCCTTGCTGTTTATTTCTGTATTGATGTTTTATTTATTTGGTCTCAGTTTTTGGTCTCAGTAAATCCAACCGTACTTCCTGGTTCAAACTTTTGTCTGCAAAAAATATAAACATGTGTGTCTTTTAGAAAAGCAGGCATCGGCTATAATAGATAATAACCCTTTAGAGGTTGAAAGTTAACCAGCACATGCGATTTTGCACACTAGCCTGAACATCGGTCACGACATGAATTTCTACATAACAATCGAACTCTGGACGCGTCAAATTTCAATATGGACTAGACGATGTCGTCTGATGCACTGCACTAGTGGAAACATATAACATAGAGACATTTTGCTTAATAGTCATAATTACATGCCAATACTTGCAAGTATTTGATTTTCGACAGGTTGCTCTTGACTTGGCCAGGTTGATGGAGTTTGTATCAAAAGAGAGCCAGTATGTTAACTTGTGGACAGGTTGGTTTTGTGATCATTTAATGATTCTGGTTTTATTATATTGTTATCTATTTGTGTTGTTCATTTAAGAATAAAATGGGAAAAATATGCATGCGTGTGTGTAACTTTGCGATATGAATGTTTGTTTTCGGAACCGAAATACTAATATATATATATATATATAAATCGCAATGTGCCCTGAATAAAAGTATAAACGTTTTCCACTTTCTTGTATCAGTCTAATTACGAACGTAACGCAGTAATGAGTGCATTGCGACCTGTAAATCACGAATACCGTTTTTGTAAAAGGGGATTACATAGGTAAACCAATAGGAAAGTGGAAAGGAATGTTTTTTCTGTATACATTTTTTAAAATGGGGTTTAACACATTTCATTTTATATACGGCATATCCGGTTTTATTGGTAGAGGAAGACATCAAAATGAATCGGAGTAGAACCACCTCCCCCACCCCCACCCCCAAGTAACTAGCAAACTTTCTAACATAATTTTTGGAGCGAGCGGGACTCGAACCTTAGCGGTGAGATATATAAAAACATACTACTTTCATTAGCGCTTACATTACTTGTTTGCAGGTACATTTAAGTTAGTTCCATAATAAATAGATATATTTGTGAAAATTATTTTAATTCTGAACTTATCTCTTCCTCTTGTGAATCTTTGAACTTTGGTTGCGTACGAACCTTGCTGATCTAACTTAGATATACTTCTTATTTACAGCCGCCAATGTCATAGCAACCATTGTTACGTTATTATGTGGAATCAAGAACATCTTCAACTTTGTCGTCAATTACAGGTACTGCAATGAGTAAATCTTCTGGTCATTCTTCGTCAATCAATTCTGTTCGGTTGTGTCTTTGTGTCTCACCGGTATGAATATGTTTTTATTTAACCTCGCGCTTTGAACCAGTCATTTTGGTGAGCAGGAAAAGATGATTATCAAAAATATAAAAGATGATTATCTTGATAGTCGAATGATAAATGAAAATGATTTCAATAAATAAGATGATTATTTTTATGTCTCAATAAAATTTTACGTCCACAGTATGACCCAATTGGTCGTAATCTAAGAGCTATATATGTTATTTGAAGACATCAGTGTGTTTTCTGCAGCACCATGTGTAGCTGTTAAGAAGACATCAGTGCGTTTTCGGCAGCACCATGTGTAGCTGTTAAGAAGATTGTTTAAACAGTATTGGATTTCTTGATTGCTTTTTTGAACTCAGTTCTGGACAAAAAAAGCGTATGCTTATTACTGGAAATCCGAGATTATCTAATTATGCCGGTCTGAAATACGTTTAGTCATTTCCGCCTAAGTTCTTACTTTTGAACTTAGTCGGAAATGGTCGACCATTGCTTGAGTTATTATGCTCCTTCGTTATCAGTCGAGAATAATCGACTGTACATATATTGGTATGGCTGTTGCTTTAAACTTTGATTTTTAAGTAATCGAGCTAATATAAATTATAAATGATATGTAAGCTAAACTAACAATTACAATAAAACCAATCTAATAAGACAACTCTTGGGACCAGGAAAAAGTGATCTTGATAGCGATATGGTCTCATTTCATGAACATTGGCACTACATTGTCTATGTACTTGTATCAAAGTTGTATGTAACCGGAATAGTAGAATGGTGTATACTATATTCAGCATGTGTGTACATATACTATAATAACAATGATAACAAAAAAAATCCATATATATATAATTGTGGATTTTCATTGCTATGATTATTATTATTTTGAATGTATGCACATATATTAACACAATATAGTAATACAATACAGTAAATACATTACCATTTCAGTTTCAGATAAACAAAGTAAATTATGTTTTAATTTTACTTCTAAAAATAAAGTTGAAACATTTTACTTAATTTAATATATCTTAAATTATTGATGCACATTTTTCTTACCCATTTAGAATTTCAAATTGACATTGTTATGTATAAACTGTCAGTCCTGTGTAAGCAGTCACCTTTATTGAGCAGACACATTTGCTATGCTGTCATAGCAAGTTAACATGTAATAAGCAACAACTGTTCTTAAAATATTACTTTTGCGCCTCCACTTGACTGTCTGCTTAAGAAAGAGTTGACTATATATATACAGTGTTTTTTTAATATTTGTTTTAAATATTATCAGTTATTTCTTTTCAATTATTTTTCTAGGAGAGATATGCTGCTGCTGTATCGAGGAGATCGGAGTTTCATTCCGCAGAATGTGATGTCGAACGCACCACAAGCTTATATGGTAGATTTGTTTTCTGTTACTTAAAACGTACATGTCGTACTCATATATTTAATGTGATGCAATGTACATGCATTGTGATAACAGGCACAACACATATTCATATCGTAGGTTTATTTTCTGCCATGTGTCAGTCATTTGATATGCTGTATAGGTCTCACTACACAGTTGAATTTTGTTCTTCTATATAAAATAAGGTCTAGGATTTCCATGGTAAAAAAGAATTCTACATAGAAGTTTTTTTCCATAGCAGGAATGTAAACCCACATAAAAATGCACAATAACTGGTAGGTTGACTACGTTGGATTTTTTTAAAAGAGGATGCAGTGACACCCTGATATTTGTTTAAAAAAGAAATCCTCAAATGCTCATAAATACATGCATATGTTGAAATCCTATAAAAGTCACTTTTTTACACCAGTGATATCTTATTGCAGTATATGCTATACCAACTTTTGCTCTACTCATCTGCAGCAAGAAATCACAACTGCTATGAACCATTTTGAAATATTTCAAAACCAAATTACATAGGCCTTATTTTTAAGCGTAAGAATCATGTTACCTTTGGAAAAAAGTGGCATAATTGATGTAGTGCGACGTGCGAAGTGATATCACACACCTCATGCATATTCGGTAAGCTCTTTGCAGTTGTTTGTGATTGATTGAGTGAATATTGAGCGTCATTTGTATGCCATCGAGGGCTAAGAGACGATCACTAAACCTACCAACTGTTTCCTGGGATCCTGAAAAATTAACCAATAGTCTAGCACAACCCATCTCCGCAAGTAACTAATAACTTCCCTAATTGAATCAGCGGTGAGAGACGAATGATAATGAGACGCAATGTCGTTGTTGTATTTGGGGAATATAACTCAAAATAAGTTCTTTTGGTTTTGAATATTTATTTTACAATTTTAAAGAGAGAGTTAATTAATTTTAGATGTTAGGCCTAAATCAATTTTCTAACTAACTTGGCACTCAGACTCACAAGCATACTCCCAGCATATCATGTATAAACAATAGCAATTCGTCATTTCTTATCACAGCATGCTGTCAACGCTTTCCCTCCCTGGACGCTGTCCGGAGCTGACCAATCTTTAATACAAAGATAACAAGACCTGATGAACTGACACGTCTTTAACATAAATCATACAATTGCCATAGTACAAGAGTAATACATTTGTCAATATACAACAGTATTAGTCATCACGGAGACTGTCGCCGGGCCGGGATTCGGATTCACGGCCCCTGGATTGAGTCAGACGCGTTACCGACCGAGCTAATCGGGCCCGGCTTAGTTGTTTGTGTATGCATTCCATGAATGCTCTGTGAAATTCGCATAACGCACGCCATTTACACATGGTAGTATTCGTTTCCCTTTGTTCGTCAAGCATTGCTCATGTCACTTCTGGTATAACATATGGCATAAATGTAATGTGGTGTCAAAAGCTTGTCAGCTGATTCGCCATGTTATATTTCAGTCATACATGTACTTACACAAACAGGTAATACCTTCACTTCGAATCGTAAGAAGTACACACAAATAAATTTGAAAATAATCCGAAATGCTACTATTACGAGTTATATAAGCTCATTCCATTTAAGAACGGTTTCTTGACTTTTTCTGTGTGAATATTTTGCGTTGTGTGGGTGGATTTTTATCTAAGGAACATGTATGTGTTTGTTTTAATATCGTTACGTTAATTTGTGTATAGAGAACTATATGTCGATGCATCGGAGATGCCAGTAAACAAAAATGTTTTCTTTGTGTATTACCAACTTATAGGACTTCTCTTCTGTTCATTATTTCTCATGTCATGTATTTAAATAGAGTATGCCTAATGTGTGTATAATCATGCTCTATGGTTTCTTCTTATGTGCATTAACATCAAGAAAGGCCGCAATAATTGTATGTGACTTCTGCACATGCATGTGCTATTGCATATACAAATACGGCTTCAGAATTGTGTTTTTAAAGTTTGAGGTTTCTATTGTGCCTATTAATATTTTGTTGACTTCTCTTTTGTGTGAATTACCATTTTGTGACGGTTCTCTTTTGTTTGTTTATATATAACGGTGGTTATACTAGGATTCATTTTCTAGTAATATACATATATTTACATGTGTGTTCGTGTGTGTAATCCATTTGTTGAACATAGCGTCACACATGTAATGAATAATGATAAAAAGAAGTAAATAATGTCTATATACATACAATTTCAATATTCTGTTATATAACAGGCCCGAGGAATGCGGTTTATCGGTACAGCAATAGTGGGCTCTCTGTGGGGTAAGATCGATTTTTAATACACTAGTTAAACGTTTAATATATGTTTATTATTGTTTGTTTTAACACTCAATCGCCACAATGGGCTTAGTCAAGTAGACGGTGCACAAGAGTGTAAAATGTGTCTAACGAAGACTAATAGTGTAGCTTTTACACAAATACGTCAGGCAAATATTTAAGAAACATAAGTGTATGCTTATTACATAAACCTTCATACATGTACCATGTTGTGCTATAAACTATTGTACTGAAACTCTAAATAAGGCAGTACTGAGTGCACAGTGACCTAGCGACATACCGCCTTCCCTAACAGTAATCACAGGATAATCGGTGAAATACATGTTTGTCGTTTGATTCCTCATCTCCATGATCTTCATTACTTGTTGGCTTCCCTCCACCAATTAATAAATAAATTCAATAAGTTGTTCTTTTAGAATTGCAAATTTAAATACGTAAATTGGTGAATTAATTTATAAACAATTGACATATTGTTATACTTTAATACATTTAATTTATGAACAATTGACATAGTGTTATTCTTTAATACAGTCAGTTAGTTTATGAACAATTGACATATTGTTATTCTTTAATAAAGTTAGTTTATGAACAAATGACATATTGTTATTCTTAAATACAGTTAGTTTATAAATAATTGCCATATTATTATTCTTAAATACAATTAATTTATGAATAATTAACATATTGTTATTCTTTGATACAACGTTTGACAATGTTGCTAAATCAAGATTGAAACACTGTATATACTCGTTACGTGGTATTTATCTTGTTTAGGAACGGTATTCTGCTATTTGGTCGTGTTTGTTCCCATGGTCACCACGTTTATCGTATTTAGAGCTTTGCATGACACTAATAAGCTTCATCGGCTATTTGAACAATTCCAGTGGATGATGTAAGTAACGGCGTGCTTTGCTGAACGGGTGAAATTCCACCTAAAGTATGTGTATAACTCTTTTAACCTAATGTCATGATGTATTATCGATATATTTAATTGTAGACCTGATAAACTGTTGCAGTAGTTAATTTGGCAGATAATGAAATGAAATAAACTTTGATTACGATGACCTGTATTTCTCCATTCACATTAATTTTGCGATTGAACCAGACACAATTACATTATAGTCAACAGAGCAAATAGAATAGTTTATGCACGACTCTGTTGCCATTGTTAAGCCCTACAGCATAAACTTTGTTCGAAAATGCATTCATGCAGTAATTTTTATAAACATGTAAGTTACGTTCATGGTTAAGAAGCTTGTGTGTGTGTCATGCACGCCATTTTAATGTAAGAAAAGTTTCAAACCTGCGAGACAATATTTCATGTTACTGTTGTCTACCTTTTGTGCATTGGAACATATAATGCCAACTGAAAGTCTATTATTTAGTAGTTTATGTCTAAATGTGTAATAGTTCGCATGTGTTGGCTTATGGTTCATAATGTTATGTCCAAATGTGTAATAGTTCGTTTGTGTTGACTCAGGAATCAGTAATATAAATATGAATAAGACGGACCGTTAAACATATTGCAAGTATTTATCATTAAAGCATATATTGTAAGAATTAATTGTAACCGAATCTATTTGATAGGAAATGACGATTACTATTCTTTAGAAATTGCCGATAAACAGCACAAATACTAAAATAAATTTCGTGTGCATCAGGCATACACTTGTTTTCTTCTTTTTATTTACAGTTACCCCGCTTGCGTGATTGCGATATTTCAGTTACAAATGATTTTGATTGGACGTTGTTTTATCCAACCAAGAACATACACAAACGACAAACACAAACCACTTGCTGTGAATAACAGGTACGTAGCAAGGAAGCAATGTGTGACAAAGTAATGGCCCGGACACGGACGGACGGTTGCTGTGATAATATATATATATATATATATATATATATATATATATATATATATATATATATATATATATCTCGCCCTTAGGGAGCATTAATATAGATGTCTTGATATTTATAATGATATGATCGTGATTTAGAGAATTTAATGTAAATGTCTGTTAGTGCGTTCAACATTTTAAAAAATAACAAGTTTCTCTTTGCAAACGATATCTATTCAAACACATAACTGCTCCAGGGTTAACTCTGAAAATACTGCCATCAATACAGAGTTTGATAGTTTATATATGTTGATGCTACTGTAAAATGAATGTCGGCTTTCAAGCACGCAATGTACGTATTTACCTACCATGTAAACATACTTAACCGAAAAATGTCACTTGAATGCAGCTGACTCGACATTCAATCTCGCTAAATGTTATCCTGGAGAGAAATATACCGTTTATGATTACATTTGTAAAATATCAGCTAGCCAAAGCTCAGCAAATAAGGAAGAAGGAGGTATACTTATTTAGATGCAATTACACCATGTTAACAAAACACGCGGTTTCTTACATCATCCACTGGAAATTTTCATAAAGCCGATAAAGGTTATTCATGTCACGTAAAGTTCTAAACACCATACAAGTGGTGACCATGGGAACAGACACCACCAAATAGCAGAATACCGTTCCTAAACAGGATAAATACCACGTAACGAGTTTATACAGTGTTTTAATCTTGATTTAGCAACAATGTCGAATGTTGTATTAAAGAATAACAATGTCAGTTGCTCATGAATTTTCTATTTACTAAACATATCAGCTCTTTAAGGAACGAGGACAAATCGGACATATTAGTTTCCGCCAGTCGTCTTATGGCGTAACGTCTCTTATCAACGTGAATTCACCAAGACAATTCGACTGTTATTTATATATTAAGGCAAGTCGGAAAGTACTTCAGTATTTACGTATGAGAGCAGAGTTATACGGAAAACGCCGATAGTGATATTACACTAGGTTAATATCAAATATACATTACTGTACCGTAAATTATGTGATAAGATATATATTAATGCTTATCTGTTCCGCAGTACAATAAAATATTTATCTTTAGGAATATGTACGACATTATGTGTTTCTTCATGCTGTTTGTGAACGCAAGCATTGGCCTGTTTACGTTCCTGAAGAGAATTCTCGTAGGGGCTTTAATGGGAATATTTCTTATCCCGCGGATGGACAGAAGTCTCTTCATGCGGGGCTATGAAGCGATGGACAAATGTACGTATACATGGACGTTTCATTTATTAATCTCATTGACTTTTGTTTAGTTACTATTTTTTTGTTTTTATTCTATTAATTTTGTTGTATAACTTATATTTTAAATTCGATTTGTTCTATTAAGTTTAATTATATTGTTTTCTGGATAAGAAACCAAATGTACATACCATATAAAGTTTGACCTTGAAGGTGCCTTAGTTTTATCATAAATCACAATATACAGTCCAGCGTGGAACATTTCTCTGATGTATATTCTGGTTAAGGCAACACAAACAGACGAATTTTGTGAAATTTGCAAGCCTTTCTGTCCTTCGCTGTAGGGCATACCTTGTAATTAGGAACAAAAGTATTCAATTGTTTGTCTGAGAAACACGTATGTAAAGTAATTAGATAACATTAATTTAAACCGGGTGTATACATATGCATGTTGGGTAGGGGAAGGTTGGAGTAGTGTATGTACGTGTGGGGTAGGGGAGGGGTGTATGTGAGGGTGAGGGGGTGGAGTGGTGTATGTGCTTGTGGGGCAGGGAAGGGCGGAATGGTGTATGTACATGTGGGGTAGGGGATGGGTGGAATGATGTATGTGCGTGTGGGGTGGGTGATGGGGTGGAGTGGTGTGTGTACGTGTGGGGCAGGGGAGGGCGGGATGGTGTATGTACATGTGGGGTAGGGGAGTGATGGAATGGTGTATGTGCGTGTGAGGTGGGTGATGGGGTGGAGTGTTGTATGTACGTGTGGGGCAGGGGAGGGCGGAATGGTGTATGTACATGTGGGGTAGGGGAAGGTTGCAATGGTGTATGTGCGTGTGGGGTGGGTGATGGGGTGGAGTGTTGTATGTACGTGTGGGGCATGGGAGGGCGGAATGGTGTATGTACATGTGGGGTAGGGGATGGGTGGAATGGTGTATGTGCGTGTGGGGTAGGGGAGAGGTGGAGTGGTGTATGTACGTGTGGGCCATGGGGAGGGCGGGATAGTGTATGTACATATGGGGTAGGGGATGGGTGGAATGGTGTATGTGCGTGTGGGGTGGGTGATGAGGTGGAGTGTTGTATGTACGTGTGGGGCAGGGGAGGGCGGAATGGTGTATGTACATGTGGGGTAGGGGATGGGTGGAATGGTGTATGTGCGTGTTGGGTAGGGGAGAGGTGGAGTGGTGTATGTACGTGTGGGGCAGGGGAGGGCGGGATAGTGTATGTACATGCGGGGTAAGGGATGGGTGGAATGGTGTATTGGCGTGTGGGGATGGGTGATGGGGTGGAGTGGTGTGTGTACGTGTGGGGCAGGGGATGGCGGGATGGTGTATGTACATGTGGGGTAGGGGAGAGGTGGAGTTGTGTATGTACGTGTGGGTTGGGGAGGAGGTGGAGTGGGGTGTCTTCTTCTGAATACAGTACATTTATATACTGTGACAGGTTACGTCAACTACATTGGTATGATCATGGTTGACTTTGCTCACAACAATCCAACGATGCGTGTATTCTGTCACGTGATTAAAGAGGATGCCGAATGCAGACGGGACTTGAAGCCGCTCCAGACTGCCGTGGACAATGCTATATACAGTGACAGTACTATAATAATACCACAGGAAAACAGTATGTTTGTATTGTATATAGTAATTGGTTAAATAAACAAATTTATCCCCCAAAAAAGGTTAATCGATAAATCGCAGCACTTTGTTAACAAATGTTATAGCATTCTTATGCTACCATAAGTTTTAGAAAACAAAGATTTGGATAAATGCACCATTTATATAACACTTAAACCCACACTGTTCGGATGTTTAACATAGAAAACGTGTACCTTGGGATAACTGTTCAGGTGATAGCTCGACAGAGTACGGTTATTCAAAGGAAAGGTATTCCTTTGAAATCTCAATTATATGAAATATTATTGTAAATGTTCAAGATTCTCGTCTTACACTGTTTAATTTTTATTATTGTTAAACTATAATGGATTACGTATTAAAATATTAAAAGAAATGATTATCAAATTAGTATTGTATATATTTTGCTAGTTTAAGTAACAATATGCTCAAATGGTTGTAAATAACAAAACAACAGTATAATTAATCGGTAAATCTTTGCGTTTCATTCATAAATGCTTTGATACTCTTGTGATATTACGTATTAAAATTCGACAGTGTAATACAGTATCCATAGGAATGATCAGAATCTCAAACCACCTAGGTCGACTACTTGTGAAAAGTCAAGTTCTCCGTTTTGCATTGCCGGGCCCGATTAGCTCAGTCGGTAGTGCGTCTGGCTATCAATCAAGGGGTTGTGAGTTCGAATCCCCGCCCGGCAACCGTCTACTATGATTGATATACGACATTGTGTCTCATTACCATTCGTCTCTCATCGCTGATTCAAGTGGTAAAGTTATCAGTTACTTGCGTACATGGGGTGTGCTCGAATACTGGTTAATCTTCCAGGGTCTCTGGAAACGGTGGTTAGGTTAACTGATCGTCTGTTAGCCCTCAATGGCATGAAATGACCCTAAATATTCAATCAATCAATCGTTTCGCACTGCTTACTGTCTCGTTTACACAGAAATCACTTATAAATTACGGTAGTCGCAACATTATTTTAATAAATCAACAGCCAGGTTTTTATCAATAAATAAGTATAGGCATTCAGAATATGATTGCAGTCATTATTGTTAAGTAACATTTTTAAAAATGACATAATACAATGTCCACACCATGCGTTTGTTATTTGATGTGTTGCATTTATAAAACAATACGTTCCTTTTGCGTATAACAATTTGACAGTAAACAAGGCTGTTACGCTTGATCACACCGACATAACCAAGGTTATGTCCTGTGTTATATGTCGTTAAGGTCTCACTACACAGTTGAGGTTGTTCTTTGTTCTATATGAAATAAGGTCTATGATTTCCATGGTAAAAAAAAGTTGTTTTTTTCAATGCTCGAATGTATACCTGCATAAAAATTCACAGTATCCGGTAGGTTGACCAGCTTGTTATTTTAAAGAGGGTGCAGTGACACCCTGAGATTTTTATGAAAAAAGATGTCCTCAAATGCTCATTAGTACTTGCATATTTTGAAATCCTATAAAAGTCACTTTTATAGCACCAGTCATGTCTTATTGCAGTAAATGCTATACCAGATTTTTCTCTATGCATCTGTATCAAGAAATCACAACAACTATGAACTTTTTTGAAAATACTTCAAAACCAAATTACATAGACCTTTTTTTAAAGCGTAAGAATCATGTTACCGTGGGGAAAAAGGGACGTAAACTGTGTAATGAGACGTTAAATGATCTGAATTGTTTTGTCCATTAATAATACTGTCATTCTAAGACCTTCAATTATAACCAGTTCTCAGGCTTTGATATATAACGACAGTGTATTTAAAGTGACGCATTAGATTCCATTGTCATGTTACACTTATTCTAAAAATGTATTTCCATGATGGATTGTGAAATTAAAACACCCAAAATTATTGATCAACGTGTTGAATATGGCGTTAAATACCATTAAAAAACTTTCAAAACATATTCCGATAGCAGTCAATCGTACACATTTGTTATTAAACCATATTTAAATAGATTATAGCGTATAATGAATAGTTTACTTATTACTATATACACTCTGTCTTTAAGCAATTACTCGTGCAAAGCGACGTTGGTGGTTGGCTTATACGTTAATACGAAATCCATCACTCGTACAGTCGAGACGATTGAATCCTATCCTTGGAGAAGTCAGTTTGAACGATATCGAGAGTTCAGTTGACGACGAAGCCAACGTTGACAAGACGGGGAGTTTCATTTTCTCGTGCTGGAAGAAATGTACGTGCACCATTCCCCCAAACATCTCAACGAATCTCATGGCGGCATTGGTACTTTTAATGTTTGCATTGCTGTATGCCGGGGTAACATTATTGATGGAAGGCTTGCAAATACCAATTTAGATTAGCCATAGAGCATTAAATATACTTTTAATTGGTCATGCTATAAGACAGTTGCGTATTAAACTTACAGAATAAGTAGATAGGTGTGGTTATCAAACTGTTTGGGACACAGAAGTTAGTTATGTGTATATGTCATGTGTTTAGTTTGTCCTTGTGAAGAATAATATCAATATAATATTAACAAAGTATAGTATCAGCGAAGTGGATTGTTGATTAAATAGTTTGAATCAATAGCTTCATGGTTGTGCCATCTGGGGATAACCGATTTTTAGTTAACCTAAACACTCTTTCCTGGGATCCTGAAAGGTTAACCAGTACTCGAACACACCACTTTTCGCATGTAATTGATAATTGGTTCACTTGAAGAACGTTAGAAGCAATGTCAGATATCATTAATCACAAATTTTGTTTGGTGTATTCCGCTTTTTTGTTGTCATATATACCAGTAGGTGACATTTTCATCAAATATACGATAAACTGTATTTACGCATATTTCCATATATAAATGAAATTAATGGTGTGGAAACGTAATGAAGTGCTTTTATTCCATAGTTTCGTCATCACAATATATGCCATTTTCAAAAACAGCTTTTAGTAAACAATAATCAAATTCGTAGTGCATCCTCTATTCAATGACGTTTCTATTACAACGTTTGTGCAAATTCAATGCAGCGTATACATAATTGAATATATATATTGCTCATATAATAATAGTTGGATCAAGAGCAGATAGTTATATTCCTACAATAAAATACCAGTTATTTTTTTATTTTACCGGGATACTGCGTTAAATGTTGTATACATAAATAAGTGTCAACATGAATATTTAACATATTTACAATTAAAACTATTGTTTTTTCGTACACTATTACAGATGGCGCTTTTAATATTTGAAACAGGTTTTATTTAACATAATATAAAAGGTAGGGTCACGTTTCCGGTGAATTTTGTTTAACTAATAAACTTGATAAAAGCAAATATAGATGCATTTTTACTGGAAATAAGTGTAACCAACCGTTTACCACGTGGGTACGCCGCACTGTTGTTTCGACTCGTTGATAGAATTATATTATACATGCGAAAGAGAGAATGGTAATATTGGTATGACACAAATTAAAGAAATGAACTGTATTTTTATAATGAAGTTGGACCGTAGCTGGTGAGATGATCTAAAGTCTGAGGTTTGTTTGAGAACATCTCGGTCCAAATACTTTACATGGTGTTTAACCTTGAACAGATTCGAAAAAAAACATTTTTTTGTTGACGAAGTTTGCTTTCAAACGTTGATACTTATTGTAAATATGTAAAAGTGTACGGGACGGTCCCGAAACCAATATTGTTGAAAGAAAAGCAATTTTAATGTTGAAAATTTGTAATCCTTTTGTTAGATAGTGTTTTCAGTATGAAATGAATATGTTATAACTAAACTTGTAATCCTTTTGTCAGATAGTGTTTTCATGATGAGATAAATGTGTTATAACTAAACTTGTAATCATTTTGTTAGATAGTGTTTTCGTGATGAAATAAATAGGTTATAACTAAACTTGTAATCCTTTTGTTAGATAGTATTTTCATGATGAAATAAATGTGTTATAACTAAACTTGTAATCCTTTTGTTTGATAGTGTTTTCATGATGAAATAAATATGATATAACTAAACTAGTAATCCTTTTGTTAATCAACTTTCCAAATCACAGGTGCGGGAATTATTAGTTTAAACTGATTTCTTTCACTTCGAAACAAGTAATAACAATTTCTACAAACCGGTCTCGTTCAAAGTCTTCGAACACACTGACCCTTCCGTCATGAATCGAGGCTCTATCACTGGACCAAGAATTATTAAATGAATGAACTCAGTTAATATGTACAATAAAACATTTAATCACTTAAATATTTGAATATGTAATCAGATTTGGTCAATCACTATTGACGAAAAATATAACTACTTATTTGTTGTTTAGATTGGTTAAATGTAATTTAAAATGAATACCATGTTTGTATGGTCAGTTCACCTCAAGGTATTCACTCTATAAAATGTAAACTTTTTAGTTGTGTTCTTTCTGGCCGGATCCGATTAGCTCAGTCGGTAATGCATCTAACTATCAATCCAGTGGTCGTGAGTTCGAATCCCCGCCCGGAAACAGTCTCCGTGATGATTGATGTACGACACTGTGTCTTATTATTAATCATCTCTCACTGCTGATTCAAGTGGGACAGTTATCATTTACTTGCGGTGATGGGGAAGTGCTAAAGTATTGGTTTGCATTTCAGGATCCCAGAAAATAGTAGTTAACTGATCGTCTGTTAGCCTTCGGTGTACTAAAAATGACGATACATACTCAGTCAATCAATAGTTGCGTTTTTTTGCTTATCTAAGATACCTTTTAACAACAACAGGCTGACGTGCTGTTCTTTTACAGTATAATTCGCCTAGTATTTTGAGTGCTGTATTTGCTGGTATTTTGGAGTCTTGGGATTCATATTGCTCGATATTAGGTTACCACATGCGTCCATGCTAGATGGATGGCATGAGGAGTACTGCGTTAACATACCCAACTGTTCTATTTGTGGTTGATTTATGACCTTGGTTGATTTCTGTGCGTCCAAGGACTCATTTTCCACGTACATGTATTTAATATGGAGTTTAAAAACACATTTGGTTTATAGACACTTTTGGTTTATATACACTTTTATGATCATTAAGAATTTAGATGTCTTAACACAAAAATCAAACATCTTTTGTAATAATTTGGAACTAAATCTGTTTTATCATATAAAATCTTACCTTTAGCGTAACACGGCGTTTGTTTTAGCTGTGTGACAACTGGCTTGCATTCCTTCCTGCAGCCGATGTGAGGCGAGCAGTTGTTCATGACAAGGTCATAGGTAGTCTTCGTATCCGGATCAGATGTGCAGGTGTTTGAACCGACAACCCTTGATAACGTCACTGACGTTGAAAGCACACAGAGAAACGTCTTGCCATGAAAGACTGGCTGGTTTGGGAACATTTTCTGAAAAATAAATAGAACTGATTCGTAATTATTTGTCCTGGTCTAAACTATTATGTATGAAGTCGAACACAAATAATTTTTTTTTTTTTTTTTTGGAATGGGGTTTAACGCCATTTTCAACACATTTCAGGTTATATATGGCATATCCAGTTTTACTGGTGGAGGAAGACCTCATACTGAGTCAGACTGAGTAGAACCACCGTCCTTCCGCAAGTAACTGGAAACTTTCTCACATAAAGTTTTTGGAGCGAGCGGGACTCGAACCTACGACCATAGCGGTGAGAGGTAAGTGATCTTGAGACAGCGCCTTAGACCACTCGACCACGGAGGACCCACGAAACACAAATAAGAAATAATATACATCTAACACGAGACGTGAGATTCAGATCCCCATCTTTGAATAATCAGTGACAATGCTAGGAATTAAATTCGTGCATTTGTAAGTTAGTAAGTAAGTAAGTAATTTCTTTATTTAAAGAGGGTAACTCAATTGGTAAACCAATCTTCCTTGAGGACCCTCGTATAAACAAACAAGTACATATACATTTTCAAAAATATAGAAAATATTGTTCATTCATCTGCTGCATATATCACACATTATAGATTAACAAAATTCTCACACTATGCTCCTGGTTACAACTCTCATTTAAGCGCACGCATACACATACACACACTCTCGGCTTTTTATATTCGTATAAAGAACATATTTCAATTTAGATATACATGCAATTGTACATGTAAATTTTAATATAATAGAGGAAAAAACAACACAACAATAATAAAATCGATAGAAACAAAACAAAAATCTATTTATGTTTACAAAAACTAATAACGGTATGGTATTTATTAAGCATATGGCTGTTGGAGGTACATGTATTTCTAATTCAATTTCCTTTTATCCAAATCAAACAATTACTTGCAAAAACATTTAACGAACACGCGTTACTTATACTAAGTGGAATACTATTCCAAATAATTGCACCCGAATATGATAGACTACCTTTAAACAGTTATATTCTAGGTTTCGGAATAAAGACATTTTTATTTGAGCGTGAACGCAACATGATTGATGTATTATTGATTGACTCACCGAAGTTGAATAGTTCACATAAATATGGCGGAGCTGTACCATTTGCTATGTTATACATGAGTTTTGCCGTTTGTAGAAAAACAGTTTGATCGATAGATAAAATATTCAGTCTTTCGAATGAAAAATAAAGACTTTCATATTCATTTCCTAAAATATATTTGCATGCTCGCCTCTGCAGTTTAATTAACTTGTTTATATTTTTATTTGAAGTATTTCCCAAAACTGTACAACAATAATTGAAATGTGGTTGTATGTATGCTTTATAATATAACGTTCTATGGTTGATGGAAAGATAATCTTTTACCTTTGATAATAGCCAGATATATGATGACATTTTTTTGAGAGAGATTGTAAATGTTGATTCCATAGCATGCAATTGTCAATAAATATTCCAAGAATTTTATCGCCTTTTGTTGTAGTTAATTCTGTACTGTTGTACGTAAGTTGTAAATTGATTTGATTTAAATGCTGTCGTTTCTGACGAGAGGTGATTAACATTACTTTTGTTTTGTCAGTATTCAATACCATACCATTTTGAATGCACCATATATTAAGACGATTAATTGAAGTTTGCAAGTTACCTTTTAAAATGTCTGTATTTGTTTGTATGTCATATAACGTTGTGTCATCTGCATATAAGTCAGTTGTTGAAACGTTATTTATAAACAATGGTAAATCATTTATAAAAAGTAAAAATAACAATGAACCTAAAATAGAACCCTGTGGAACCCCTGATGTTATACAATTGGTTTTTGAAGTTGCTGAATTTATAGACACAACTTGACCTCTGTTTGTAAGGTAAGATTTCATCCAAATCAAAAAACAATCACTACATTTATAGCACTTTAGTTTTGCTAGTAAAGTAGTATGACTTACGAGATCAAAGGCCTTCCGAAAATCGACCATGACAGCCCCAACTTACTTGCCATCATTAATTGCCGTTAGCCATTTATCAATCATACGAATTAACTGCAGATTCAGTTGAATGACCTTCCCTAAAACCACTTTGTGTTTTATGCAATAAGTTATATTTATTTATAAATTTCATTAAATTAATATGTAAATTAGAATAAGTACTTTTACTTTTATGGCATCTGATTTTATTAGTGCTATAGCGACTGCGTATGGCATATCGTGGTCATGGGGTACTCCCTTAGATATTGAGAAAACTATATCATTCTGACAGTCACTCCCTCCTGTGTACGCACCCTTGGGATTATATGTGATAAAACCGTAACATATCTCATCTGCGGTGCCTTTTCCAAAGAATGTAGTTTTTGTTTTTGTTCTGCTTGTAGATTTGTATATACACTCGGTTCTGATTTCATCTCCTGGCTTGAGGGACAGCGGCGTATCATGTCTAAAACACAGGACAAACCAAGCGATCACGTCTGGCCAGTAATTGAAAACTGTTATTAGCACGACATAAAGAATCTAGTTATGTAAATAAGGTTGCAGGCCAAAGTTAAACAAAAAAGACACACATGTACTTTCTTACCCTCATACCCATCCAAACAGTTCACGGACAATTCTTCTAATATGACATATCTCTAATAAACTATATTTTCTTATTTAATGTCACAAGATGGAAATCGCAGTGTTTATGATAAGGAACGCACAAATATTAAGTTGAACTCCGCCAATACGAACAGAAACTTCTCGGCCAATACGAAAACCGAAAGCTTCTTTTGGTAAAGATTCTCGGAGAATATGTGTCCGTGTTTAATATTTTATTGCGACATCATCTTAAAAACTTAAATTCTTGAATTTATATGACATTATGCAAGTCTTAAGTACATTTCAATGTTATTTAATTGTCATTACTTCTGTTGTTTTGCTTGTGTAATTAAGACGAAGGTACATTCGATATCGTCGGACAATTGTTAGGCTTTTTGACCGATTACATGCTTAATATGCTAGATGAACTTATTGAAAATAGTAACTGTATGAACGATGCGACTCCCCTCTCAAAAAATTAATTAATAAAATGCATATTCGACAGCCTTCTGTTCTATATGAAATTGAATTTCACTTAATTGATAACGTTATACCATTAAATGGCCAACTTAATTCTAGTGTCCACCGAAAGTCAATTGGTATATGAAATGCATGTGGTTTATATAACAGCGAATAATTAATTAAACCGCTATTATGCGAATTGATTTCAAATTAGAAGTAAGTAATTGTAAACATATCTTAATCTGTAATATATAAATCTAATGAGCAATATATCTTATCACGATAAGGATATGTTGGATCGGTGTCACTACAAACATGTAGCCCGACTTTCGATCGGTCAATATAAATCAAAATCGTCATTGACAATGTCCAAGGTGGTGTAGTATTAGTTATACATGTAAGCGCGCGAAGGTCGTAGATTCGAGATCCGCTCGCTCCAAAAACTCTAAGTGAGAAAGTTTGCCAGTTACTTGCGGAAGGACGGTGATTCTACTCAGATTCATTCTGAGTTCTTTTTCCACCAGTAAACTTAGATATGCCATGTATATTGCCTGGTTCATATTTGCCCCGGGCGCCGTGCGATAAATCGGTTTTCCGTACGATTTTTTTAAGCATCGTAGGTGGCTACGGGCTACGGCGTATGTGTTCACATTGTGTACGAGCATCGTGCAATTTCTCGTACGGGCCCTCGGGGGCAGGTCGGGACAAAGCCGTACAGAGGCTGCGGTGACCGTGCAGCCGCCGTGCCGTTTTTGGGGCCCCAAATTTCACCGAAAATCTTGCGTTTTCTGCACGATGCCCGTGCGGGTATTGGCAGAGTGGTCTAAGGCACCGTCTCAAGCTCACCTCTCATCGTTAAGGTCGTAAGTTGGACTCCCGATCGCTCCAAAAACTGTAAGTGAGAAAGTTTGCCAGTTACTTGCGAAAGGACAGGGGTTCTTCTTAGATTCATTCTATGATATACCATATATAACCTGAAATGTGTTGCGAATGGCGTTAAACCCCATTGAAAAACATTATTGATAGAGGGCAATCTCAGTTCACCCACAGTAATATTATATTGGCAGAACTTTCGCCTCGCATGGAAAAGTTTGTGATTTCGATCGTCGGACTATTCATCGCAATTATTTAAAAAGATCCTCGAAACCTTCGTTTCATGCTCAGCAGTAAGTGCATGCTTTCAGGAATGTTCGAACTAGTAATAATGTGACTAAATGGGTATCATACCATAAACAAATGTACGATACTACATGATACTCCAGTCTGGCAGCCCTTAGAGTACTTTTTGAGGCAGACACCGCCGAAACTCGAAACAATTAGTCGATCACAGAACCTGATATCTCCCGAATCAGGTCTATTAACAACCGATAAAAAAGCAAGGAATTCTATATCTGTCCCACAATTCATAGTAATTGAACGCGTACTAAACTGTGATGTCATACAAACTTTTAGTTGAAGCAACTGACCAATCAACGTGCTCAGATGAGGCATTCCCAACATTGCTATTAAACGGACCAAATCTGGAGAGCTGGGTCCGTTCTATAGACTACCATACAATACAATGTAGATTTCAAAACGAATATAATGTGAACCGGACCCTAACGATAGTAGTGTAGTAACTTACATGTGTAGTTTGGGGCTGTTGTAATCGTATTTGGCGTCATACTGCGATGTCTGGTAACTTGACGCCGTCCCTGATGTGCTCCATTTTTTGCGAAAACCCTGTAAAACACTTCTTTGACTAATATGAAGACATTTGAAATGTCAGAAAAATACTTTTGATATGTTGATAAACGAACCAAAAATTCATTATTTGTCATTGAATATCCTTTTATGTTTGTTTTTTTGCCTGTCAAGAATATTTAGTATTATTTTGTACATGACATTGAGGGCTAACAGACGATCAGTTAACCGAACCACTCTTTCCTGGGATCCTGATAGGTTAACCAGTACTCGAAGCAGATCCCATCTCCAAAAGTAACTGATCATTTTCCTACTTGAATCAGCAGCGAGAGACAAATAACGTTGGGAGGCACGGAGACCGTGACCTGGAGGGAATCCGTACTCACGACTCCTGGATTGATTGTCCAACGCGCTACCGACTGAGCTAACCAGGACCGGCCAGAAGTTAAATGTGATTGCAAGTTAATGACAAATGATACATTGAGCCACTGGAAATACAGAACGTGTACAAGAAAAGAACATGTTTCTGAGTGTAAAGAAATATGCCACCACCCTTCCTTTCTCTGGCAGCGGATAAACTGTATTCTATTTTCGAATAATAATGAATTAGCTCTGCGATTCAAATTATAATTATGAAACAGCTATAGTTATTAATTTCTTTTGATCTAGTGTACGTAATAAAACTATATGTTCTTTTTTGTATAATACACATTGTTACAGCTTTATGTTATTGCACAACACTCGGATCCATATTGAGGATTAAGACGTAGGTACACAAAAACAAGTAATAAAGTTCAGGGGCATTGCATATTAAGGGAGTAAAGCATATGTCAGTAAAACTAAGTCTTCTATTTCATTTTCTTGGAGGCGTTCTAAGCTTTCAAGAGGTTGTTTCATTAGATATTAGTCATTATTCTCGTATACAATATTTGAATGTAAACGAATTGGCATTTAATTCAATATCAATTCATTTACATAATTTAGGCAAAACGGAGTATTTTTATTTCACAAGTCAATTTATCACAATGATGACATACCGATCAGCATATAAAATATAATGTTTACTGTGCCTCTGTGACTGTATGTGCCACTTTACATGTAGCAATATAACATCTCAGTACCTGACATCTCCCGTTTTAGATATGCTATATCTTTATGTTAAGACATGGGATATCTTGCCAGTCCATCAGATCATAGAACTGTATTCTAAATTACCACGTGGTTCACCTTACGCTGAAGCAACGGCCAATCAGCGTGCTCTTATATCACCACTGTTTAACGGTCCCTTGTATGGATGGCTACAATCACATACACTTACCTAGACCGTGCATATGGTTAAAGGCCACGGCCATCTTGACCTCCTTCTTTATCAAGGTTTTGGAACATTCAGAAGAACATACTGCGTTTACTTTGAATTGGTCCTCCCCTGGTGGAATGACTAAATACCTCTGACCAACAACAAATATACCACCGTCGTTGGGTCTTAAGTTAGTTGTCAGGTAAATGAACGCACCCGAACTATCAGTATAGTCCGCCCTCATTTCGGGGTTGTTCCAGTGATACTGTACAAAGAAAATTAGCGTGTTGATGCTGATGCCATTTTTATCACAACCCCCTTATCAAACAAGCAAATGCATGTTTTTAAATATGAAGTTAACGATTTGCATTTCTGGCAGATATTTTTTTTACAACAAAGGAATTATTTTTTATAACACAACAAAACATATTTTTATGCGAAACGGCAAAGGTATGTTAAGAATTAAGTAAGAAAAAAAACATTATGTGCCAAATACTACTGACTTGGCAATATGAGTTCATTAAATCTAGACATTATGTCAATAAACAATGTGACCATGTTTATGAGTAGAGACTGGATTAAAACTACTTCAGGGGACATTAATTCTAAAAGTATACATATTCCAAAGGCTATAACTTCGGTGGTATAGAGACTATAAGACCAGTTATCTATCTTGACTGAGATATTTTGTGTATGACATACATTGTGATCAAGTTTGGTGAAGATAAGGTTATAATTTAAGTTAGAAAGGAGCACCTACATTTGGCAATATTTCACCATCCATTACTCCGGCGAAACTGTAGCGATCGAGCTGTTTTATGTTTGCCAATAATATTTAGCTTATAAACATTCTGAACTTGTTACTCAAATTAATGAGAATAAAAGTATCAAACAGTACAAAGGTCATACCTCTGCAGTAACTGATATTATTCGGCTCGTTATCGAACTCGACATAGATACTCGCCAAAAGTTCAGTAAAGATTATTTTCAAATTTCTAGGGTTAGAGATCTGTAATTTAAACAATGTTAAACAAGTTACTGACCTCATCCTCGCCGGTTATCGAACTCATTCAGCCAATACATATTCAGACACAAATTTGTAAATATTATATTTAAATTACTAGTGTTAGTGGGGAGACATCGCTAATATTCCAAATGTTTACAAATCCCAATGCCATACATCCAGAGTTAAATAGGACTGCTTGGATTACAATGTTTATTGGCAGAACACCTCGATCGGGTTCGATAACAAGTCCGATCATTCTTAATGTCCGTGTCTTCAGTTATTTTGGAATATGAGATAAACGATGCGGTCTTAACCGGTATATGCTGGTTGTCGGAAATGCAATTTTGGTACATCGACTTTATTACAAACCTGTAAAATTCCTCGTTTGTAGCCGTTTTGTCCAATTCGAAATCCCATGTCTTTATGGGCACATTCCCCTGCCATACCATAGCTCCACGTACCAATAATATCTTTACAACGACTGTCCACCTCCATTGTACAATCGTATACACTCCCAACCGGTTGGTCTGTTTCTAAAAGACGCAGTCATACATTTTCGTATTTATTGTTGATTACTAATTGAGTACGAATATTCAACAGGGAGACAAAATAAAAACGTAGATGGTTTCACTCTTACGCTACAATGGGAATCACCTTTACTATACATTTTGTTTTGAATAACTTCTAGTTTGTAATATTAATTATAAGACGTAACATACTTTCCCCCAATATGTCGGTATTAATGTTGCTTCTCAGGAGAGAATACTTTGTCTGGAAAAAGCATTCGGCCCACATAACTGTAACGCTCAGGATTAGACTGTTCTGGTTTATTTAATAATTGTTTTCTCATCCGGTTGCAAGGGCGCCCAACACGCTACGACGGCATGCTAACAGAGATCCAATCAAATTAGTACCTGCTCTTTGTGAAAACAAGTCAGTATAGTAATGCTGTACAATATGATGTCTCCACTTATGACAGAAATATACTGAAGGTATAGATCATAATTTATCCTTGTTTATTCATTTAACAATTCTCTTTGCAAGTCATGTGTCTCGGGCGCCAAACATCGGATTGTCTTACATTGAATATCCGAGATATATACATGGTTCTCTACATTGTGCACATATATCCCAGAAGACCATTTCATTAGTAGTCAAGCTGTCTCATTTGATTGAATGCTAGGTATGCCAATCATGAGAATATTAAATATCCGAAATTGAAATGATTTCGATACCGAGTCGTATATGTATGATTATCTACACTGTTTACAAACATTACATGTGAGAAATGAACTATGTCAGTAGTCCAGCTGTCTAACCTAATATATAATTCCTTCTATAGGCATTGTAGAGCGCACAGTCCAGTGGTAGAGCATCTAACAAATGATGGGAATGTCGTAGGTTCGATCCCTTTGAGCAAGACACGTTTTTCGCATATGTTTAGTACCGATTCTACCAAGGAAGACTTCGAACGTGATGTGTCTATATTGTAATAATTTGTTTCACAATCGAAGTATGATAAATAGGTTTGAACTCAAAGCTTCGAGTCTCGATCTCGTTTTACTGCATCGTCCCATTTTACTATATACAAATGCATGGTATAAACTACAAGTTACACAATATACCTCAATTTTTTATAACATACTTCAAAATCATATTATAAACTAAATGTTGGTATACAGTGATGTTATAATAAATTATCTACTGGCATCACATCCCAATATAACTACAGTCTAACCTGTGTAAGTTATCTCACCTCTATTAAGCGATTTCCCATTTATATGCTTACAGAGCAAATTAAAGGGTTTTAAAAGGCCATTTTTGCTCCTTCCCTTGACTGGCTACTTAAGAGAGGTTTTGCTTTATACATATGGAAAGTAATGATAATATTACATTTATCATTACCTGGATAGTGGACAATATTGATAAAGGAATATTAAACCTACCTTCACCACATCCAAATATAACTAAATGGTGCATCACATTGACGTTATCCATAAGCGGTTCAGTTGCAATCATGTGATAATCTTTGTCCGTTGGGTATGTGAACACATAGCACTTGTATGTTGTTTCTTGGGCCGGTACTTGGTTCTCGGGAGGACGTATCGTAAGATTCACAGTACCTATTATTAAACAATGAAATGTATATCAGTAAGGCGACTTCCATTCGAAGCTGGTGTTTTGTATTTGCTTGCATAGTGTAAAGGTACTAGTTATATACAACGATTTGGGGTGGTGTGGCACTTTGTATCATTATTCACTAATATTTTTCTCAAAAGAATATTTTCTACATAGTTAGGACGACCTTATCTTATAAAACATATAACAAGAAATGTCACTGGTAAGTGTCGCATGCCCTCCAAATGGTCGTTGTAAAATAACAATATAATTATGTTATCATAAGTAGCGATGTATCCATGAATATAAAGAGTAATGAACGGATGTTTCAGACTAGAAATGCAATTTTATGGGTTTTTTTACATTAAAACGTGACCTTGACCTTTGTGTAACCTTGATCTTAACATCTGATCTAATGGTCTGGGTATTTCAACAGTTAATTGCTGCCGAAACATCATCATGACATGCTGATCACTTGTGTCAAGCTATTTTAAAATCCCTTAATGTAAGACAAAGTTACAGATCAATTGTTGATCAATTGATAAATTGAGTCAAGTATTTTTGAAATCCATTTATGTATGATAAAGTTAAAGGACGGACTTGAAATCTCAAATAGATTCAAATAGTTGTCATACATAAAGTGTGACCTTGACCTTTGAGGTACGGGTCTAGTTCTTATTTATGACACGTCGTCATGTCATCTTGATAAATTGAGCCAAGTTAAAGACAAAGTCACAGACCAGACACGCAATATCAAACAAATTGAAAGTGTGACCTTAACCTTTGAGGAAAGGTTCTGGGTCTTACATGCGCCACTTAATTATGTCATGTTGATCAACTGAGCCAAGGGTTTTTAAAATTTATTCATAGATGACAAAGTTACAGACCGGACAAGAAATCTCAAAATGACTGAAAGTGTTGTCAAAGAAAGTTAAATTGTGACCTTGAACTTTGAAGTGGGAGTCTGGGTATTACGTGCAACACGTCATTATGTTATGTTGATCATTTGTACCAAGTATTTATAAAATCCAACTATGCATGACAAAGTTACTGGCCAGACATGAAATCTCACAGAGTCAAAGTGTTGTCAAACCAACTCAAAGTGTAACCATGACCTTTAAGGTACACATGTGGGTCTTACGCGTGACACGTCATGTCATGCTGATGAATTGAGCCAAGTGTTGAAACATCATCATGACATGCTGATCACTTGTGTCAAGCTATTTTAAAATCCCTAAATGTAAGACAAAGTTACAGATCAATTGTTGATAAATTGAGCCAAGTGTTTTTGAAATCCATCCATGTATGATAAAGTTAAAGAACGGACTTGAAATATCAAACAGATTCAAAGTGTTCTCATACATACTAAAAGTGTGACCTTGACCTTTGAGGTATGGGTCTAGGTCTTACTTATGACACGTTGCCATGTCATCTTGACAAATGGAGCCAAGTTAAAGGCAAAGTCACAGACCAGACACACAATATCAAACAAATTGAAAGTGTGACCTTGATCTTTGAGGAAAGATTCTGGGTCTTACATGCTACACTTAATTATGTCATGTTGATCAACTGAGCTAAGTTTTTTTTAAATTTTATTCATAGATGACAGACCGGACAAGAAATGTTAAAATGACGGAAAGTGTTGTCAAGCAAAGTTAAATTGTGACCTTGACCTTTGAAGTGGGGGTTTGGGTATTAAGTGCAACACGCCATGTTATGTTATGTTGATGATCATTTATAACAAGTATTTATAAAAATCCATCTATGCATGACAAAGTTGCAGGCCGGACACTAAATCTCACACAAACTCGAAGTGTTGTCAAACTAACTCAAATTATGACCTTGACCTTTGATGAACAGGTGTGGGTTTTACTCGCACCACGTCGTCATGTTATGTTGATCAATTGTAGCAATTATCATTAAAATCCATCTATGCATGACAAAGTTACAGGCCGGCCACAAAATCGCACATACTCAAAGTGTTGTAAAACAAACTCAAATTGTCACCTTGAACTTTGAGGTACAGGTGTGGGTCTTACTTTCGACACGTCGTCGTGTTATGTTGATCATTTGTGGCAAATATTTATAAAATCCATCTATGCATGACAAAGTTACAGGCTGGACACGAAATCTCACACAAACTCGAAGTGTTGTCAAACAAACTCAAATAGTGACCTTGGACTTTGAGTTACGGGTGTGGGTCTTACTCCCGACACGTCCTCGTGTTATGTTGATCATTTGTAGCAAGTATCATTAAAATCCATCTATGCATAACAAAGTTACAGGCCGGACACGAAATCTCACACACTCAAACTGTATTCAAACAAACTCAAATTTTGACCTTGACCTTTGAGGTATGGGTGTTGGTCTTACTCGCGACACGTCATGTTATGTTGATCATTTATACCAAGTATCAACAAAATCCTATCTATGCATGACAAAGATATACCGGACGGAAGGACGGACAGACGCTGCGATTACTATATGGCACCACCAAAAAAACACTTTTGGGTGGGGGGATGGGGCGGCATCAAATTGGTTATGTGATAGCCTATTAAGAGGCTGTGCCAATAAGCATGGAGCTTCACACTATATATATGTGGAAAGTGCAAAAAATGAAATACTGGATAATAACTTGTGGGAAGGTTGCATATCAAAAGTTATTTAAATTTGACAGAGGTCATTCATATATTTATTCTCGTTTCCATGGTAACCAGAGGTTATATACCAATAAAAGGGGGATATGTTGATATCTATATTCTAAAATGTATGCACATTCCATCAAAATGTTATGTATATGAAATGACATTTATTTATTAAAGAATTTGAAAAACATCCATTTTTTTCTTCCTTTTACTATTTTTTAGAAATGAAAGGCCATAAATGTTGAAATTAAAGCCTTAGCTGTCTGGTAGAGAATGTTCAATTTCTCAAAATCCAGGCTTTATATTAAAAAAATGCATATATCAATAAAAGCAGTATATAGGTCTCAAAAGGAAATCATTTAAAAATCGGGTAGACAATTCTGCATGTGACAGAAATTGGCTCCTACTTTATATGCAGAATACTTGTAACAAGAATACTAATTATCTCCCTTGCCGAAAACTCTCCAAAATTGGAAATAACATAAATGTAGTAAACAACAGAATATGCAGCAGATGACAAGAGACATGGACGTTTGGAGTGATAATACTGACCAAGTGAAGGCAATAGAAACAGTAAGTTATTTTCTGATGTTTCTTTACATTTTGTGTGAGTTATAATGCATAAATGATGGCAGAAGAAGATTGAAATACATAGTTTTCAACAAGCAATTGTTTTCATAGACAGGCACTTCTCAATTGGGACTTTCGATCTCAGTTGGAGCTATTTCAATACGAATTTAACTTATGTAATTTCATTGAAGTGTACTGAATATTGGAAAAGGTTTCAGCTCCCACATATGCCCAGGATCCTAAAAAAAAAGGTGGGGGGGGGGGGGGGGGGGGGGGGGCAATTATTGTGAAGTGGATCACAGCCTGTAATCTTAAAAATCTTAACTATAAATTCTCTTTAATTATACATGTAAGTTGGCCCTTAGAACCAGTTTGAGCAGACTCCTTTGCAAAAGTATTTCCCAACCAGCCCTTGAGTAATGTTAATTAATGAAAACTTGGAAAAGAAATAAATATATTTTAGTCATAATTTTGTGTATGATAATCACAGAGTCCTGAAAAAAACATACAAAAATTTTAATTAAACAACATTGAGATCTGTTGGATACTTTTGCAGAAATTTCACACGTAAAGGGCAAATAGTATGGGTAGGTATACCATCCACTTAGGGCCCTGCCAAAAAAGCACATGCAAGAAGATAGCACATATGTGAACCTAAATAGTTCCTACATAGGTGTAACTATCATAATTTATAGAAAATGTATTGCAAATTTAAGCTGAAGTACAGTTGATTCTTGTAGAACACTTATTGACTGATAATTTGGAATAATTAAAATAGTTTTGATGAAATTTAAATGGAGGGCATATTTTGACTGGGCACCTGTCTTGGGTACAGTACTTCCTAGGCTAAGTTACAGTAGTAGAACACTCAAAATTCAGTTAAATGTATAAAATATTCATGCATGTCTTGTGCCTTTTTATCATATAAAAGTAAATGTGTTTTTAGCTTTCAGAATGACATCCTGCTCATTTAGCAGCTCAGTTGGGGGAGCAAGTATTTCTTGTGGACCAAATACCAAGGTGCCAGACAATGTTGTTGTTCCATTACTGTCATGCAAGAGATCTATAGTATCGCATCTCTCATACTTCCACATAAACCAAAAGGCAGTTGAAAATGAGGGAGAGCTGATCAAGCTGCGTGGTGGACTTTTCTATGAGGACATATCAACCCTGACTGTATGCCCTAATCACAGACAAAAGTTGGGAATAGGTTGGAGCTGTGGCAAACTATGCACATTGTCCTACTGTTCGGGGTACAAGAGTTTAACAAAAGGGACTATCACTAAAGATCAGGCCTGTTATCTGTTCCTGAAGAAAAACAGATATGTAGGAGTTGGCTTAGGTAAGGCAAAAGTATTAATAGGGTCTGTTTGCCAAAGCAATAAACTGACTAATTTTAAATTCCACAGAATAAAACAAATTTCTTGATGTCTGAGGAGTTAGTAAAAAAAGAATATCAATAATAAACATGCCAAATTCTGCAGGGTTCATTCATGAATCTCAGACTTTTTAAAACTACATATTATACATTAGTTTAATAAAAAAGCTTGTACTTCATGTACAAATCATATGGTATTTTATCAATTTATGTCTAATAGATTAAATACATTTTATTTTGTATTTATAATGTTAAACTATGGGTTAATATACAGAGTCAACAACGGTCACCTGGCATTTTTGCAAATTATGATATATCCACAATCAAAAGGGCAAAGCAAAATGTAAAAAATAAACATATGTATCTGGTAAAAATAGTGTGAGATACTTTCTACCGCCATAATTTCAATAATTATATAACACGTCACAATATTTATAGTATTATATTTTGGTCAAATTAAAATAATTTTAATATACATTGTACATACATGTACATAAGCTTTCCTGATATTTGCATTTAAAAAAAATCATCAATACATGAATATAAATATATATAATTCTCATATACAGATTTATATTGTCTCATTTTGTGTGTTTGTATGTTTTAGCTTTTTGGGGTGATGCATGTTCACTTTTTTCTTTCCTTTTTAGGGTTATGTACAAAGTGTAGAAAGGTATTGGTGGACAAAATGAGATCAGAACCTCAAGTGCAGCATGATTTTTCAGAGGTAAATGAATCACATTGTGTTACAAAACAAATTTATAATAGGATCCTGTAATCAGTGGTTGTCACATGTTGCAGTATTACATATTTGTTATGCTTAGCATAATATAGTAGAGGGGCATTCTGTTTTTAGGTCTGTGCGTTTTTTTTTTCAAATCAAAAAGTTTTTAATGATGGCAATTAATGATGAAGTTGTAGTCCTTAGTACACATTTTCCTTATGATGTGGTCTTTCTAATTTGAATGCCAAAGAAGGGTTTTGACCCCCATTTTCATAGTTCAGTTCACTGTAAGGTGGCATCAGTGTGCTGTGGACACTTTTTCTTTTTTTATTATTTTAGTTAAATACATAAATTAGGCAATTGGTTTTCTTGTTTGTATTGTATTGTATTACACTTGTCATTTAAGACCCATTATAGCATGCTTTTGCTTCATTTTGAAGTTCAAAACAGTAAACTATAGTTGCTTACATCAACAAAACTTTTATCTGTAGTGAATAGCTATCTGAGTCTATCTCATGGGCCATCATACAACATCTTATATTTTATAAATCAACCATGACATATGGCCCCAGTTAACACGGTGAGTGTCATGACTGTAAACACTGTCAGAATGAAAAGATCAAATTACTGTCAAATTTTTATGATTGTTTTATCATATTATTTTTAGCTCACCTTTCCTAAAAGGAAATGTGAGCTTTTGCCATCATTAGGCGTCCGTCGTTGTCGTCGTCCGTCCGTCCATGAGCGATTCAGGCTATTGAGAGCTCTTTTTTTTTTATACCCCCTCTTTGCATTCACCTTGTCCCTATTAAACTCCTTAGCTTCTTCTTAAAATTAATTTCTGAATTATCAATGCAGTATTTTGTATTTTATGTAAAGAACAAAAAGTTCAATATTAATGATATATTTTTACACCCATTTTCTCCAGTGTTAGTGGTGGATGACGAACCTATGCAAGAGAAAAACATTGAAAAAGAGCAAGACAAAAGCAATGAAGAAGTTTGTGAATGTGTGGTAAGTTTACATGTACATCATAATTTAAATAGATATCTGATTAATGAATTTGCTTAAAACAAGAGCTACATGTACCTTCTATTTTAAAAGTTATCTCAAATCAATTAAGGATAATAATATGTAGAAATAAAAATAAACATTTTAATTTCTCCTCACAACCTCATCATGCTCATATAATCATGTTTTTAAACAAATCTTGCACAGCACTGCCAATTTTAACTTGTAGACTGATGGTCTTATTAGAATTATCTCCCTTTTCAGTTGATATCATTTCGTACAATCATTCCATACAACACATTTAGTTAACCAATAGCTAAAACTATCTCAAAAACAAACCTTATAAAAAATAGTTGACCAATGAACTATGAAAATTAGGTCAAGGTCAACTGACGACTGCCAGACAGACATACACGCCTTATAATTATTGTATACATATAATATAGTTCTACTATCTGTATACTATAGTATCTGAAAAATAGACCAAATCAGAGAAATTTAACATTGACCAGTGAACCATGAAAATAAGGTCAAGGTCAGATGATTACTGCCAGACAGACAAATACAACTTATAAACATTCCATACACCAAATATAATTAACTAAATGCTTATAGTATCTGAGAAATAGACCAAAACACAAAAAGTAAACTTTGACCACTGAACCATGAAAATGAGGTCAAGATCAGATGACACCTGCCAGTTGGACATGTTTACCTTACAATCATTCCATATACTAAATATAGAAGACCTATTGCTTATGAACTTAACCACGAAAAGCATAACCTTGTTCACTGATCCATGAAACGAGGTCAAGGTCAAGTGAAAACTGTCTGACTGGCATGAGGACCTTGCAAGGTATGCACATACCAAATATAGTTAACCTATTACCTTCTGAAATACTAAGCTTTTATAAGCTGAATCTTACCATGTATTTAGATTTTGATATTGGACCACAATAGGTAAATGTCCAATTTCAAATTTTATTTTAAAGTTCTTTGACCACATGAATTCTGTGTCAGAAATCTATGCTGTGTCAAATATTTAATCACAATCCAAATTCAGAGCTGTATCAAGCTTGGATATTGTGTCCATACTTGCCCCAACTGAGGTCATATCAAGCTGCACCCTGCAGAGCATTTTATTTTATATTTTATTTATCCATTTCAATTAAACCTTACATGAAAAACTTTGAATACATCAGCTGTTTATTAAATCTTTTTTTTATATTTCAGGAATCTCAATCATCGTGTATAACAGATTCTCAAGGCAGCATCTGGACTCCATCATCAAGTCAGGATATAACTTCAAAGAAAAGGAAAGCCTTAGAAAATTTCCTAGAAGTATGTGGACTAAGTCCAGTGAAAAAAACCCTTTCATGTACATGGTCAGAAGCATCAGATCGGACAAAAACTGATTACATTAAAAAGTCTAGAAACATTTTTGATGAGGTTCTCAAAGTACTAGCTCCAAATCAAGAAGAATCAATTGACAATGTCATGTTTTCATCAAATAATAGTAATGATAATATCAATATTTTAGATATAATTTCTTCTGCCTACAATCTAACATCCATTTGGGGAACTCAGAGACAACTTCTTTCCATAATAGCTAATAAGTTTACTCTTGCTGAAATCCAAGTATATATTCCAGAACTCACTAAATACAGGTTTACAGTTGTAAGAAAACATGCTTTAAGCATAGGTCATGGCCAACCTATTTCTATTTGCCCAGAAAACAGAGAAGCTCTAACAGAGATGCAAATTAGCCACTTTTTAGACTTTGCCATGTCCCCTGCCATTATGACAGATGTGCCCTTTGGGGAGATGCAACTGAAGTTGAAATCAGGGGAGAAAATAGCTGTTCCAAGAGTAATTTTAAACAGCATAAGAAGCAGAGTTGTAGAACAGTATCACCAATACTGCATTGAAAATGAATTTTCACCATTTGCAAGCCACAGATCTTACATGAGGATTCTTAGCGCAATTGAGCCAAACATCAGAAAATGTATGAAAGTCCTGGACAATTATGCAGCTGATGGATCAAAGGCATTTGAAGACTTGCAGAAGATTATTGACCAGTTGGGGTCAACTGGTAAAGATAAAGATTGGTGTGATGAATTGAAGAAATCTCTGTCATCATCAAAACAGTATCTGAAACTGGAATATAAAGTAAGTCTTCAACAGAAATGTTTTTTGCAACTTTATTTCATCAACCAGAATTGAGCATTTTTCAAAATGTTTTGTATTGGTGTGATTGCAGTATCAACCTTACAACTTTCAAACACCAAAACATTTTGCTACTTTTTCATTGTAAGTACATTATTTTTGTATTAAAAAAAGCTGAAAAAGACTTTGTTTTAAAATTAGAAAATACAGTTTGATCAATCTTGAATCAACACTATTATATCAACTACTGATCAGACAATATCTTGATACATTTAAATTACACTTGAATGTTTACAATTTCTTTATAAAAGTTATCTGTTTTAAAAATTATTTGTCCTATTATTGAATTTAATTTACACTAGCAATAAAAAATACATTGACATACAAATGTGATGCTATTCAATGCTGGCCATCATAGAATTTAGGTCGGTACTAAAATCACAACTTTTTCTTAGTCTCTGCTTGCATTGTACCTACACTGTGTCTTGGATGGGGAGTTGTCTCATTTGGCACTCATACCACATCTTCTTATTTTTATAAGAAAATATATCTACATATTTATATATATATTTAGTTGCATGTCTCAAAGTCATCAAAAGTAAAGGACCACTGCAGCCAGTATGCTTTAAGCACAGAACTTCAAGAGTTTGCAAAAGAATGTGATCATGTTCATGATCAGGACTGCATTAGTTGTGAGGTTCTTCAAGATGCTCTGCTGAAAATTAGTAATGCTGCAGCAAGTCAAACTTATGAAACAGATGACCAAAAGGATGAGATTTTATACATGGTCAATCAGGTATTCACAATTTTCAACTGAATATTCCTTTTACTTGCTTGGGTTGTTTTTGTAGATTACCAAATGCAGATATGCATGAAGGAAAGTAATTCCAGCCTTACACCTTCAAGGGGAGATAATTTGACAGTGTTTTTTTTTTTCATAATTATTAGATCAACCTTTTTAGCAACTCCTCTTTTAATAATGGGTCCATGCCCATGGATTTAGATTAAATTTTACACAATGGTAGCACTGTACACTATTGAAAACTTTTATGAAGAAATAAATCAAGGGGGGATTATTAATGTTGACCAAAAAAGGATGGTTTGATCATTTTATCAACCTGTTCACAGTTTTCTAGTTATTTTACTTTTAAAGAACAGAACTTTTTAAAATATTATAAACTTTTTTTCAGAGTAAGAAAGCTATCCAGGAGTGGAAGATGCACATACTGCGGAAATTTAATCAAGATCTTGCTCGGTCTGATGCAATGGAAAATTTGAAAGATGAGGAAATTCTAATTGAGAGAGATTGGGCTATGAAATTTGTCCCAATGATGTACAGGTAATTGTGATAGATTTCCATATGTTTAAAAATTTATTTGATAAAAATTGGCTGAATTCCTGACTTATGACAGTTGCAAGTAATATGCAGTTAACCAGTTTAATTTTTAATAGAAATCTGCATGCCATATAAGAAATCTATGAAGGAACAGATAATGGGTATAGCTACATTGTACATTTTAAAATGGCAATTTAAAATACAAGGAAATAAAGACAAAGAACAGCACTTTTTATGTAGTTAACGAACTCACTGGATAAAGTCTTGCTTATTAAGACTTTTCACCTAACAGGAACACGGACTTTACTTTGTACAGACCACAAAAAAGACAGAAATGTAAGATTAAACAAACATGTCCTTGACATTTTCCAGAAATATAAAAACAAATGTAAATAATGCTATTCAGGATCTTTTTCAAGGAACAAAATTAACGATAATTTTCAGAGCATTGTACATAATATTTCTAGAGGTACTTGGTTGCAACAACATACATGTCATATTTTAATAAGACTGCTTATATTTATACATTTTAATTTATTTTTTTATAACTACATGTATATTAAAAAGTCTTTATTTATTTCAACGATATATTCTACTTTATTTTCAGGGAATCACAATCAAAATGGTTCACTAAGCGTGGTCTGAACTGGCACATAACTGTTGGGACATACAAAATGGGTGACGCTATTGTATCAAATACATTAGTGTACATTTTCGACAATGCAACACAAGATGCAACAACTTCCGGTGCCATCCTAAAAGATGCCTTACTGAAGTTCCATGAAAAAAATCCAAATTTATCCCTGGCATATCTAAGATCAGATAATGCAGGATGCTTTCATGGATATAAGTCAATCTTTGGGATCTGGACCCTCAATATTGCAAGTCAAATTAAGATAGAGAGATTGGATTTTGCAGATCCCCAAGGGGGTAAATCTATATGTGATCGAAGAGCTGCTCACATCAAGTCGGCAGTGAGAAAATATGTAAACGAGGGACATGATGTAAGATCAGCAGATGAATTCATGCATGCTGTTAAAACTACTAACATGACCAATATATCTGTCATTGTGGCTCTGCCTCCATCAGGTCAAAAGGATACAACCTCCCACAGTACCCTACTCAAAAATATTATGTCTGTCAACAATGTCCTGTACAGACCATCCACTATGAGAGTATGGAGACAATATGGTATTGGTGAAGGCAAATTGATAAAGAACATACCAGAATCTGAAACAGGCACACATCAAGAGCTTCAAGTAGTACACGTTTATGAGGGTCAAATTAAATCAAGGAAAGAGAAAACTAGCAGGCCAGAAACAACAGTTCAAAGGAGTGCTGAGCCATCTAATACAACTATGGATGAAGTACGTGTAGATGTTTCTGAAAATGGAGGATTGTTTACTTGTCCAGAAGAGTATTGTAAATGCACATTTATGAAATATGGAAACCTTCTAAACCAATTGAATATTGGCAAGCATTGCAAACTTAAGACGACTCAGAATCTGTCTGATCGAACCAAGCTTTTATATTCCGTACAGATTGAGAACAAAGTTGTTAAATCCACTTCTGTAAATGCTCTTACTGTTGATTCAATTGATAACTCAAAACTTTCAAAAGGTTGGGCTTTAAAATTGAAAAGAGAATTCAAAAAATTTACTCAGTCTCAAAAGAATTTCATGACAGAAAAATTTGAAATTGGTGAAAGAACAGGTCAAAAATGTGATCCAGAGGATGTGTCGACTATCATGAGATCAGTTAAAAATGAACATGGGAGAAGGTTGTTTAAACCTGTTGAATTTTTATCAGCTAGTCAGATAGCCAGCTTCTTCAACAGAATTTCCTTAAAGAAAAGAAAAACAAGCCATCAAGAGTACAGTGAAGAAGATCAAGAAGCAGAGAACGATGCTGTTAACTTTAGACATCTTACAGAGTTGGCAAATGTGTAAAAAAGTCCATGTCATGTGCAATGCCTACAGTACTGTTCATTTATTTTCATTGTGTCACATTTTCATGAGTTGGTGAATTTCTTAGGCAGATGAAAACCAAACCCCACCATATTTGGTATATTATAGGTTCATAGATTGACTAAATAGGTTTCCATATCAGTCTGGTACATATCATCACGACCTTAACCTCAATAACTGACTTTGATCAATTTGCTTCTCATTTTAATAAGATGGTCTGGTTCTCAATAGTTATATCATTTGGATCTACTGTCTTTGGACTATTTAAAAATAATACATTGTAATATGAACATGTTAGTCTGGCAGCTGTTACTTGACCTTGACTCAAATTTCATTGTCCAAAGACACAACATAATTTCATAATTAGATCCATTTATCTATAATAGACAGGTCAACCATATTTGGACTGTAAATACATGGTAACATATCAGTGGGCAGATGTCACTTGTTCATTACCTTGTGATATATTTTGATTTTGATAGGAATTTGACAGTTACCCTAAAACTTGATAAAAAATATTTGCATCTAAAAAGTTTTTAAAGCATCATAGGAAACTGGGAATTTTGAAAATACCATAATGAGTTGTACCGAGTAAGATATTGTCAGATTTGCCATGCTGCTACTTCCTGTTTGCCAATACTTTGATTTTTTTTACTATAGACAATCCAAATGGAATTTGTATCACAGTTATCTTGGCTTAAAGTGATTGAATTGTTTTATATAATATTTGGCATTAAGATTGACATCCCTAGTTACATTAGATGTGTCATGTAAGGGAATTTTTGATCTGCCACATGGCAACTTCCTGAAGCTTGATAAAACTATGACTACTCAAAAAGAGAAGATATACTTAGCATGACATTCCATGCAACCAAATGTTTTCACCAGTCATTTTATAATATCATCAAACATCTTTTAAGTTGCTATATGGAATAAGTAGTGTTATATTTTTACTCACATGCCCTATTGAAATGGTCTGTGTGTTACATTGTTTGGAAAATGCAATTGAAAACAGTATATCTTGATTGTTATAATTCACTTTATTTATGTTTAATTGCACATCAATAAGCATAGCATAGCATAGCAAAAATAATCATTGTTGCAAGATTTATACAAGAAATCACAGGTGAGTGATTTGGGCTCTTAAAAGACTCGATTACATATAGTCTTTGCATATGATAACACCACATAGGTTTGGTTGCTATGCAATACATGGTGTTGCTATAGAGATTTTTTACATATTATTATGCTTAATTTAATTTTTTTCTATGCGAAGTTTTTTTTTAACCAGGCTCTTATTTTTTTTTTGGATTGTGCTTTTTATCCTTGAATTCAGATTGGATATTTTCAAATATCACTTCGGTTGCTAGGCATTTATGTCATAAATGTAGTGTTGCTAAGGAGATTTTCACATATATTTTAAAGTACAATTGGACTGCTTTGTGTTTTATTTTCCATCAGGCTCCGATTGCCTATTTTTGTGCATTTTGTTAAAAATAAACACTGTATATTTTCAGCCTTAGGTGGTTGCTATGCAAAAGAGATGGTTGCCATAGAGATTTTATGCATAATTTTCTTTTTCGGTTTTTCGCTTTTGTGTAACATTTGTTGTTCAGTACAAAATTAAATCATAAGAGAAAAAAATATCAAAAAAAAAACCTCCTATAAGGTGACAATATTCTGTGTTTTTGTACAAAATTGATTCCGAAATAGCATAATTTAGCTTAGCTGCCACCAATATATATATAAATGTCTACCCAATTTTATTTTTTCTTTGAATTATATGACAGTCACTTATATTTTTCAGTACCATGTTATATGATACAGATGTCTGGATTTTTTAAATTTTTGACCCCAAAACTGCTTATTTTTGTGTAAAATTTAGAAACTTGAACCATTTGATTACCATAGCAACCATAAATAACCTTTTTGTTAAGGTATGATTTTTTTTACCTTATTATTTTAAGGTTATATTATAAGAATATTTACTTGCAATGACCAATTTTATGTGGAAATAGCCTGTTCTTTACAAAAATGAGTGTCTTAGATTAACCAGTTTCTATGGTAACCATTATTTGACTGCTAATAAAGCTTGATTTCTTCCGATTTGTCTTTATTGTTTGTTATATAGTATTATAAGCCGAGGACCTTTCTTTTAACCCAGCTTTTATGATTTTTTATATTTTTCACTTTCCATCTAAAGCTTCATGCTTATTGGCACAGCCTCTTAATTGTTTAAAACATTAGTATATAGTCTCAGTAAAACAAGAACATTAATAAAAGTAAAAAATGTTTGGCCTGGGATCTGCAAATTCAAACATACATGTAGCACGTGATCGGCCAATTCCGAATGTCGGCTTACGTATTGTGATGCAACTGTTACATATCTAACTATACTTATATCTTTAGCGAACAAACGATCGTATCTTACTGGTCTGTTTCCTGCGCACAATACGCCGTAATGTCATATTGGCCATTTACGCAATTTGTTTAAAAAATCCTCAGTCGATGTTTGAGTTACAAAACAGACAAGCATATCATTAACACGTACATGTCATGCTTTTTTCTTATACGACTTACCTAGGATCAATTCGAGCGGTACATCGTTATCATTTTAATCGTATGGGTTAAATAATTTCAAAATCTCTCAATAAGATCTGGCTCTAATGCACCGTTCTTAAAGTGGTTTTTTTTTTCATATCTCTAAATGTGACCTTGACATTTAAGCTACCGACCTAAGTCTTGCACAAGACTCTACGACATTACATTGTTATTATTTCCGGCATGATATTTTAATATTCTCCCATATATGAACCGGATACGGAATTTAAAACCGTCTCACAAAAAAAACGAACGGACGACCGAGCAAAAACGAAAGGTCACTGCAAATTTGGTGCTTGTGTGCGTGAGCGATGTTGCAGATTTCTACTCATAAAAACATTCAATAAAACCGACTCTGCTATTTTATTCTGATAGAAGCGTTCTGTGTTTTCTGTGGGTCCGTTGAGTAGATAGTGTTATACGTACAACGGTCGAATGCAACAAATCCTCTGAGATAATAAATTACAACTTGGGCAAAGAAGTAAATGAATATCGTGATGAACTGGCGGTGAAACATAATTACCTTTCGTGCATAGCGGGGCATTTCAGCCTAGTTGACTCGCATGACACCCACTTTGTCTTGTCTTTACACTCGGGACTATTCCATGGGTCACAAATACCTATTAACATTTAATTGTAATATTTATATCAAATATTTTATTTTTGTGAGTCATGGATTTGTGTTTTATACCTGAAAATGTTAACGTTAACAATATACACGATATTAATATTTCAATGTTAGAAAAAAGTTACCATTTATGTATATAACAACACTTATAGATGAATTTGTTTCAAACTTGTTCAAACTAATTTCTTTATGCTATTTAAAACATATTAAACACTTATAAAACATTTATACCTGGATGCGATAGTTCTGTTTTTCTTGCAGGTTTTTTTCCAACAGTCCACACGCATTTCGGATCTCCAAGTTCCTCTCCGTTCGTCAATCCATCGCCATCACTGTCCTTTAGACACAAAGTACGGTCCCATATCTGTTCAAATATGTATTATATTAATTGATCATTCAAATATTATATCAAATGAGGATTCCGGTACGACGAACGTTCCGTCAGAGGCCTGTTCCAATGTGAAGTTTCAGGCTGACACATGCAGTTATGCAATACAATTATACTCTTTGTTACAGACGTTGACGCTTAACAACCATTAATATACATGTAACAGTGTTAAAGAACAAACATACTACTGCATAGAACATACACTCTAAAGATACGGAAACGCAACACAGAAATAATAATAAAATCGCAACATATTAAGCACCAGTGTATTAATTCTATGTTGATGTTATTAGTTGTTTACCAGAAATGGTAGAGGATAATATGTTACCACCTGCATTGGTGTCATTTCTTTCATTTTCAAGTAAATTCCCTGTAAAACTTATGTTTTGTTTTCATACCTCTGTGTATTCAACAAAACAAGATATGGGTGGTGCCGATGGATGATCCACGAGTGCTTGATTGGGAATTTCGTTATGGACAGAATCCAAGGGCAATAACTTTTTGAAATAAGAGCCATATTGGACATGGCCAATTCCCCACCGAAGCAAATTATTATACTGTCCACTTCCTGTCAATGCTCTCTATCATTGTATGCAATTTCAAAGCATTCGCTTCCGAACTGTTCAAGTAAGGCTTCAAACAAGGGAAAATAACAAGGAGGAATAATTCTGCGAAGACAAAAAAAGAGTTATGTATTCTGCATATTGCACTTCCTCTCAATGTCCTCTATCATTATGTGAAATATCAAGTAAATCCCTTGACCACTTCTGAGTTATTAAAATATAATAAATAATGGGGAATAACTATGTAAAAAAAAGAGAACATAATTATTGTTCTTGCACACTGCATCTTCTCTCAATTTCCTCTTTAATTGTTTGAAATATCAACTAAACCCCTTAAAGAATTTTTTAGTTATGTTCCGGAAAAGTATACTAAAATATGATTAAAGGATATGTTTAAAAAATGACCAAGGTAGAGCTATAGTTTTTTAACAATGCACTTCCTCTTAATGTCCTCTATTGATGTGTGAAATCTGAACCAAATCCCTTGCATAGTTCTTCAGTAATCTTTATGACAAGTATACTAAGAGATAAAATGGGGATAGTATTTAAAATTGAGGCAAGATAAGAGTTATGGTTTGTGTACAGTACACTTTCTTTCACTGACTTTATGTCATTATGTGAAGATTCAACACAATCCCTTGAATAGTTTTGGAGTTATGCACCGGACAAGTTAATTTAACAAAGGGAAAAAAATAAAGCAAGGTAGAGTTACGTTTCTTGTACACTGGGCTTCCTCTCAATGTCTTCTGTCATTGTGTGAAATATTGCTTGAATAGTTTTTTAGTTATGATCCGGACAAAAGTGTTACGGGCGCACGCACAGATGGCCGGAGACCATAACATACCCCCTTCGCCTACGGCGGGTGATTAAAATCGGAATACAGAGACCATATACACACACCTCCGCTTGGAAGTAATGCATCCGAATAGGTTTTATAAACTTCCAACCAGAGGGTGTACAGTAATAGCGCGGACAATAATTTGATGACCGACGGACGCAAGGACAAATCTGCGACATGCTTCTTCGAACTTTTTCGGAAAGAACAATAATCTAACAACAAGAGCTGTCGGAAGGACATCGCGCTCTACTATTTCGATGCAGTTCTAAAAACAAGAGCTTTTCAGGAAATATGTACCAAATGGAAGACAATTAAAAGACAGTGGTGGTAACATTAAACTATAAGTATTGCTTGTCTGTTAAAAATAAATTAGCAAAATAATTCACTAATACTATTTATTATCATTATCAACAGTTGTGTTTTTGTTGAAAACAACAAAGTGAATGGATGACTCGTATTGCCTTAATATTATTTAATTCAGCACGACATATAGGCCTATGCACTAACTTTACCTCAGAGGGAAATATATCGATACCAGTTTATGAAAATGGATCTATAGTTAAAATAATCTTGTACCAGCGTGCACAGCTCGACACCCGTTTATGAAAATGAAAAACATAAAATCTAACAAAAAAAAAAGGATTAAAGTTTACAAAACATAAAAAAAGACTAAACTTTAATTTAAAAAAAAGCCAAAAAAAACAAAACAAAAAAAAAAACTTTTAGAAAAAATACAACAAATTTTTAGCCCCTCAAGGCGTGCCAGTTTAAGTGAGGACCACAAAATGCATTCAAGAGTTATTCTGCTTGTCTCTATGAGTTTTCTAGAGGATGGTGAACACATATGTCAAATTTCATTCATGTTCAATGATAGGATGATGAAATAGGTAACAAATCAAAAACTTTAACCTCTAAAAATATTTAACCAAATTGTCTTAGTCCAAAATTGCCATAACTCTGTAAAAAAACACAGAGTTGTGGTTCCTATCTCTGTGCGTTTTATTAATGATACTCAACACACATGGGAAGTGTCATTCATATCGTATGAGTTGTTGCATATCTTACCTGATAAAAAACTTAAGCCTGAAAAATTAAGTTCAAAAGGGTCATAACTCTGCAAAATGCAACCCATTATGGTTCTTATGTCTGTGAGTTTCATTGATGATGCTGAACACATATGTTAAGGTTCATTCATATCGTATGGGTGGTTGTATAGATATCTTACCTGATAAAATATTTTAATCTGAAAAGCCAACGCCGACGTTGGGGCGAGTACAATAACCTGTCTATTCTACAAATAGCCGAGCTAAAGAGTCTTACTTTTCCATTAGCGAAGAAATCTAGCCCAAATACATTTCTGTCACCACCGCCCTGCTGTTGCAAGTGTCCAACACCTTGCCATGTGTCACCTTCCCTACAAGGATGTGGTACGTTTGCGCCATTGGGTATACTGTCTTTAAAGTATGGGTATCCATAACATGACGCTGCTATTGCCAACATCCACGCAACAATGTGTAATCTTAAATAATAAATGTATGCTATACTGTTTGGAACGGAACACCGAATTTGTAAGTTCCTCTTATTGGTTTCGCTCTGTGCTCACGAGGGTTAGTGTTATCAGATAGTTAATGTTACCAGAAAGTATGGTATTGTTCATCTGCCAGAACTAGAACTATCCTCTTAACGCTGAGCGCCAACCGAGGAATTATCTAGTTATCAAGCCTTAGGTATGATCCGGCCGAGGATCGAACCCACGTCCTTCCGCATGCATGTCTACCCCTAGATCACCGCTGCAGTAAATATTTAGATTATATTGAAATGTGTATAAGTGTAATTTAAACAATAGTATTATAAGCAACATGTAACGTCTGGTCCGTGTATTTAAGTTACATTTTGCACAATACACGTCTGAATGCATGGTTAACGACTGTCCTAAAGATATGTTTATCTGAAGTTTTTACATGATTAATTATATAGTTGCGCTTCAGTGTCTCGTCTGTTGTTTGTTTTACCTAATTTGGCGCGGGAATGCTCAGTTATTTACATAACGTAAACACATATTTAATTTGCATGTCGAGTTCGGCAACTTGTAAAGTATTTTATCTATTATTGTTTATCATTTTCAGAAATGAACGAATCACTTTTACAATCGGGTATATCATTTTATTTTGTATTGTTTCCTGCGATTGTTTCATTGAAATGTGAATGCGGATAAAGTGACTTGCTAAAGGACACCAAACATAGCCGTGGCGGAAGATCGAACCAGCGACCCTCAGATCTTGGGTCCGATGCTCTTCCACTAGACCGCGTATGAAGGTTATAGACAGCTCTATTTAAATAATGCTTCTTTCATATATTAATTTCATCACTTTCTTCATTCCTCGAGTGCTTACAGACGATTAGTTAACCTAACCACTGTTTCCTAGAAACCTGAAAGGTTAACGAGTACTCGAGCACACCCAAACTCCGCAAGTAACTGGTAACTTTCCTACTGTAATCAGCGGTGAGAGACGAATGATGAGACAAATTGTCGTATATCAGGGTCGTTGGTTGGTTACTTCCCCACGCTTTTTGTGGTGTCCTTGACGAATACACTTTTTCCCCATCTTCTTAGTAGTAGTTCTACCTAGAAAGACTTCGAGAGTGATGTGTATATGTTGTAATGACTTGTTTCACAATCCAAGTAAAGTAAATAAGTGTAAACTATCATACGTTATAGTAGGTTTATGAAAAAGCTCAACAAATATAGTGCAACATTATATAGCTCTGTTAAGCTAAGTTTTATTGAATCATTTAACATGAAAAAAAAGCTACAGCTAGGATATAGCGAATGCATATTTCCCATTCAAAAGTGCCATGAACAGACCAAAGTAAACATTGTCAGTGGATGTGGGTACTGGAACAGTGCATTATAATGCCCGAGAAGTAAAAATATATTGTAATGTTAAATTAAATTGTAGTAGGGGACATATTTTTGCGTGGGTTGAAATACTATCAAGGCGATGGTTAAACATTCAATGGGAAAAAGATAAGCAGGTTGGAAAATTCGAGGATATAGGGAGCGAGAGAAATGAAATAGACAAAGAAAATAGATTGAAGTGTATGTGGGGAGGGGGGAGAAGAGAAAATTAAAGATGGTACGTTCTGTACTTATAAATTAGATTGAAATACAAAGTTGCCATGAATGTAATTTCAATGCTAATACCGTAGTCACATATTCAGACTATGATTTTGCTGTACACAAGTTTCATTTATATCAGCTTGCAACTTTGAGAATTGTTGTGTCCGCAAAACGACAGACAAACGTCATAACAATATCCCACATTTTTTCGAAAAACGATGGATTACAGCAACACATCAAATTAAATGACAACTTAATAAGCAAATTCACTTTTCTTTAAAAAAAGACATACAACCATAAATACAATTACTTGTTATTGATAATGTTATATTAAATATTTAGACAAAGTTGTGGTCACTCATTTATCTACAATCTTTCATTAGTTGTGCCAGCCATCCTAAAATTCAAATTAAACCGATGTTCACAGGCAAACAATTCGCATTGAGGCCCACCAACAATTCTATAATTTTTAATGAAAACATGTTATTTCAGACGCATTTTTTTTACTATTTTTAGTTGTAACGACCATCTGTATTATCAGACCAACCTGAATTTGGTTTATGAACAATTTAAGTTAACTTAAACTTTCTGTAAAATTCAATGAAAGATGATGAGCCCTAGTTTTGAAGGAAATAAGCTAACGAATCAAAGAAAATACTGACTAACAGAATGACGCAGGCTTTTTATATAATATAGCAGTGCACCGGTATATAACGGTGTATCAGTATACTAAACGATAGACAGCCACTTTTAACGGTGCACTGATATATTTTGTCGGTGTACCGTTAAAACAAAACTAGCGGTCCACCGTCATAATAGCGGTGCACCGGTACCGGTTCTTTTGACCCTGATTGTACACCATAGTAAGGTTTTTGATTAGTAGAGAAATACACTGTTGAAATCAAACTATTATAGACGACTACAAATGCTTAAATTAGAATGCATTTAAAACATTTACATGGCATTATCCCAGGCATGAATTAAATCGCTATACATATTGATAGTATTTTTAAAAATCTATTTTGCTTCGCTATGTTATTATGCTACTATACGTACTTATTATAGCAGCCTTTACGATGGTCTCTAGTGCAGAGACATGAACAAATGCCAATGGTTCACGGCACTCGTATTAATCAGGTGATACATAAAAATAAAATAAACAAATAATCCTAAATAATATCATAGTGACAGCATATATTTCAACACTTTAATATCAGTAAAACTTACTTACAATGTAAATAATTGCAATACTTTGTTATCACGGATTAAAAAAGAAAAAAAATCAACCGTACCGTTTCATGATATGTTTCAGCGTTAAACATCCAGGTTGAGCGATCCGTACACTTTAACCACAACTTCACAAATGTGGATAATTAGATATATCTTCTTTAATTAGATTATATGTATATAGTATAGTTTTTATAGTATATTTTGTTAAATAACTTTATCTACGCGTTGAGCGTTGATAAATCATAGGATTAAAATCATAACACTAGTCAACTTAAGATGTTATTTAACAATCCGAAGCAATTTCCCACAAACACTTATATAATATCCTAACCAGTTAAGATTAAATTTCTTTTCAGGCGTATGTTTGTATTTTTCCTACTTGTATACCTCAATAGAGAGGAGTGTGACATGTACTTCGGAAACTTGTTAGGTCACTTTTGGGATTCGAACCCACGAAGCCCCTCTTCGGCGTCAGCGCGTAGCACATTAATGACAAAGTATCTACCAGATGCCCTACCACACCAACGCCGAAACATGTTGCGCCAATAAAGCAAATTGACCATTGTCATAAATGTACATCATAAATGTGTGTGTTGAGGGTGGTGGTGGTGGTGGGGGGGAGACCGAGTGTTAACAAAGGCGACGTCTCAAGATCACTTACCTCTCACTGCCAAAGCCGTTCGAGACCTGCTCTCTGCATAAAATTTGAGAGAAAGTTGGCCAGTTACTTGCAGAAGGACAGTGGTTCCACTCAGGTTCATACTGAAGTCTAGAAATGTGTTGAAAATGGCTTTAAACCCCATAAAAATATAATGTAGTTATAAAATAAATATATTTATATATACATATATGGTTTATAAGTATTCCAATTAAAGTTTTCCAATGTCATATTCCTATTCAATGCGGGTTGATCAATTTCAAGTTATGTAGGAGTCAGTAATATACGTTAAAAGATCCATTGGAAGCTCATTATACAATATGCACTCTCATATATATGGCATAATGCAATATGCACTCTAATATCTCTGGCATAATGCAATATGCACTCTAATATCTCTCTCTAATATCTCTGGCATAATGCAATATGCACTCTAATATCTCTGGCATAATACAATATGCACTCTAATATCTCTGGCATAAAGCAATATGCACTCTAATATCTCTGGCAACTTCCTTGACTGTCCAAATAGAATAAATGTCGGGAGTTATGATCAAAGTTCCAAGTCTGGAAAGTACAGATAGACGGTTTTAATATATATACCCTTTAACTAAATTTGGCTGAACTCTTCTGTTTGTTGTATAATTATGGCTTATCAATCTACTGAAATAGTTCAATTGGACAGAAATTATCAATTTTATTGTTTGATTTGAATTTAAAACAGGAAGGGATGAATTTCAAAATCGTGTTATCAGTAGCGTCTGTGGCCGCCGCGTGTGATGATGACTGCTTGACAGCGACGTAGCATTGAGAGCACAAGCTTGTTTATGTCAGCCAGTGGGATTTTATCCCACTTTTCAAGCAGTGCCGCTCGCAGCTCATTTATGTTGCCAGGCGGGTTTGGAGGTCGGCGTACGCGTCGGTCAAGATTATTCCATAGAAGTTCTATGGGATTGAAATCCGGGCATTTCGAGGGCCAATTGTAGATGAAACCAACGTTGTGGTTTTACAAAAACCATAGGTTGTCACGGGTGACGTTGGACGTGGCATTATCTTGTTGTAGTGTCGATATGTATTTGAAGCAGAAAGACAACACGATGTCTTCCCTATATGTACGGTCATTCAAATTTCTCTCAATAACAACCAGTGGGTGCAATACCCGTATGCAATACCGCCCCACACCCTACAGATGCTGAGTATGACCTACATTGCATGGTCCATTGACTTTGTTTTATGCTGAATTTTGTATTTACCTCCAACGTTAAGTTTTCACACTATTTCTCAATATGTACTAGGGCCAGGACACTCATACTTGTATCATAATTTCAACTAACACCCTGCATTACATAATATAATGCAGATGCTCAGTATTTTTTTTTCAATTTATTTTAAAAAAAATAATTCTTTTTTTATTTTTAATTGTTTTGTTTTTGTTATTTATTTTTAAATGTTTTACTTAGAAATACTGGTAAAAGTTTTGTTTGCAATTACCGTCAAGTTCATATCTCAAAAATCACTTAAAAGTATTTGATCCAAACTTCACACAATACTTCCTACAATATGTCTTAGTTATCAAACCTACTACATAACAAAGTTAGATAACTCTTGCATGAATATAATGCATAATAATCTTGTGTCATATTTTTGCAAATCGCGACTGTTACTAAATTCATCAAATCAAACAACTATTGTAAATAACCACTCTTTAATATCATATGGAAGTTGTTATGCTATTCTCTGTTACCACTGGAATAAAACAATAATTTTTGAGCTTTAAAGATACATGCGGCCATTTTTGTCATTGTTTTTGTTTTTTTCTCTCCCATGTGTGTATTTACGGTCAAAGCGAACACGGCGAGACATATCATTCCGCGGAATTCTTGTTAATTCTACAAAATAATTATTATGTTATACACAAAAAAACTGACATATTGATGTTGTATGGCAAAATACTTTGCTAGAGACTCATTAGTAATTAGCACATCCATATGACCCTGTTCATACAGTTCAACATACTTTCTTTAGGACACGTGTTAGGGGTTTGCTTAATTAATGACAAGAGTATGCTCTTGGCAGACTTTTTGACAAGAATATGCTCTTGGCAGTCTTTTTGGTGTCCATGCATGGGAAGTGTTAAATGGAAATAAACCAGATTTTGTATATTGAGCAGAAAGACATACATTATGTAGCTAATAAAATCTTTACGAAAAAGTCGCCTTCTGAGTTGAGTTTTGATGATGACATTGAACAATTATAGTTTATAAAAAAAAAAAGTGTTACAAACCTGCATTATTTGATGAACCTAATTATAACTATTCACTTGTCCACCAACTTCATGAATATTCATTGTCATACTATGTTGTAAAAATAGTGTATTTTTATGTACAGTAGAACTTCATTGGCTCGAACACCAAATATCTAGTCCCGGCCGAATTCCTATTTTGGTGTATAAACATGTACAGTGAACAAAACTTGGCTCGAACAACCCTTAAGTCGGAACTATTTTGTCCAGTTCCGCCGAGTTCGAGCAACCGAGGTTTAACTGTATGTCCAATTGAAATGTGTTGTATCAGTGAAATGAATTCGAGAAATGTTAGCAATGTTACGATACGAGTAGCACCAAACTCTTTTAGTTGTGTTTGTTTTATTACATACTAGTATTTATAGAGGACAAACTGTTTTCTCCTTAGTTTTAAACTAGTTAGAAAATATTCACCATTAGATATAGTTGTTTGTTTCTTGTATTACGTACCTCTTACTTGATACCAAAACACAGCGACTTTATGAGACATAGCATAATGTGCTAGTTAATTCTTAGTTGTTGATTCTTCATTGAACATAATTAAGGTATTGCTAGCATTGAAATGAATTCCTATTTTATTATAATGTTGGCTACTATAATGAACTCGATTTAAATTTTATTGTGGAACTCAAACTATAATAAATTTGACATTCTGATCTGTCTGTTTTATTATCGATGGTAAAATCATAAATTAAAAGTGTAAAAGCATTTATATAATTCTTGGAGTATGCATTTCCACTATTTTCAGGCGATATTCAACTTTAATGTCAATATTTCGATGAAGATGTTGTATACTAGTATACATTTGCTTTGAGAGATACCTTTAATATTGTCAAACTCAAACTTCGTATTATGTCATAAATTTGGCAGTCTGATCTGTCTGCTTTAGCATCGATACTAAAATTATAACAAACTAAAAGTTTTAGATAATGCTTCTCTATTCTCAGGCGATATCCAACACAAAATAAACACAACCCACACGCTTTAAAATATACACGACTAGGCCTTTAATATTATGACTTCTTATGCATGGTTGCTACTTACAACAGTTAACGATTAAAGTGGAATAGCTTTAAGTAAATTATTTCGATTGTATATTTGTTGATACAAAACTGTAACATTGAGATACCTGTGTGAGACCCTAAGAACAACAGCTTCAGTTAATGACCTCTACTGCACTCTATTTTAGTGAATACTTTATATGCATGTACGTATGTATGGTTGGTTTATAAAGAATCAGTTGTGCTCTAGCAGACATCTAGTCATGTTCATCGTTCCCAAGATATAATGAATGTCACGTCTATACACAACCATAGTGTTACCAAGCCCAAGATAAAACAACTACTATAGTAACACCATGTCTATACACGACCATATAGTTACCAAGCCCAAGATAAAACAACTACTATAGTAGTACCATGTCTTTACACGACCATAGTGTTACCAAGCCTAAGATAAAACAACTACTATAGTAGTACCATGTCTATACACGACCATAGTGTTACCAAGTCTAAGATAAGACAACTACTATAGTAGTACCATGTCTTTACACGACCATAGTGTTACCAAGCCCAAGATAAAACAACTACTATAGTAATACCATGTCTATACACGACCATAGTGTTACCAAGCCCAAGATAAAACAACAACTATACTTATACCATGTCTATACACGACCATAGTGTAACCAAGTTCAAGATAAAGCAACTACTATAGTAGTACCATGTCTATACACGACCATAGTGTTGCCAAGTCTAAGATAAGACAACTACTATAGTAGTACCATGTCTATACACGACCATAGTGTTACCAAGCCCAAGATAAAACAACTAATATAGTAATACCATGTCTATACACGACCATAGTGTTACCAAGCCCAAGATAAAACAACAACTATACTTATACCATGTCTATACACGACCATAGTGTAACCAAGTTCAAGATAAAATAACAACTATAGTAATACCATGTCTATACACGACCATGGTGTTACCAAGCCCAAGATAAAACAACGACTATAGTAATACTATGTCTATACACGACCATGGTGTTAGCAAGCCCAAGATAAAACAATGGCTATAGGAATACCATTTCTAGTTACCAAGCCCAAGATAAAACAACAACCATAGTATTACCAAGCCAAAGATGAAACAACGACCATAGTATTACCAAGCCCAAGATAAAACAACGACAATAGTGTTACCAAGCCCAAGATAAAACAACGACTATAGTAATACCATGTCTAAATACCAAGCCCAAGATAAAACTACGACTATAGTAATATGTACAGATATATCTAGTATTGCGACACTTGCGCTCAAATAAAAAAATAAAAAAAAAACCTGGCTGTTTCTTACTAGTGTTACAAGTGACAGGGACACATAAATGCCAGTAATTGATTAAGGAAATGGAATTAGTCTTTACAAATGTTTAATGTCATCAATTGTATAAATTATTTAGCGATTTATTATGTGTGGTAGAGTTTTTTTTATTTTGGGTATTTTGCGCTGTTTTCTGCTTAATGGTCGAAGTCGTCAATGCTTGGCGTCTGTATCAATCTGCATTTATTCACATCAATCTAATATCGTTTTATTTTATTTCCAGAATATTTTATTTTTTAAACAATTCAAATTTAATACACGATAGTGTCAGTGAATTCTAACATGCAGCATAACGTTTAACTTTCAAAGTAATCAATTATTTGTACCAAGATTTATTGTTCTGTTCATCGTCAACGATGTTTTGCGTTGGAACCGAGATGCTGTTACAGCACATACATTTCAAGAAAGTAATTTTACGATTTATGTGTGTAGTACTTTAAATTATTCAAAAAGGTTTGGATATAGACTTACAATGTTTCTTTTATTTCAATCGAATAAAGGCAACTCGGTACAATTTATATGTTCATAACGATGTGCAAGTAGGCTACGAATCTGATCGAACGAATCCGTATGCTTTGCAAATCCGTTGAGTCGAAATGCCCTGTAAGTTGGCTTATTCGAACAAGTCACGGCATTGTTTTTTACATCATAAATGGAAATACAAAAAAGACTGCGAGAAGCACAATGTCAGTTCCGTTAGTTATTATTTCTATCAATAGTTATTTATCAAAGAGGTAATAAAGTAGTGGCAGTGCGTTTAGTTTTAGACTAAAAGGTCTGAACAGCGAATCCCGTTATTGACAGATTTTTTTTCTTATACGATGCCTGAGGGTGGACAAAAAGCATACGACTGCATTTTATGCAGCAAAAGAACAAACCACCAAAACAGACGACCAATGAATGTATCATTCAAATATTTCCTAGCCAAAAAATGTAAACTGTTATGACCATGGAGTCGAAGTTGTTAGTAACGAACGTACACTAAAAAAAAGAGAAAAGATAGAGAAATTATCATGTATATGCTGCTGAAGATTTCTGTAATCAATGGAACACATAACTCATTAAAACAAGAAATATCACTGTTAAGTGTCGCATGCCGCCCAAATGGTCAGTGAAAAATTTCAAGAGTAATGGACTGATCTTTCTTTCTTTTTTTTTTTACATTAAAGCATGACATTGACCTTTGTGTGACCTTGACAACTGATGTAATGGTCTGGGCATTTCAACAGTTAAATGCAGGTAAAACATTATCATGACATGCTGATCACTTGTGTTAAGCTATTTCAAAATCCCTAAAGTAAGTTACAGATCAATTATTGATCAATTGATAAATTGAGCCAAGTGTTTTTGATAATCATCCATGTATGATAAAGTTAAAGGACATACTTGAAATCTCAAACGGATTCAAAGTGTTGTCATACATACTCAAAGTGTAACCTTGACCTTTGAGGTACAGGTGTGGGTCTTACTCGCGACACGTCATGTTATGTTGATCATTTGTAGCAAGTATCATTAAAATTCATCTATGCATGACACAGTTACAGGCCGGACACGAAATTTCACACAAACTCAAAGTGTTGTCAAACAAACTCAGTGTGACCTTGACCTTTGAGGTACGGGTGTGGGTCTTACTCGCGTCGCGTCGTCATGTTATGTTGATCATTTGTAGCAAGTATCAACAAAATCCATCTATGCATGACAAAGTTACAGGCCGGACACGAAATATCAGACGGACTGACGCAAATTTTAGGGGGCATAAAACAAAAAGGACGCAGCAACAAAGAAATAGTCGGCGCAACAAAGAAACTAAAATTGCAATGGAACTGGACTATGTTAATGAAAAGGAAAATGTTGCACAGGATAGTTTAAGACGCTGCGCAAGTGAACTACAACCTGAAAGAATATGAAACGACAAAAAGACATAAGACTGATATTAAAATGGACACGTTTTCTATTATGTTAGAAACATATTATGTATCTGCAATTCATGAAGGTTTGTGGTATATCGTTGAAGAGTCAAAAATTTATCAGGGAGAGAACGGGTGTAGCAAAAGCAAATGGGCTATTCAAACGACCAAAGGAAGAGAATGGTTCGTGTGTAAACAAGGACAACAGTAAATGCCAGGTAAGCAAACCCGTAACAACAGGGAAGTCATCAAGAATGTTTAAGCTTTGCGAAGCTGACAAAATTATAATTGACACACATTGGAATTAAGTGAGAAAGTAAAATATGAATCTACTTTGCCAGATATTAAGATGAAAAACATTAGAGCATGCTTTAAAATTTAAATATAAACATTCACTTTAAAAGATAAATGTTTTATTCAATATTACTTCTATTACCTCAAATAATAATATAAGTTTGTATCGTTTAATTTAGAAATTTGGGAACTTTTGCCGTACCCTATACACAGCTATCTATCTATCTCGGGAATAGCACTATAAGTGTGGTTAAATTGAGAACAAAATAACCAATAACACCTTTTATAGTTACGTACGCAATGTTTGTTTAGATTTTAATACATGTATAATTTATATAAACAGTTATTATTAACTGTTAATTTGATTTTAGCCCGAAACCAACAAATGCGTTAGACTGACCAGCTTACAGTCCCGATCTCAATGCGATCGGACACCTGTGGGACGAGATTGACCGTCGGAGCAAGAAGTTGCTTAGACAACAAAATGTACATGAACTTCGGAAGGACTTCACCAACACATGGAACCGTTGCCGCGTTGTTATCCGCATCAACAGGATTCATACATGATACTGATAGTTGTGACTTTCATATTTGATCGTTTGTTTAGTTTTTGTTGCATTTTAAATGAAATTAACCAATTTGTAATGTTTTGGTATTTTATTGTTTGTTACTAATTTATGAAACATATTGCAAAACAAAACGAAACTACAACCATTAGAAATAGGAAATAATTGATATATCGTTGAGGAGATACTTAGCAATTTGGTTTAATGATTTCTAGCAGTAACTCAATTATATATATAAACATATATATATATATATATATATATATATATATATATATATATATATATATATATATATATAGTTAATCGGTCTAGTTTAAAATTAATAGTAAATGATAACATTCTGTTATCTTCATTAATAAAGTCTAATAATTCAATAAACTATTAAACATCAACATTTTACTGTATATTTATGAATGAAATAGAAATCTAAAAAGTTATAAATTTAAATGATGATCAATACTATTGGTGAAAATCACTGAATAAAAAGAATTAGATTCAACCATGCAACCTTCAGGCTAGGATTCTTACCACGCCGCTACCCAAAAAGTCATTATTTATTAACACTGTTAAATGTATTTGACCATTTATTATATATATAGTTTTAGATAAAAAGCACTCTCAATATAGAAGACAGGGCGGGGGATTTGATACAAATTTTCAAAATACTACACAAAGTTGATAATATTGATATTTACTCTTGCTACAAAAAAGCAACATAGGGTCATTCATTTAAACTGGTGGTGCACATAAGCCAACAAGTTAAAAAGGCAAAATTCCTTTACCCATCTTGTTATTAACAACTGGAATTCATTACTAGAACATGTAGTTATGGCAGAAACCTTTTTGCATAACATGTAAAATTTAACCAGATCTGGACAGTCTTCAGGGGTAGTTTATTTTGAGGACAAGGATCATGCGAAAGGCTTTGGACCTGACATCCTGTATGATTGGTGTCCTTTTGTTGAGCTGGGCAACGAGGTGAGGGAAAGTCACCAAAGACATTTAAGAGCAGAAAAGCAGGTTTGTCATCAGTTTGCATTTTGAATTACTTACTTCAGAATTATCCATTAACTAAGCATATAAAAATTATTAAATATGTACATTATTAGAACCCTCTGGTTGAAAACTGATTTCATGGTCTATAGGATAGCTTGATTCTGTTGGTCAGTCCCAACGAAGGGAACTAAGTGTTACCTTTGTCCATCATTCGGTCATTCTGTTCGTTTGTCCATCCGATAAAAAGTTTCTGATCAATAGCTTCTGAAGATGTCTATGTACATGTATTAAATTGATAGTTTTCGTATACCTGTATAATTAAAGGATAAAGGTAAAGTTCTATATTTCAGTCAATTTTTACAAGAATTATGTTTTGGTAAAATAATTAAATTATATTGTATCCTGTCCTATTTCTACTTTAGAATCCAATCAACACTAAGGCTGTGTTGTTAAAGAATAAAATAATTCATATTTATGTTTCAGAAAATATGTTGCATTTTTGAAATATGAAACTGAACATTTCATATTGATTCATTGTTATAAATCTATAAATTCTGTGGAGCGCGTGGTCCAGTGATACACCACTGAACCCATGACCAGAGGGTCGTGGATTCGATCCTCCGCCACGGATATGTGTAGTGTCCTTCAGCAAAACACTTTTCCGCATATGCTTATACCTGTTCTAACCAGAAATACTTCGAGCGTGATTTGGCTAAGTTGTAAGACCTTGTTTCACAATCGAAGAAAAATAAACAAGTTTAAAACTAATTCCAAAGACTGGCATGACAAACTGCTTGGTACATTTTAAGTGTTGATACTACATTACATTAATCGTATCGCTGCTACAGCCCCGACTGTCATTACTTAAACTCTAAAATTGTATAAAATTACAAAATATTTTCGCAGAGCACATCAACATGTGATTTCCACGATTATTCGATCAAAAGAAGGAAAATCGAAAAAACAAGCAGGAATGTCCTGCCAAAATAATAATTCGGAGAGTTCTACGATATCCAGAATATCAGATAAAGTTTAATTTTGATTTTTGGTAGATGTAATACATCTTATGCTCACGATATTATAGGAGCATATAGTTTCCTTTCATCTATATATTACACTTTTATTCAGGTGGCATTTATTCATCTTCATATATTTTATATTATGCTATTTTTAAATTTGTTTAGTTTTGTAGTATTACCTGACGAACTTTGGAAGACCAAAACACAATTTCAGAAAATGAAATCAAGAACTTAATTACGGTTGATATTGTATTTCTTTAAAATAGGTATATTGAATACATGGACAAAGAAAATAAAAAATACTATTGGCAAAACGATATACAATTACGTATTTGACAAATATACTATCATTAATGACAACACGCGCTATAAACAACATCGGTACATATTTCTATACCTTACCGAAACGAAATATAAGGCTTATCGAGAGAACGTTTAATAAGTCATTTATCACAATTATGAAATGTTTATTGATAGTGTATTAACTGAATGACACACTCCTTATATAATTTTTGAACGACATTAATTACAATAACACATGCTAAGACAGTCAAACAGTCCAGATTGTCAACTTCCTTTATGACATATTTCAAATCTTTAAACAAATTCATTAAGTCAATACTTATCATAAGTCGGATACTTTAATGCATTTCTTTGGATATATGGCTGTTGTACAATATACACAATTTCTAACATGGACACATTAATATCGATAGTTTTATTATGCTTAACAATTATAACGCGATAATCAGGTAAAGCTTGAGATATTTATCTGTGATATACATTTCACTTAAAGGTTAATGTTTTTGGCTAATATCACTCTCATAGGAAACACTCAATTTTCATTAATGTTGGATATGTTAAACAGCTTGAAGTCCAGTGTCTAAACAAAATAGCAACTATTGAAGGAAATGTAAAATAATTTTATAAAGAGAATGTGAATGTCTAATAGTATGTTCATTTTGTATTTAACATGATGAAGTTCAGTTTCCGCAATACATGAAAAACAAGATTTGCTTGTTTGCCATTTATTCAAGAGTAGACTTCACTAGTCCTACTAAAATTCAATGCCTAGTCTAGGGAGTATCTTAACTGGCCTTTCCTGTGGTCTTACTGGTAATGACCCTTGAGTTGGTACTGAAGGCGTACATATTGAACCAAACCGATTCTTCCTTGCGTGATTGGTCGTCAAATGCACGATTTACATTTGACAGATAATATGAAATGTCATTGTAGAGTTGATTAGTTTATTCACTTTCGCTTTACCCCATAAATCACCAGAATTTTAGCTAAGTACGCCGGCCAATGGATCTAACCATTTTCTTTGTTTTCAACAACTGTACTATGAGCCAGGAGTGGTTAGATAGGCCATAGAGTATTATAAAGGGGAATGTCTGCAACTACCTCACGTCAAAAGTCTTTCGGGTATCTGATTACACTTAGCTATGGTTATTTGTGCATTCTTTTTTTTTTACAAATTTAAACCCATGTGTTCCTTATACAACTCATATTGACAATTATTAGTTTGATTTTCTTTACAGTTAACTGTTACATCATAGTAACATTTTTTAAATATCTTTACAACAGAGTAACAACCAAAAAATGAACGCTTGCAAGAAGAATCTTAGAAAAAAAGCTTTAAGAGAATCAACCATCCTCCAGGGTTATGCATCCCTCAAATAGCTCCGCTATCTCCTCCATCGTTTCGTTGATTTTCACCATATTCAGTAACAAGACAATTCTCCCAGTTTTAAAACACTCGTTCCAATATTACACAGAAAATTCCTTGTATATCCCGAGTGGTCAAGGAAACGGCTTCAGTTTGTACAGGTTCGGTTGCTGTTTGTTAAAAGAAATGTTGCGGCATCATCTTGCTCGACTCAGATTTTCCAAAAATTATCAACAAAAGTTAAAAAGGTTTTTTTTCTTATCGCGAATCTCACCATCATTCAACGTTATATCCACCTCTATAAAATCGAGTATGAACCAATCATGGTTGCATTTTTGACTTGGTAGAAACGACAGGTGGCAAATGCAGAGTATCGGAATGGATTACGCGTGGGTATTTGACTATAAGTAATAAATTACCTTTCTAACAAAACAAAAAATGGTCAAGATCAGCAAATAAACTTCTTTTGACCTTTTCAGGATTTTTACATCACAATTTGAATATTGGGTTAGCCACGTGTAAGTAAAAGTTTAAACCTGTAGGGTTACTGATATGAAATTGATGAGACGCGGGTATCAACATTCGACCTTTTTTTTAAGAGTGGGTGGGTGCAACCAAAAAACCCAACTTTCATAACCAGGGTGATAAAGACATAGGGGTCCTGTCGATAGATGAGTTTCAACAACATTTTGCAGAGTCTCCCAGAGTAGTAACACTGACAAATTTGCCGAGGCAGTTAGACTTTTCTATGGGCTGCAAACTGATATTGCAAGTAATTACCACCTCTACCTTCGCCACAGACAGTAAAAATACATAATCCATCAGTACTCGGCAGTCCCATTTACACACAGTAGTTTGTTGCTCCAATACGATTTCGAATATGAGCACATTCCAGCCACCGAACCTACAAGTGTCGTCACCATACATTTATGTACGTGTTGTGCCTGCGGTGCCGTATGACCCAGCAACCTGTAGTTTTCCTATGTATACAATACACCCTCTTGTATATCCGCTGATAGTCCAGCTGGAGCTATTCATCACTTCTACCGTGCCAGTGATGAAGAAATTCCAGACTCGCAAGCCACAACGTCTAGTCTTTAAGTAGAACAGTTTTGACGGGTAGACCCATAGCAAGGTCATGTCATTCGGGATATCAGGAAATTGCCTTCTGGACTGGCACCAACAAAGAGGCTTCGTTCCTGGGGGCCCGTTTTACTAACCTTCGCAAGTGTACGAAATTATTAAGCTTAAGAAATGAAGTTACGAAATTCGTACGAAAAACTTGCGTCTGTTTTATTATCACCTTCGAACGATAACTAGCTGCGAATTCGTAGCTAAGAATTGTAACTACAATGATTTACCCATAACACTACTTTCAATGCACGTTCGGACTATTGGAGAGCACACGGATACGCTGATGTCAAAGACAAAACAATAAATGCCATTGAAACGAAAAGTCAACTGGTACGAGAAGGAAGTTCGTGTGTTGGTTGACAGCTACTTTGATAAACAAGCTGTCATTGAATCCAAGTTTTCTTCTAAAGTCACGAGTGATGACAATACTTGCCTGGAAAGAAATATCCGAAAGGTAAACTGTCATTTGTATTTAGCTGTGCTTGCAACATTTCGTTTTGAATCTCCATAAATACTGGATCCTCATCCACACAGCTGCACATTGATCTGATCACGATATTTATATCCTCGATACTTTTTAAGGTATGATTTATCCATTATCTTACATACTAAATTACTAATTCCCTAGTGCGACGTTTTGCGTCTTCCGAGACAGCAGAGTAGAAATTAAAATTTTATAATAAAATAAGCTGTTTATCTACCCATTTTTTAATCAGTCTGCTTGTATCAATGTTTTAAATTACTGAGTCAACTGTCAGGGTGCTGCAGAGAGGACGCTAGAAGAAATTAAAAATAAATGGGCAGACGTGAAGAGTGTGACAAAGAAAAAGGAAGGGAGAGGAGGCGACTCGCACAACAAACTGGTGGTGGACCCCCTCCTGAATGTAACCTAAAAGACTGGAGAAGGTTTAATAAACTAATATTCACTTCAGCATTTAAACGTATGGCGGTACATTAAATGAATGAGAGATGAAAACAAAAACATATTATTTGTATGAAAACGTACATGTATATAACCCTACTCTTTATCTTTTATCGTAAAGATTGTCAATTGCCTTCCCGATGCTGGTTTGGAGCGTGGATCGCTTCAGATTTTTATTGCTGGTAAGTTCCTTATTTTATCTCATTTCAATAAAAAAAAAACACTAGCATGTCAGAGTAGCAAAAATCATTATAGAATTATTTGTATTACTGAAGTTTTTCATTTACAATTGGTTTCCATAAATATATATATTTGTTACATCCATAATAATTATAATGATATGAGCAAATGCAAATGTTTTGAAATAAACATATGGCAAAATATGTGCCAGTTGCAAACAGCAAGGATATATATGCTTATAAAAGGCAGCATACATTTTATAAAGATATTTAGAAATTGGACGTTTTATTTTAAACTTGATTACCGATATCTTGTAAATTTGAATATACGTGTATGCTCATTGTATATAAACCAGTCACAAGCACAATACCTGTACTCAAAGAGTCTGATGCAATTGGAATGTAGTACATTTAAAAACATTTTTCAATGACTAATGTGTGTTTATAAAAATATGGACCCAATTGAAAGGGAAATCCTAGTATCCAATCGTCGTTTCATAGAGGTGACCACTCTCAAAACACTCCTCCAAATATTTCTGATATGCAATGGATATCATCAGCCTTAGACAAATCATCACCTTTACTCAAATATCTGAGTCACCCACGTCTGAAAAGTGAAAAAAATCTACAAGGATAAAGTATGTTCAATACAGATAAACCATTATCATAGCGTCCATTGTGTGACTTCTGTGCGTTCTTGGAGAGAATACAAAAAGACATTTTTATAAAACATGTGTTTTCAGTCTTTGGATTTGTTGTATATTAGTGTAATATATTTCTGTCACTGTCAAATGTTAAGAAAGTGCGCACCGTGCGGTGTAAGAGGCAGAGGAAAAGACCCACATTGATTAGTTCCTGCAACGGGACGATATGTATTCGGAGACTTGAAGGATGTCGGAATAAAAATGCAAAGTATTGCCCTTGTTTGACATAGAAATTATGGTAAAGTTTTGCGTGCAAGTACCATCAGATACATATCTCACCAACCACTTAATGTACTGATTGAAACTTTATACACGCCTTCTCAGTCATCAACACTACTACAAAGATTATGTGAGATACCGAATATATTGCAAAAAATGTTCTTGTTTGACCAAGAAAATATAATTAAAGATATATATATATATAAAATTATATTCCGAAACTTCTCATGTGTTACACATATTTTACAGAACCAAGGAAAAAGAAAAGTTGTTATGGACCAAGTAGAAGCAACCTACATCAGCACAGTTAAAGCCACGGGAAGAATTGTTAATGAAAAAAAAGAAGATATAAATGGAAAAGTTAAAACTAGAAAACAACGAATGTGCACATCAAAAAGTATACACAACTTAAAACTTTATTATCAGTTGAAGATGCAACAAGATTTTCAGCTTGTGTCTGATCCTGAACAACAAAAATTTCAGATTACCAGAATCAACAGTAACTTATGATGTTTATTTAATAAAGAAAATAAATTTTTTTTGTTAATTTTCATCGCCTTTTATGGAGACGAGAAACAGATTATGCATCACTTTTTTATAACAGAAACATTGGATATAGCTTCAACATTTTTGCAACGACAAACAATAAAAACAAATATTTGTTTGGGAATATAATACAATTATTAGAGTAGGGGCATTATTATCGTCGGTTGGGTAGGTAAACAACAAATGTACACTATTTTAGTTTAGGCCTTATAACATGTTAGATATATTGATCACACTGTGTGGTTGTACAATATTAATATGCTGTTTATATATTCAAAATATAATTTGCATATAAATAGGACAGCTCTATCAACATGAACTTACCATTAACTTGAAATAATACTCAATATCATAACGTTTTGTTACTTATTTAAAAACACTAATTTCTAATTGAATAACTTATATATGTTGAAGTTGATTATAAGAGAATAACAATTGACTGTTGTGCATAGGTTTAGTTGTTAAAGTAAGTTTCAACTATATATCCTCCTTCTGTAAGAATGTGACATGAGACCTAAATGTTGTGTTTTTTTGTTTTTTGTATTTTGTGAACAGAATTTAATAAGTTATTTGTTGATGTGTTTCTATTTTAATCTATATGTTTATTTGTTGTTTTTGTACAAGTAGAGTATACCTGGAATCTAGGATCTTATTGGCGTCAAATAACCTATAATAATTGGTTATTGTATAGCGGGTGAGTGTGTGCAGTTTTACTGATTGACATATTTTTACTAGAATTATGAAGCTATTTTACGAAATCCTGAATATTAGAAGAAATGACATCTTAATGATTTCACTTAGAACAATAATGTTCATATTAATATTTTCCCAATGATGGTACTGTAAATAAATGTCATAAACATATTCGATAGTTGCTGTTAAATAAATGTCAATCGTATTCGATAACGATTACTGTTAAATAATGTCAATGTTTAGTATAAATGAATTTGAAGTGTTTGGGTTTTAAATCTGTTACTGATCTTAACTGTACATAATAAAAATAGCAATTAGTTTTTCATAGCTCTTTAAAGAAACTCTTTATTGCACAATGTCTTTGTAAATGTTTTACATATTTATAACTGTAAATATTGCAGAGCATGCCTAAAATAAAAACAGTATATATATATCAAATAACAATTTTATTGATATGAACCTAGTCTAGCTGCAACAGCTAAAATGATTAAATTTGTGCATGTGTCTGGACAAACATTTGTCTCTCATCAATGATTCAAGTGACCACAGAAAAGAGTGGTTAGGTTGACTGGTCATCTGATAATCCTTAATGGCATAAAATAAGTATAAACAAACTACATACTCCCCCAGATTACACTGTTATTGGATTACTCTCACTTCACATAATGTCACATATGTATTGTATATATAAGCGAAAAATTAGGCTTTTTTTCCTTGGGACGTTCTATTTTGATGAATGCTCCATATATAAAACCAAATTCATTTGGGATTCCTGAAATGATACGGGTGTATTCTTTAAAATTTTAGCCTATACTCGTAATTGAACATTATACATTTTGAATGGGGCTTTTTTCAACACATTTCAGGTCATATATGACACATTCTGTTCCATTGGTGAAGGAAGACCACAGAATGAACCCTAGTGAATACCATATTAAAGTCACCAAAAAAATATTAGAAATTACCAAAACTTTGAAATAGCACAATGTCAAGAATGATTATAAATTGAGAAGTAAAACAAATGTGCACCTTTGCTGAACAAATGAAAAGAACATTCTGTTCATGTACGTATCCATCTTTGTTGGGTGATATTTTAATATTTTACCATTAGTGATACGACTTTTTCGTATAGGGAGAGTCATTTATTCAGATAAAAAGGTACCAGTCATATTTTATCATATATTTGACTATGCAAAATCAGTATTTAGCAAAAAAAAAAACAAACAAAAAACAAATAGGTACCGACCTACCCACATGAAAAGTACCTGGGTCGGAGCACTGCAAACAAATATTCTTTTAAGGATGGCTAGAAAACCTCAACCGGCTCAAGGTCGAAAAACGCAAGGTCGTCTCGGATGATGCCATATTAAATATTTGCCGACGTAGACGACCCTGTGGGACATTAGCGGCAATTTTGTTAGTTGCGAGTACGCTTGTTAGGATTGCTACTTACCATGTTAAAAAACATTGAGTTTCGTGCTCATCGGATCTCAAGACTCAAATCTTTTATAACTTGGACATTTTAAGAGTTACTTCAGTTCAGCACAAACATTTAAGTTGAGCATGAAATCGATTCTTTTTGTAGCGATAAATAATCCTTTCTAATAAACAACTGAAGTATTAAGGAAAAGTGCTTGTTCTGAATATTAAAATAATACTTTAAGTTTAAGCATAATAAAAATAATATGTACACTGAATCAAAGTCGCTAGTGTACCGTTACATAAGTGGACATATTTACCGTCAGTCAACATACTTGAATCGCGGCCAAACCAGGACTAGTTACGCCATTCTTCAAGTTTTGGTTTTAAAACATGTAATTAACAGACAAAAAAAAAAAAAGAAAAGAATAATGGTGTATTGATATATAAGAATGTCGGTCTAAACGAATTAGCGACAGCACAATATTTCCTGTTTGCAAAAATTCACACATCAACCAGAATGCGGCAATTTTATAAAACGCGTTATACAACAAGATTAAAAACGTGATAATGATAATTAATTGTCCATATAGATCAAGTTATGTGAAGCCTAAAACATAGTCCATGTGTAGAACCTAAACTGGCTGTTGTAGTTGAACATTTTGTTATACACGAGCCGATATGAGCACACCATTAAACACAGTGTAACCAAATTCTTTATATATACTACCATATCCGCCACAATTGCCTACACCCACAACGTCATTCAGCTGTAACAACAATGTAAGTACAACTGAATGGGATGAATAGGATTTGTAGGATTGGCCGATCACTTTATTAGAGTCGTTCAGTCTGATCCAACAGCCAACAAACGCCGAGCCGCTTTTAGAATACATGGTGAAGGAGAACTGATACAGTCCAGCCACGGGACACGTAAATTGACCAGTCTGATTGCTGTACCCGTCTCCGAGGTTTGTGATGACGTCGTTAACAAAACCATTTACAGGTCTGTCTGGGCTTGTTACGCTGAATGCAATTGTTTTATCTGCAGTATATTGATGTGACAATAATTAGTACTATCTAATGTGTATGAAGATCACTATACTGTTTATATATCAAATCCTTATTTGTTAAATAAGTCTCCACAGCTAATGATCGAAACTGTGTATTGCAATGGTATTAAGTTACAATTTCTAAAACATTGTTTGAAAAAGAAAATAAACTTCTCGTGCATGAGTGATAGTAAAGCTTGTGATTTTAATCATAATGAAAATATAACTATTTCTAGGAATCAAATCTTGGTTTTCTTCACTATCACAAAAAGTTTCGCTTAAAGATCAAAAGCAATTAGTGTTTAAGAGTGTTTATTGAACATTAAATCAATTGCCACATTACAATCAATGCCCTTTTTTGCTTTTGACAAATATAATTCTTTATTCGCCATTTTAGCCACTAATGAAATTGTAAAAGAGCAAGATATATTTGACATGCTCCTTAATTCTAACCAACGATTCTGTTTGAATTTAGTCAGTTGTTCTATTGGACTCAATTTTTAATATATGTTTTGAACTCAAAAGCGAAAATTCAATTGCAATTATTAATGACGATAAACATAGTGAGTTAAGTTAAAGAAAGCTCCATTTTGTCAATCACGTATCGTTTCACATGAAATGAGAGTATGGATGGCAGCAACCACTGTCAATGGGCTTTTAAAGTAAATAAAGTTCTTAAACAATTTCGTTAAATCTCTGTTATATTTTGTATGAATCAATGAAATTTGAACATTAAAACACTAGTCTCTAAAGGAATTGCATAAACAATTGTAGTTGTAATAGACCACTCTTAATATTATCTCATGAATATTAAGAGATTTTTCAGAGTGAGGCCGGGTGAGCACGCTACTTGTTTACATTTCACAGTCATGGCTGCCAACAGTGCTAGAGATTTATCGTTAGTTCCACATTTTTCATTCTCATTTGTTGAAGATTATATCAAAGAAACACAAAAGTCATCTGGAAACAAGTCAATAGGAAGAGGATTCAAATATTTTAGTGAAAACTATGTTCATGATTTATCAGGTGAGTTAAATTTCTACTTACTACTTACACAATATGCACTTTCTCAATTCATATAAACAGAAATCTCTGCATACATTTAGATCTATATTATCTATCCTACCTCTGTAATTCCAATACACTCTTCCAAATGCTGGTGAAAGGATAATAAATTAATTAGCTACATGTATTTAGAATGTGCTTGTTGGAATTTTCATTTAAGTTGTATAGATTACCGTATTTGCTCTATTTTTTTGTTTTTTTTTGTTTCAGTTCAATTGAAGAATGGCAAGTCTGATGTTTATGGAAAATGCTTTCATTCCCAAAAAAAGAGTGAAACTCAAAACAAGATGATGGTATGTTAAACATTTTATTTTTATTTTAATTGATTTACAACAATTTTTTATATAATATTGACCTTTATATACATACAAATACCAGCTATATTGAGTTTGCATTATATTTTTAGGTAACACTTGCATCATCTGACATTCCAAACGTGGAGAAAGCAACATGCTCATGTCCCATAGGCCAGACTGGAGCTTGTGGACATGTTGTGGGCCTACCGTACCAGCTGGCTAAGTATAAAATGTTGGAAACGCGAGTGCTGCCTGAAGATGTGGCAAAAACATCTTTGCCCCAATCTTGGCACGCCCCAAGAGGAGTACGAATACAAGGGAAAGCTGTGCAGGATTTAACTGTCAGTGGTCACTCGAAAATTTCGACATCGTCAACACCAAGAGATGTAAGATCTACTCTTTATAACCCAGTGCGTGGGGATGGTGTCAACTGGAAATGCCATGTTGATGAGCTACAGTCATCTGTGAAGGATATGCTGATCATACCAGCAATAAAGCTTGAGAATATTGAGAGTGTCTCCTGTAAGTTTGGCCAAGTACCCAGAGGTAGTGTTTTATCCTACCAGCAGAGACTTGAACAAAACTGTGTCATCAATTTGTTTGATGAAACATCATTTCCTGAATTACCACAACAGAACTTTATGTGCAACAATTACAACAGAGTATTAGACAATGACAAACAGGTTATGCTGGAATCATTAACATTGACAAAAACTGAAATTGGAAAGTTTGAAACCCAAACAAGACTTCAAAACCAAAGTACACTGTGGTATAAAGTAAGAAAACACAGACTGACCGCCTCCAATATAGGCGAAATTTATAAAAGGTGCAAAGAGAATAACACACTTGTTGAAAGACTGAAATCTACAAGACATGTTACTACTGCTGCCATGCGTCAATGAATAGCGTCGGAGCCTTTTGCTGCGTCTGAATACGCAAAGTGTTAAGACTCCCAAGTCAACCTATACTCGTGTGGAGTTGTTGTAAATTACTGGGCACCGTGGTTAGCAGCATCACCAGACCGTAAGGTTTACAATCCAAGCATGACGCCAACGTTTGGCCTCTTGGAAATTAAATGTCCACAGGTTCAAAGTGTTCTAGAGGCCAAATATCTACAAAAGGATGCAATTGGGCAACTAAAACTAAAAAGAAACCATTCCTACTATTATCAAGTCTTAACACAATTAGCTGTAACTGGCTTGGACTGGTGCGACTTTTTTGTATGGTGTCCATCTGACTATCATAGAGAAACAATTTATTTTAATGCAAACATATGGGATGGTGTTAAGGAAAAGGTTGACATGTTTTATTTCAACGATTTTTTGTAAGTGTCAATTTTTGATACTCGTTATTAACAGCACTAAAATGCAGTATGCAATTCCCACTATTGACCATTTGCATTACACAGCACCCCATGCTTCTACAATGGGACCTTTAAATAGTGCCAGTATGCATGCCACAGTCCAGAGCTGATTAATACTGCCACACAATGAGATTGGAATGGGAGTATCAAATAAATGGTTTTCTTTTATTCTTCTATTCATTCTTTCAATATGAATCCTTAATTGAGCAATATTTTCAATATCTTCCACTTCTTGTATGTTAAACTGATGCTTTGAGCTTAGAAAATGTGGAATATTTAATGTGACACCTTTTTCAGACAGTAACTTTTTAAACCCTTATAAACCCTTAAAACCCGTAAAACCCTTATCGGCCATAACATCGTCACCTGGTTCCAAAAGGTCCAACAAACCACACAGCCTTGTGATCTCGACGTCTGATATACATCCTGTATACATTAGGAAATGAAAGTGATTGTACCATGAGGAGCAACACCAAGCAAGCAATTGAATGTGTTGGCGTCCTTGTAATTTGAAAATGATTGCGAATTAAATACAAGAGATGAAGGTTTTTGAATTCTGATTTCAGTACAATCAATTACAACACGTGTATTTGGATAAAGTGTTTTGAAATCTTCTGGCATAAGTCTCTGTATTTCATATTTTGGTAGCCAGAGAGGAATCGAACCTAATGAGATATACAGAAGGTTTACCCAGGTTACAATTTTCCTACTAACAGAAGACATTGAGCAGTTAAATCGCACCGACAAATCTTGTTCTAACAGACCAGCCCTCAACTTACATAAAAACAAACAATTCGTCAATCAATAACATTGAACGTCTTCGACCAGCAAGACTAAGTGTTTCGCTACTTTTATAGTAAGCACTTTGCATAGTATGAGCTGTTGGCTTTATACAGTTGAAGAATGTAATAAATGACATATATTAAGTAAATCCAGTGTAAAAATGAATCAGGTTATTGTCATTAGAATTGGTTTTGCAATTTTTCACATTCATCTGTTTTTAACTTCAATTCAGCTATCTTTAACCTCAATTCCTCCTGGAAATGCGTTTCGTCTGTAGCCATATGTCCAAAAGATATTCCCTCCATGACTGTCCGTTTCTGTATTGATTGCTGGCGATATTTCACTGAAAATAAATTGTAATTACAAAGGTCATTCTTGCTTGTGTATTTCTAAAACTGATTTGCACGATACATGGTCATATATTACTCTTTTTATAAAGAATAACTGGAAATTGATAATTTGATCTTCATTTTATTCAATATATATAGATAAATATATATATATTTTTTTTTTTTTTTTTTTTTTTATCACAAGCATAGTTTTTTTTACCTTTCTGATACTTTCATAATGTTTCCTAGATCCGGGGCAAGCTGTTTCCTTTCAAATACTCGTCTTGGTGTTTTGATTACAGCCCAATTAAAAACTGAAGGGACAACGCCTTTTTTTAATGTCTTTTTGAGAGGTGTCCATTTAAAATCATCAGTCTTGAAGTGGTTTGAACACACAACTGTTGAATCAGTAATCTGAAAGATTTTTTTTTTTTTTTACATTAATACGGTAATGGAATGTGCACATAAACAACGGGATATGTTTACTTTAATTAATATGAATTAAAATACAATATTAATGCAGTTTACAAAAACTGCGTATAATACAAAATGACAGTTGGTATTTAATTTTCTGTACCATTTAAATGAGTTAACAAGAAATGATAATAGATATATAAGTTTATATAAATCTGAAGGAAACATAGTAATAATTACCTTGAAAAAGGGTCCCTCATCTCTTCTGATTTTTACAATCCATTGTTTTCTTAAACTTTCATCCTTTGGAAATTTGTAAAAAATGATTGTATCTGAATATCGGTCATCAGACACACATAAGGGAACACAACAATGTCTAGCACTACTTCTACCTGTAGCCATTTTCCTGGTCAGTTTGTTTGCTCACCCAGCCTCGTTCTGATAATGGAATCTAAGGCATGCATACAATTTGAGAGAAGTATAGAAGTAGCAGGCTTCAATACTTTACCTGAACATGTGTCATTTCCACACGGTTCGAAGTCTTTATCCCCGCCAATACATAAGCCATCTTGACATGCACGTGATCTTGACCTCGTTCCACCTCCACAAGAGGCTGTACATGCTCCCCATGTAGTCCAATCGGACCAAGAGTCACCTTAGTAGACATAAATGTTAGTTACAAACAATTTCATTTTCGTCCTCAATTTCGCTGGAAAACCGGTGTAATAATGAAAAACACTTTCGGTTTCAAGTGTATTGGTAAAATCATCAAAATATTTAATTTTGACCATTATAAGATTTAATATCTTTGTTACTTTGATTTGTTAGTTGGATATTTCGATAAAATGCCGGACTGTTGTACTTCAGAGGTAAATGTTCTTTAACCCAGTCAAGATCATTAGACAAATATGACTTATAATTGTGATGAAAGTAAAATATCAGGTTTTGTACACTTACTTTAGCGTTTTAACAATTACAGTATCCCCGCAAGATTGAATTCAAAGTGCATGTATTCGACATAGTAAAAACATTCACAGTGCAACGACTTCAGTGTAAGATTATGCTTAATATGTGACACTTACCAATAATATGTTTACAACGTCAAATGCGTTTTATTAACTATAGTGAATTTACAAATTGTTTAGGTAACTTACAATGACACAAGCATGTTATGCAAGTTTGTAGGTATCATTACTTCGTATGCTGTGTTCAATGTTCCTATATTACCTGAACACGTGTTATTACAAGGACCGTAGTCTACATCTTCACCGTTGCATATTTCATCTCGACACACTCGTGACCGTGACCTCACACCATCCCCACAACGTGTTGTACATGGTCCCCATGATGACCAGTCGGACCAGGAGTTACCTATGTATTTACATCGATAATATTCAAGCAACCAATAACATATACTAAATTGTACTACCTATGGCAAAACTTAAAACAAACACGTGGTTTTACAAATAGTACTCTAGTAACATTTTAATTTTAGCAACACATAATAAGTGGCTAGCGGAGGCAAGAGCTAGAGCTCTCTCTCTCTCTCTCTCTCTCTCTGTACGAAACTCTTTGTGGGACTCTCCGTGTTCTCATTACTAGTCCGGCCTTGCCAGCCAAATCTCCAGTTAATAAATCCTCTCACATGCCTTAAACCATATTTCATTTCGACCTATATGGAGTTCCAAATTGGTTAACAGCTCAATCAAGCTTTCATTATCTCTTTGAAAAAGCATGCACGACCTTACGTACTTTCATTTGATTGGCTACTTTGAGGATGACTTTAATCTGACAGATGCCTTTACATGTCATTCGGAGGGCTCTACTATACAACCCTTGTAACGAAATGTTTAAATCGAGTCGCTCTCCAGTAACATACGGACGGTATAACCAGGCAAAGTGACGCACACTTTTACCAATATGAACTATGGTAGCACTGTGGCCTTAATTCACAACACTGTAGTAAACGGGTTAAATGATATTTACACAGTATGAAAAACCTGCCATGGTCTACATATACAAATTAATTAAATATGTAGAATTAGAAAATGCTAACGTCTAACGTTTAAGTATATTAATTTTGTTCGTCCTTAACCTACCATCATTTTCATCTTGATCGGTAGGTAAATTATATTATAGTTTACATTTTGTGTTTTGTTAAACACAAGGTTATATTACCTTTTTCTTGCAAATTATCTCCTAAAGCAATATAAATAGTATATAAAGTTATTTATTTTATGAATAACAAGACAAACATTTACATCACCTTCCATGATTTTTTTGTTGAAACCTATTTTTTATTAGCGATATAGCAATGTTATCATTAAAATTGTCTGAGATAGCTTTACCTATTAAAAGAATTACGATGAGTGTCCCAGTAAATAGTAAAATTTATATTTTTATATTCCACAATCAATAAAACGTTACAATTGACGAGTATTGCAATCGCTAATATAATACACAAGTATCCTATCGGGTTACCCATTTTGTTGCTAAAGCAGCCGCAATTTTTATCCCGACTGAATAAGTAATACATTAATGTACATGATCTTATTGCAAACATTGTTCTCTTCCAACCGGCTTAGATGTTGTTCTACTTCCCCGTTCCTGGAGCGATTTCATTAGCTGAGGAAGTAGGTCAACATCTTCTGACAATCGTGACATTCTAGGCTTTTCAATTCTTTTTAAAATATGATTCGGACATGTGCATGACCTTGACATAATACCACCTCCACAACTTGCTGTACACTTTTCCCACACAGACCAGGAGTCGCCTTGTATACAACATTTAAATTAGATTATCATTTTAACATGGTATTTGTAAGCAAAATAGTCAACTTAAAAATTAAAAAAAAAAAGACGTTTACTAGCAAATACATTTTACCTTAATTTTAAATGCGTTACTACGTTGTTGATTCGATCCTCTGGCTTTGTTCATGCGTTGTGCTCTTTTGTAAGGCAGTATGTCCACATGTGTCAAGTACATATATATTTATCCCGACATTTTTTTATTATGAATACATATATTTATCATAGAAAACAACAACTTTTGTTGTGTATTATTTTAAACATCAAAATCTCCGGAACATTATGTCATTACAAGTGGAGACAAGCTTAGGTCTTCCCCCGGAAATAAAACTGGACCCCGTTCATAACGTTAAATAAGTTTAAGTTGGCTTTATATTAATAAGAGCATAAACCTGACTTTATCGTGAATCATTTGCAGTTTGTACTTACTAAAACCATCGATCACACTTAATTGTTGTTTCAGGTCTTGTATTGCAAGCTGGAGAGCTTTTTGTACAATTAAAGCTGAGTTAAGTTGTTCATCTAATTCGCCGATGTTTACACCAGTTGCCTGTTGAGATCAATTGTTTGTACCATACACTTTTATTGACTTTTGTTATTTAAATGCTATAACAATAAATGGAGTTTTACGGCACATCGACAAGCAATTTTAAGTGAGCTTAAAGACAATGTAAGGTTCGCATATAGAAAAGTTCAAGGGACATGTAATTTTAAATCATGCGTCATCTATATTATATAAACAGCGAAACTTTTAGTGTAATATTTGTGTATGTGCGACTACTTCCGGCAGATTCATTAAATAAGGAATACAAAATTAAAGCAGTCTGCTGTTTCAACTTGCTGGCGACCAGACCTGCTTGATTCATGTAGTTACTACTTAACTGTCCCCTACTTTGAGTAGTGGAGCACGTGGTCCAGTGGTAGAGCACCGAACCCATGATCGGAGGGTCGTGGGTTCGATCCTCCGCTACGGCTATGTGTGGTGTCTTTGAGCAAGGCACCTTTTCCGCATTTGCTTTGTACTGGTACTACCCAGGAAGACTTCGAGCGTGATTTGTCCAAGTTGTAAGAACTTGTTTCACAATCGAAGTAAAATAAATAAGTTTAAAACAACAACAGTAAAGTAACCACACTTTAATGGGTGTAGGAGCGTTTCAATTATCGGGGGTGGGGGTCCTAAATATATGCCGACTCCCACGCCTATGCCTTTAGACCATATACTAAAAGTAAATGAGATACATGTATTTGCAACAATGAAGCCTTTGAAGGTCAGTTGCCCAAGTTTGAATAAAACATGTATTACAGAACAGTTCTGGACAATTTTTTTGACAACGAAATTAACTATATATAGGAGTTCATGTTGTAAGAGAGATAAGATAGATACTGTGGAACTATCTTTAGGTGTCCTTGTCATCTGGCATACCATTTTTTTAAATACTCAGGATGAAACATGTCTAAAGCATTTATTTTAAAGTTTATCAACATTATAACGTTGATTTTTTTGTTTTTATACTGATCAAACAAGAATTTATTCTTTAATGACGTATTCATTCATAACACAGTTGCTTAAGCTAAAATGCCACACGAGTTATATCATAAAGCCAACATAAATGTACTGTGTGTTTACAAGCTTTAAGGAATCAGTAGGGTAATCCGCCCTTTAGTTGAACGATTTCAGCATGCTTTGTCTGATTTTCGCGTCCTCATAAAATAAATGTTATAAATGTTATATTTCTTGGTTTGATACATGTTATTAGTTTTCACAGATGGAAAACCCGTGTACAAACATCCGGATACGCGTTCGACCTTTCTGTGACGATTATACGGACCAGCGGCGACAAAAAAGAAAACGGCGGAAATTTCGAATCATTACAATTTACAACAGCTACTACTACGAAAGTAAGCATGGAAGGGTACCAGCAGTTGTTTTTGCAAATGTTTATGGCTACAAGCAATATTTTAATGCAGTTTTTATAACATAACAAAATGGTATTTTCAAAAATAAATACATTAGATGTCAAATAAGTAGTGGGGTATGAATGCGCTTATGACGAATACTGTTCGACTCAAGGGCGCATTGAAAAAAGGTGACTTATAGTTTATGTATATATAAATATTGACGACAGTCAGTTATTAGGTGAATTAACGCAGTGGTTATGAACTTGGATTAGAGACTGATAGGACCGGTGTTCGATCCTACCAAGAATCATTTTTTGGATACAGCTCTACTCACATAATAAATTATACATTAGCTTATTGTAGAATCAATGAACGTCATAGACCTGTTTGTATTTTTTTCCTTATTTATTCAGTAAATCAGTGAGATATTTTCTGTTTTAGGTCACAAAATGACAGAAAGTTGTAGTATATTCTATGTATACTGTTTGTATGCACCATCATGGACAGAGACCATTGAATGTTGGATCTGGATATGTTGCTTAGCCAGAGCCAAACAATATATACGATTCACGTGCCATAGCATTATACTCAAAAGATGATGATAGTCGATGCATGGCGTATTTAAAAAGCTCAAATGCAGCAATGATTTCAGAGTTGAGTATCAAGTCCTAAGTAGACGGGACTATTTAACTGAAGGCCAAATTCGAGCCAGTCCACAGAAGAGGTGGTCCAGTCCAGCGCTGTAATGTAGGGTTCTTTTGCAAAGAGACAAATGTGCAGACAGCTGTGACAATAATAAACAAACATGGGTTTGAGTGTAAATCAGTATGAAAATGAATATATAAAGTCCTGCAATATTGTCAATTATGTTGTTTATTTTAAAATTCCAATGTGTTCAATCAGAGTTGGGACCGTTTCCGCTCATTCTCAACAGTATTCTTTGAATCCATATATCACACTATATTAACATTATGAGAGTATATTTGAAAAAAAATACAGAAGATGTTGCTACTCGCCGATGATAAATACTTGTCGGCAGTAAGTATACAATTTGCGTTTAGTGGCCAAATAAACTCAGTCCATAGTTCCCAGGTTTCCTCTAGTAATAAAACCATTTCCAAGAGCTGTTGTTATTTTTTTTCATTCAAGATGCGCCCTTCCACTGATGAAGCGTTGAGCAGCGCAACTCAGGAGGTGCGCAACGGCACTTGTGATTGAGATTGTGGCGAAGAGGGGGAGACAATCCCTATTAAGTCTCCCAAAAGAGGAAGAGTTCATGGATTACGCAATGAAGAGAGCGGATTTGGACATTGGGTTCTCAAGATGCGTTTTTAAGATTTGCCGTCAGAGGGCATAAGTTTGAAAGGTAAATTCAGTATTTTGAAATCAAATCTTCTACAAATATTTGCTTTGATAAATACAAGAACAGTTGTAATTCTCATTTTCAAACATTTAAAAAAAAAATACAGAATAGACAATCATGTGCATTCAGAGTTGTTTTCTAGCGACAAGCGGGAAAAGTGACAAGCGGGAAAATTGAATGTACGTACGACTTTTTTATGTCCGACGCACGATTTACACTTTCGCTTCCGTTTTTTTCTCTTCAATATTTAGGTGAAGTTATGTTTCTTGAAGAATACACTCTAAAATCTTAAGATAGAAGTTAGAAATAAAATGATTACTAAATACCTATAATATAAATGTTATGTATATATAATTATCGTGATCTTTAGATGGAGTTGCTTCCGAAAAGTGATGGCGTGGTCTAAAGGCCAGGCCCCGGTTTCACGAAAAAACTTAAGTTTGTTATTTGACTCAACTTGAGTATCTTGCTCAATTTCTGACTTAAGTTGAGTAAGATATTTGTGAAGCGTTTCACGAAAAATAGTGTACTCAGTACTTTGCTTAAATGTTGAGTTGAGTACGTTATTTTGAGGAAGCTTAAGAGCGTCCTCAAAGTAAATAAACGTCTCAAATATGGCCGACTTTCAGCGACGTCTTCAACGCTTGCGCCGGCGAGAACCGATTGGGAGGGTTTTTCGTGATCGGAACAACCCTCTTGAGTATCTTTCTCGGTCTGAGATTCGCGACCGTTACAGATTTGAGCCTGAGAGCATCATTTTCATCGTGGGAATGCTGTTTAATGCTTTAGATGCGCCAACGAGACGCTCTGCACCTGTGCCACCACTTTTGTGCGTACTCGTGACTTTGCAGTTTTTTGCGAGCGACGCTCACTACATCATTATTGGGGACGCCCATGGACTTTCCAAGTCATCAGTTTGTAGAGCTGTTATAAAAACTACCAAAGAACTCTGTATATGCATTGACAGATACGTAAATTTTCCGTCAGGCCACGAGATAATGGACGTTCAGAGAGAATTTTACAACATAGCAAGTAAGCACGGATTTTGATTGGTTTCCAATGTAAACATATGGCGAAGGGAGACAACTTATGATTCCCTTAATATGGGGTACGCAACGGGACAACTGCCTACCAATAGACAGCCGTTCCATGTTATTACTGCCAATTGTCATTAATTATTTATAATTTTAATGTGTTATATAAACAATTTTCCGTTGATCTGTTTGTAGTTTCGTACCACTACCATTTCGTAATGGGTAAGCATTTTTTAGTAGGTCTTTACCTTAAAAAAATTGGTATTATTTCACTAAATACCACCCTCCCCTTATTAATATCATTTCAGTGTAAACTGATAAAACAATTCATGATTACTGTGTCGAATTTCTTTTTGCTTGCTTTAAAACGAAAGTAAAGGAAAATAAATATGTCTTATAAAACGACACCTACCTTTATATAAAATTTCGAAATTTGCTACAGTCTATTATACATTCTAACTAAAGGAATAACATCTGGGTTAAATTAGTTCTTTATTTTATAACAATATTTATATGAAAACATTTATATTACAGTCGGCATACTGTCCGATACATGTATATATTTTTTAAAGTTTAATTATCAGTTTAATACGCTATATTGACGGATATAGAGATGTAATCTTTTCACCTAACGGTAATCATAAACTATTAAGATAAGACACATATTTCAGTGACTAAAATATCATATCCATAGATGCTACCCTTCTTAGATTTCACCTGACATTTACGGTCAAAATACCATCTGTATATTAAAACTTGAAAAACGAAAATAAAAATAACTGACAGACTTAAAAAAAAAAGTATATTCCCAATTGTATTACGACTGTCACAACCACCTTGCGTCCATAGATTTTCTCACCGATTATAGGTTATACCAAATAAAATTAGCCCTCGAGAATGGGACGTTTTATCTTAGGCCATCCTTAAAAATATCGTTTGTCGTACGTCTACCTACTCACTCAAAATTGCAGCTATCAAAACTTTTTATTGACATGCAATGCTAATATTTTTTATAAAATCATGTTGCCCCCCCCCCCCCCCCCCCCCCCAAAAAAAAAAAAAAGGATGGCCTCATAAAATGTCCACGTGCATACAAATTCATCCGATAATGTTACATGTAAATCATTGCAATAATTACATATTGAACTTGTGTTATCTTTGCATGATTCCCCAAAGTAGTCGGGCTGATAGATGGAACACACATTCCAATTAAAGGGCCTTCATTTAATGAACCAGATTACGTTAACAGGAAGGGATTTCACTCAGTAAATGTACAGGTATAATTTGTTCCTTTGTGCGTACATTGCTGACCTAGATATTTTAATTAAAGATTATGAAATCATTTATAAAACATTGATTTAACATAATTTCATACAGTTGCATTTTCTTGTTATGACAGACAATTCCATGAAACTATGCAGCATACGACCGTTTGAATATAAGCATCAATGTGCCATTTCTCTTATAGATGGTTTGTGACGCACGGTTTAGAGTGAGAAACATAGTGGCAAAGTGGCCAGGTAGTGTGCACGATAGTCGGATATTCAGAGAGTGTGAATTGGGCAATAGATTTGAGAGAGGTAAGCTGACAAACATTATTTTTGGCAAATACATTTTGGTATTTAAGACAGGGACGACCTCCACCACACCTGAAACTTTCCAGAATATGTAAACAAGTATGTAAATCAGTGAGTCATATATTTGGACAAAATCCATGGAATATGTAGTCCAGTCTGATATTAAAATATCGAAACGTCCTCCCTGATCCACTGAAGAATCGGGTTCTATTTCGTATTGTGGCAATTTTCGTTGTTGAATGCAGGAGCAACAATAAAATAAGGTTACCTTTTAAAACAGTCAGACAAACAGAAAGAGAAGCAGACCGACAATTTTTTATGCATAATTGTGTTGTGTGTTTTATTAGGCTTGCACATAAGATTGCATTTTCCATTAATTTATTTCTGATTTATAAAGGAGAAGTGGATGGACTGTTGCTGGGAGATTCAGGCTATGCGTGCAAAGACTATTTAATGACACCATACCTAAACCCTCGAAATGGACCTCAAGAAAGGTATACTAAATCAATAGCTTGTTATAAACTTGAAACATAATTTTTAAATTCAGTATAAAAGGGGCAAAAATTATGTTTACAATTTAAAGCAAGTTATCCCATTTGTCCTCTTGAAAATAAAACAAAAGGCACAAGAGGGCCTGAGGACGCTCTACAGACTCATAGTGACCATAGCACTTTTTGAAATTCTACGATGCAATAGAAACATCGGGGCGGGGTCATTTTTAACTCTAGGGACACCATTTGAACAAGTTTTGGACTATTTTTAGTAATGGTGGCCATCTTGAATTTTAGAAAGAAAAAATAAATCTTTTGTATAGTCTCCTAGTCTTTAATTGGCCTAGTGGTTTCATGTAAATGAAAAAAAAGAGAATTTTCTGTTTTCCCACAGTATCCCTATGTAAAATTCTAAGTCCCCTTACAGGGCCCTTTATATTTTAGCCCCTAAAATATTATCCGCAATCAAACTCCTACACTTAGGGATAATTTTTATCAAATATGTACAAATCTGATATACCGCTTCTTAAGAAAACAATTTCACTAATTCCCAATTTGTACCCTTTTGGGGCCTCTCCTGACCCCTTAAGACAGTGGAACCCAATCATTTTTACAAATCTGAACCTCCTTCACCAAACAATGCTCTGTGAAGATATAGGCAAAATCATTTCCATTTAAAAAAAAAAATAGAGCTAAAAAATAACAGGAAAGGTTCTACCTATAAAAGGGACTTGAGATAGATTCATATAAGCTATAAGCTTACTTTGTAATCGAATAAGAAAATATAAGTATATAAGTCAGTGTTTTGTGAAGACGACAACTTTTGTCATTTTACTGTTTCAGATTTAATGCAGCTCTAGTAAAGACGCGGGTTCTAATTGAGCAGACATTTGGTTACATAAAGAGGCGATTTCCATGTCTGGCGTATGGTTTCCGTGGTTCGCCTCTCCGGGCATGCCAGACCACAGCAGCCTGTGTTATATTGCACAATTTGTCGATAGAGAGAGGCGATTCTCTAGAACGCTGGGTTGATATCCATTTAGTGCAGCCCAACAATGATGTTGCACATGCTGGTGGAAACGGTCCACAGTATAGAGATATTCTGGCCGCAACATACTTTGCGTAAAAGTTCATTTTTAATTGTCATTAATAGCATAAATTAAACAAACATTATAATTAATGTAATAATATAAAGACTATAGAAGTCCTATAAGTAGTAGGAAATTTTAATAAATTCAAATAACAATCAAAAAAGTTTATAAATTTTATCATTTATTCAATTTTTATAAATACATTCAATTAATTCAAAAATAAAATGGAATACAAACAGCATATTCTTAGTTTCATAACTTTTATTTTGATTTCTTATAAGTTCTTCAAATTCAGTTTTTAAAACATATTCAGTTGATTGCAGAATCATAAAAAAAATGATTTCTGTGAACCATTGGTTTAAATGATCTTAAAAACAAATTTATCTTACAAGTCAATTATAAATTGTAATACAAACAATAATCACAGATAAATATCACAATAAAACAATTATTAAATCACAGTATTACAATCTTTCCTAACAATCAAAATTTTTGACAATATATTACTGTTACAATAAGGTACAAATATTTGAGACATATATATAACTTATTTCCAATGGGGTCCTTATGAAAATAATAAATACATATCAAGGTCACAAAAGTTTGCCATAGTAGCTTTATGGACCTAATATAACAGGGAAAAAACTATATAAAAAAAGTATATGTTACTTTTAATAAAACACAAGAGCTCTGACTCTTTGTAGTTCATTTAATATTTTAATTTTGTAACATTCACATATGTTTTTTTTTATCACAGAATATATCAAATATTTATATTTAAATTAATTATCACATAACGATTTGAATGATGTCATACATATCACAAATAAATTCTTGAATATTTTGAATAAGTATTTAAATAATTAATAAAAAATAAAATCTGCTTGTTCTACATATGATTTCATCCTCTCAGTAAGTTGCAATTGCACACTGTATTAAAGAGTTACATAATTTTCAAGTTCATTACTAAGTACATAAAATTCTAGTAAAATCAGGATCTTTGTGAGAGAATAGGATAGCACTATCATCTGCATATAAGATTAATTAACATTTTTTTTACTTATGCTGATACTCATTTCATTGACATAACATAAGAAAAGCAATGGACCTAATATACTTCTTTGAGGAACACCACATGAAATGTTCATGAAATCTGACATTGTATGATTAACATTTATATTTTAAGAATCGTGCTAGGATATTATCTAAACCAGTGATATAATTCTTCACTAACTGTGTGAAGCCTGAATCTAATACAGTCAGGGTTTCTTTCTCTGTAAAATTGTTTAAAACAATCAGATTCTAAATTGAACAGATTTTGAGGTAAAGGTAATTTGTCTACACTAGTAAAAAATGTTTTAAAATGATTAGCAATATTAGACTTTTCAAAGCATAGAAACAAGATAGGATAGAATAACCCTTCAGTGGTAGTTTATAGTTTAAACTTATTTATTTTACTTCAATTGTGAAACAAGTTCTTGCAATGTAGGCAAATCACGCTCTAAGTATTCCTGGTTAGAACCAGTACTAAGCATATGCGGAAAAGTGCCTTGCTCAAGGACACGACACATAGTTGTTGTGGAGGATCAAACACACGACCCTACGATCATGGGTTCGGTGCTCTACCACTGAACCACGCACTCCATACACGCGCTTCAGCGGTATTCCACATCTTAATAAAACATTAGTAATACAAGGTATGTCCCAAAAGTAATAGGATGCATTTAGAAATATGTCTTTTAGTGTTTCGATTCAAACAAAACTTGGCATCGATAATTTTCAACATCTAAACTATAAGCATGGAAATAATAACATGTTGTTTTTTTGTTTTATCATGACAATACATTTATTTCTGTTCTTGTCAACATAAGTAAAAATTATTTGTTATGCAGCTTTAATCAAATTTTGTTTGGACACATTCTATTGTTCTAATTCTTTTAATAATTTTCTCTTTTTTAAAGAGAACATAAATTCTTCACGTTTCATTTTTTCTTTGTAGTACAGTTCCTCGGCTTCAATTTTTTTTATTTCAGCTTCAATGCGTTTTCTTTCAAGATTGTACAGATTACTTTCCCTCTCTTCCACTTGCCTTTTGCTTGACTTTGTTTTTTTAACTCCTGAAATTGTTCAAATCCAAATTGAAATACATGGACTTAACTCATTGCCCATTATTGCAAAACATAATAAGAAAATTTTGTTTGTTTTTGATTGTATGACAGAGACTGAGGTATTCAAACTCATGACCCCAGAAATAACACATTAACAACTGAGCTAGCCATGTCCATCTATGAAAACTGTATCTTTCCAACATGTTTTTTAATGTTTGAGTAAAATTTATTTTTTTCAAAATAATCATAATTATCATGACATATATTATGATTATATTACAAATAATATGAATTAGGGACACTAAGAAAGAATACTTATCTACCTAATTATTTCCTCTTTCCAAGTACAATGTGTTCAAATAATCTGAGTAAGTAATTACCTGTTATGCAGCTGTTGCTTTGCACATCTACATGTGGTGTGCAGCCGAATGCGTCACTGGCATCCCCTTGACCTGTCGCAGTGTGTTCTGCAGTGCTGTGAAAAAAAAATAAATATATACCAGTTGTCCTCTGTACTACTAAAGTAAAAGAAGTCTAATACTTGTATACGGTAAATTGATTGTCTCAAACATTACATGTGTAAAGGTTAAAATGAGATAAAGTCTTCGTGGCCATGGACATTTGATTATTCTACTTATACATTATAATGCAGCCTTGTCAAAACAGTATCTGACCATTAACTGGTTGATTCAAGCTAAGGAAATAGTTCATATGACTCAATCAAATCAATGACAACTTGAACTTTTTACAATGGCCTTAAAATACAACTATAATAACAAATATTGTATGTTTATCATCAACAAAAAGTCCTTAATAATGACCCATTTCTGGAAGGAAGCTATTGCAAAATGTATATAAAAGACTCAAAAAAGATTATGTGAATACTATTAATGGTGTAGTTTCAAAGAGAAGTCTTTATATTGATATCTATTTAGAATAAGCATTTTCATCTTCTAAATTCATTAATATTTAAACATATATATACCTTATAATAATGTTGTTGCCTGGGAAGACTTCAAAGCCATCTAAATCATCTGGGAGTGAGACAACACAGTCTGGTAAAAAGAAAATAAACATATTTTAAAGAAATCATTTTACTTCCATGTCAAGTTAAATAATACATTTTACAAGGATATTATAGTTTGTACATACCAATGATTTATATCATAAATAATCTTCCAAAAAAGATAAAGTGGTCCCTTTTCTTAAATACCATACAAACCTCCATTTTGATCTGTCCTCATATTCAATACTTTGTTGGTAATGTTAAAATTCAATGTCATCAAGTTGTTGGATGATCTTTCAGTTATTGAATTTAATTTTTTTTATCATATAGTTTTCATAATTAGTGTATATAAATTATGTATTGATAATATGTATCATATAATGAGTGGATATTGCCTTGTTTAAAGTATTTAAAATTCAAATTACTTGTTTAAATATAAAATAGGCCTTACTTAGATGTGTTGTAGATCTATAGACAGACAGTGTTATTAAATAGAGTTCACATAATATGGAATATTTAACAAGTTATTTCATTACAAAGTTTGCCATTATTTACATGGTCCATCAGCCGTATCACTTTGTTTTGAATACACTTTAGAATCATTAAATGTCTGCAAGTGTCAATACACTACACACAGTGGCATTTTCTAGCCTTATTATTACATTTGTTTACATTAATTGTGAAACAAATTCTCACAATTTATACAAATAATGCTTGAATAAAATGAAAATTAAAAACACCAAAGCTGTTTTTAGAATTTGATAAACATGCTACATTTGTTTTCTTTTAAATTAAACTTACCCTGAAAAGAATCAATCCTATGCTGAATGCCTCCAACAGATTCCCTGTTGCAACTAAGGAGATGTTGCAACACAAAATCTTCTGCTGGACTTAAACCAACATGTGCTCCACCACCTGTCTTTTTGTTCCTATCATATTTTTCTTTAACTTAAATAAAGTAAGATTAATGTACAATTTACATCATTTGGAAGAAAAATAATTCAAGAAAGCAAGATAAATATTTAACTAAGCAAGGGGTGGTACCGTGGTAGTGCGACAGAAAGAGTGTCGGCAACTCATGCCAGAGGTTGCGGGTTTGATCCTGGTTGACTTGATATTAGCAGTCCCTTAATATGCAAGTGCAAAGGAAGAGATTTGGTGCGATACGTATAAAGTAAACATAAAACTGTTGGTGAGGAGGGAAAGATTATGCTTACATATTTTTCCTACACGTCTCACACCACTATTACATTTCCCATAGGGCTCCATTGTAACATTTATGTCCAAAACAGAGTGAAAAATCAAATTCTGCAGCATGTGTCTGGGCTCAAATTCTTCACTGGTTCAAGATATGCAATTATAAAGGAAAAAAAGCATATCTTGACTAGGTTGGTTTTTTTTTTTAATTCAATGCTTTTGCGAGACCTATCAATTTCCAGAGTAATAATACGTCAACTATTTGCCCTAGATGCGGTTCGAACCAACAATTCTGAAATGACACAGAATTGTCCAGAAAGCTGGTATCAGCATCAAATTTTCAGTGGTGAATTTCGAAAATACTGACCATTTAACTCATGCTAGCAAAAAACAAACCATTGCAGTACAAAGCCCTGAAAAAAAAGAAGAAAAAGAGATCTAAAGTTTTATTTCTACCTACTTCATCTGTAGGTCTGGAGTACTCAAGGGAGATAATAGTGGTGTGAGTTCTACACACAGGGAAAAGAGGGTAAAAATATGTTCCCTGTGTACTTTAAACTTTGTCCATGCTATACGAAGTTTTATCACAATAGGTTTATCAATATGAAGCTGAGAAATAACGGTGACAGTTTAATAAAATTGAGTATAAAATAAATTCTTGCTCTTTAAAAACATACACTTAGATTTAGAAACTGCTACACATATACATTTTTCTAAACTGAGATTAAAACATACCTCGACTTTTCATGTTGCTATACATCTTCTTTATATCAGCAGTGCTTCTCAAGCAGGATGTTTTCCCAGCCCTTTGTAAAATAAAAACAAACGACATATGAAATGAAAATATGTATCTAATATTCAATGATGTTTTAGAAATAAAATGTATTCTTGTACCACTACTGGCTTTTGGAAAAACAATAAGGATATAAAATCTTATCAGTACATGTACCTCATCTCAAGTATATTTGTATCTTTGTTCAGTTTATCGGATTGATAAAAAAATGCATAAATAGAAACAAATGCAATGGGTATAAGATATCAATATTTATCATTGTAATGTGACAGCGGTCACCCATCCAAGTACTAACCCCGTACTTCGTTGCTTAAATTCCAATACAGTCAGTGCACTTAAACCATGTTGCTAGCTTAACAGCGACGCTGTTGTAAGTGACCCATGTACATTCACTACACTTCTCCCCTCTTTAACATTTAGGGCTTAGCCCCAACTACACAACCCGTGGCTACCCGCAGTTCCTGGCCATATCCCGCCCCATCCCAAGGAAAGATAGATTCGTGCATATGCAGGTTAAAAAGTTAATCCTTGTCACCATTAAAGTGACAGCGGTCACCCATCCATGTACTAACCCCTAACTTCGTTGCTTAACTTCTAATACAGTCAGTGTACTTAAACCATGTCGCTATAAAAGCTAGCTTAACAGCAAGGCTGTTGTAAATGACCCATGTACATTCGCTACAATTGATAAAATAAAAAAATATAAATTATATAATAAAGTCACTGATTATAGTTTATTCTCATAATAACCCATTGCGCACTATACAGTAAAGTTTATATACATGAAACTAAATGTGGTACGAAACTTCTCAATTTGGTACTCAAGCTCTATTATTCCATTGTGCGATATTTCTCCGGTCATAGGTCAGTGCTACAGACCCGTATATGGCACAGTGTCTATGTACGTACTTACGCGTTTAAACCCTAAGGTAATCTCCTGCTACAGACCCGTATGTGACACAGTGTCTATGTACGTACTTACGCATTTAAACCTAAGGTAATCTCCTGCTACAGACCCGTATGTGACACAGTGTCTATGTACGTACTTACGCATTTAAACCTAAGGCAATCTCCTGCTACAGACCCGTATGTGACACAGTGTCTATGTACGTACTTACGCATTTAAACCTAAGGCAATCTCCTGCTACAGACCCGTATGTGACACAGTGTCTATGTACGTACTTACGCATTTAAACCTAAGGCAATCTCCTGCCATTTGTCTTCCTTTGCTTTTGCACCCTGGGATGATCCTCTAAATTTGCAGAAGAGGGTTTCTGCATTTTGGTGTATGGCTTCTATAGCAGAAACCCTCTCATCCTCCGTCCAATTCTGTGACCTTTTTCTTTCGTCCATAACTCTCGCGCAGACCAAACGACATCTGTCAAACGTCAGTTTCCCGTATTTAAGTCATTTTCGTACCTTTTCGATGAAGAGTACCGGAAACGGAACCGCTTGTGTTATTGAAAATCATAAAGTTTGAGACGCTTATTTCACTCAACTGAGACAAAACTTAAGTTGTTTCATGAAACAGTCTCATACGATCTTACTCAGTTGAGTTTGTTAACGGACTTAAGTTCATAAATGAGTCAGCTCATGAGTAATAACTTAAGTTTTTTCGTGAAACCGGGGCCAGGCCCCGGGGTTTCACTAAACTTCTTCAGTTGAGTATTTCCTCAAACTCAAAGTTCCACTCAACTGAGATTTCTCAACTCGGATTTGAGGACCGTCAACTGAGTGAAATATCTGAGATTTGATATCAAAGTCGCAAGCGGCCTATAGCGAAGTTTTCAACGCGGAGGTACGAAAGTCGATGTTTTTGTTGAAGCTCGCGCGAATTCCCGGCAAGATTCACTGTAAAATTGTCGTTTGGCGTTTTGTATTGTTGTAAATCAACATGTCGCAACAGTCCGAGAAAAAACCTCGCTCAACAAACTGGGTCGAGAACGAAAAGATCGTCCTGATCGAGGTTGTTTGAGCCAGAGAGGCAACACTCTTTGGCAAACTGAAGGGGGCGGGTGGCTTTGATGTTGGGATTTTATCCCGCGACAAAACAGAAAGCTGGCAGGAGGTGGTGTCTTACGTGAATGCGGAAGTTAAAGGAAACCAAAATCTATCAGTGCTGTTTTTATTATATGATAAAATGGTTTTGCATTTGCAAGCTGATTGGTTTCATATCCATAATTGTGTATTGAATGTATGTACACAGGTCATTTATAACAGCCTCGCTGTAAAGCTAACCTTTAAAGTGACGTGATTGAAGTGCACCGACTTTATTGGCAGTTAAGCAGCAAAGTATGTGATTATGAATTTGATTGGTGGCCGATGTCACTTTATTTGCACCTGTACTGGATACATCAAGCTTTTTTGTGTATTTGTATGTTACTTTAGAACTAAACTCCTGGTAGGCAGTTTATTGGGGGGGACCCAACTTCCTTCTGCAAGTAGCTTGCAAACTTTCTCGCACTCAAACATATAACCTCACCAGAGTTGCATTATACCACTCAGCCACAGAGGAAACTAGTTTATATACGTATTAAAAATAATAACAATGAAAATGCTTTCATATTTGGAATCTTGTAGGAGAGAAAGAAAAACTATTTGTAAATTTAGTTCTGTGTGTATTTACATTCTTTTTATACCTAAATCCAACATGATCAAGATGGTAGGTTTGAAGAAGATTCCAAGAAACAATGATATAAAGGGAAAAATTCTACCAGTTTAACTAAAAACATTAAAATTGAAGTATGTTTAATCTTTATATGATACAATAAATTCTAAACCACAATACATAAAAATGTAGATGAAACTGCAAATAATAATTCTATGATAAATATATATATACTAAGTAGGATTTGGAATGACCATTTATCTGGTTTGTTATTCCAGAAGAAGACATGACTGCAGTCCTCGGACTTGATGATTCTAACGGTATGTTTTATTGCCATGTGTAAATTCTATTGTGGTTATACTTAACTAAAAACTATAATTTTAGTATTTTTGTGATGGACAGTTAATTGTTAAACCTATTGCTGGGGCATAATTTAGCCTTTAAATGACACCATTACACCTGATAGTTAAAGTAAAAATGTAAATTAATTGGTGTTCTACAACATCCAATACTTGTTTTAAAATAAGTTTATTTATAATTAGTTTCAACAAACGAAGATACATGTGGAAAAAACAGTGTTAAAAAATAGCAGTAAGTAGCCAAAGTATTGTCAGTCAGTCATTGACCCATCATGTTTTCGTGCCCACTAGGGAGGATCAGTCAAATAAATCTTCTCTTCAATTTAAGCTGCATAGTACCTCCCTATTATATGAATTATTTACAAAATATGGTGTGTTTTTTTCCATTAAGCTAGCTGTATAGGCAATATCCTGATGGCAACATATACGTGTACAATTGTCAGGGATTTTCATCTCTCAGCTTCCCTTACTGTTGGGAGTCGGACTGAGTAGAACCACCATCCTTCCACAAGTAACTCGAAGCTTTCTCCCATAAAGTTTTGGAGCGAGCGAGGACGTAGACCACGGAGGAGAATATTAAGCTCAAATGATTATGCCATCCAGTGCTAACAGACCATCATTTAAAAATCAGCAGTGAGAGAAGAACATAATAACATAAAAAATAGTGTATCAATCTTTGTTAAATTAAAACTTTAAACAATAAACATGTGCAAAGCATAAACTGATACATGATAATAAGTAAAATATATTGCCACATTTCCTTTAAATGTAGATAATAAAATACTGCATTGAATAATGGCATGAATTGCTCCACAGATTGGAGGTTCCAGGCACTATATGATGATCTCTTGATAAACAATTTCTATTACTAGTTATTCTCAGAAAACAAAACAAACAAAAAATTCAGTCAAGCTCTGGTCTTGTCTCGTAATCTTATTAAACTAAATAAGTTTCAAACCAACATAAAATATACAAAAATAAGACGGTTGGTACATTGCAATGATGTTCTTGAATTTCAGGAAAAAGACAAAGTAGTCCTGATTACAGGCAGTTGGAGAAAAGAAAATTTGATCAAGGAGAATAAAAAATTTAACAAACAACTTTGGACTTACAAACGTACAAAAAAATTATTACATGGCTAAAATACAGAACGAATTTGGTTTTAAATTTAACAACATTACTGCACCTTAGATGTAATGTATTAGGATTTTTTATTTATTTTAAAATTGGCATAAAACATATTTTACAAATATATATATATATATATATATATATATATATATATATATATATATATATATATATATATACTCAATGACGCTGTATGTCTATTTAAACGTTCAAAAATAATATATTTAATAGGGGTTTTCTAATCTGAGCTACACGCTTAGGTTAGACTTAATAGATTTCCCGCTTAAAATTGCAACATATTTTGTGATGTTAAATAAGTCGTATGGTATCATTCTCAAAAACCAACAAGACTCTTTTATATAAGTATATCCAAGTATTTATAAATGAATATGTCACAGCTCATATGGTTGAAGAATAAATGAAAAATAATTAGTTTTTACTAGTGATGGGCAATCTGAAATAGTTTAACAATAAAGAACTTTATATAAAAAAAAAGTTAAAATGCTTGCATTCATCACAAATTTATCAATTTTAGATATATAATTGATTGAGAAGAAAAATAAAATTGGGATGGAGAGAGGGTATAATTCCATTTTCAACACATTTCAGGTTATATATAGCTTATCTAGTTTTACTGGTGGAGGAAGAATATGTAATAACAATTATTACAATTATGAAAAATGGTTTGCCCAAATGTGATTCCTAATTGACTCTCCATCACCTTGTAAAGGCATGTACAGGCCCATAATTCACTTCTTCTGGAGGAAGAATGTTGCCTTCCTGAATTCCAACGTTGTGCAAGACTGCGCAAGCAACAACAATCATAGCAGCTTTTGTGGGCTTTACTCTTAAACAGCTGTGCAGACAGCTAAAACGTCTTTTAAAGATCCAAAAGTTTGTTCTATCAAAACGCGAGTCCTACATAGAGAGTTGTTAAAACTAATCAGGACTGTTGTTTCTGGTCGAGTTGTAGGGCGTCATAAAAATGGCCTGCATTGGTATCTTGAATCCCCAAGGAGTCCATCATGACTGCCTGAAAATACATACATATATTAATGTCACGTAACAGATATATCATATAAAAGCCAGACCTGATAAGCTCAGTCAGTAGCACGTCTGACTATCAATCCAGTGGTTGCGAGTTTGAATCCTCGCCCAGCAAGTCTCCATGACGATTAATATACGCCATTCGTCTTTTACTTGCATATTTTTTTATTGTGTATTCGCCAGCACTTATGTTCATCAGGGCCACATGGCAGATGGTTTCGTTCATAAACTTTTACCATGTAAATAAAGTCTTCATTACTAATGTTATTATTTAACTCATCCAATTATCAGTACCACTACTTCAGAGGTAGTCTACAAAAAAAATAAACTAAATTAAAATTGGATACACATCCACACTGTTTCTAAGATTTATAATTCATTATATTTTGGCTTGTTTAAATGGGATCTATCGTGTTTCCCTGATGTACTCCCTATAAATAGATATAATTACGGCAATATGTGATATCAGCGAGTATAATATAAAGGCATGATATAATAGAAAAAAAATGTTTTTATCCAATTTTAAATTTTTTGCAGACTATAGATCTATGATTATATGTTAATAAAATTGTTTACAAAATTTAAATAGTCAGTAAATAACATAGAATTTATTTTATCCTATAACTTAAAAGAATGCAGCATTTTGTTTTTTAAGATATCAAAATTTGCCGGGTGTGTGTAGGGGACACTCCCTTCTACTCTTTGATTCTCCGTGTCTTGGCTCCAAGTGCATGAGGTTACAGTTAAACTTTTGAATACATCTTCAGCAGGGAAGTTAAAGAGCTGTTTTTGAACCAGTCTATGAACAGAAAATGGCCAATTCAAGAAATGAATTCTCGAACAGAAAAATCGTGTTTTGTTTTTTTGTCAATTTCTCTTACACAGATTTAGTAAAGAAGGCCCCACCTCCCCAGGGACAAACAAGAACTCGAGCACAACCTATCTCCGCAAGTAACTGATAACTTTCCCACTTGAATCAGTGGTGAGAGACGAATAATAATGAGACACAATATCGTATATCAATCATCACGGAGATGATTCGAACTCGCGATCCCTGGATTGATAGTTAGACGCGTAACAAACTGAGCTAATCAAGCCAAAAAAACAGTTGCTGAAATGCAAACAAATGCCGATGGTAACAGAAGCTTTGTGCATGTTTTCTCAGATTGTTATTATACAAGTATTCACAGCAATAGGTATATCGCGGTGTTAGGTATACAAGGGAAACTATCAGTTACAGTGTTGGTGTTAACTCGTCTTTGGTTAGGTCGAGTTGTTCTTAAAATTAGGGATGAGTTGTCTTTCGGACGACTTGTCCTTCATCCAACTCAACGTCTTCTATATTGTTTTATTTAACCAGCTATTTAACCAACCGACTCTCATGTTATAAGAAAGCTGAATTCCAGTGTTTACAATATTTATAGAATGAGATCAGTCATACTGCAAATTTGTAAACAAAGAGTAATTTAGGTTTAAATGGATCAGTGCTAAATAAACTCAACGAGAGATTCTCCTAATCAAGTAAGTTACTGTATAAAAGTAGATTTAAAAAAGAACCAGTATAAACACAGAATAACACGTATAAAATCTTCCAGTTGTTTTGCCGCCTTCATGCATGTTGTGTTGACAGTCAGTTACCCTAGCCACTCTGACATTGAAATTCTAACTATTCCAGCATAACTATAGCTTAGCTGAAAGTTGTATATAAACTATCCGAACAAGTGAATTATCTCTGTCTTGCCAGATACAGATGTATCCTGATCGCGCTGACAATGGTGGTATTCTGCAATATTAATGATGCAGTGATTGCGCGACTAGCTACGACTGATTTTATCTAGGTCAAAGCGGTGCAAGGGTATTTTCATTCCCGAATGAAAATATACAGGACTAACATGAGGTCCCTGACTTGGGTATTTAAAAAACCAAATACTCGTAGCTCTAATTTATATATATAGTTTGCAGAAACTCTTACCTGCAATTCTTTTTCTGCATCGACACCAGTTGGGAACTTTATCAGCCGTGATGCAAGACTACAAAGGGCTTTTGTCACTCTACTGACTGTGGCAACTGAGAGACACAAAGAATCTCCTACTAAGCGATAATGTGACCCTGAAGCTAAAAATCTCAGCGTCGCCAACACTTGTAAAGTTTTGGTCACAGGAAAGGAACAATCGCTTATGGGGGTAATTTAATGTGCGATCAAGCTTACAATGAACATAATAGTTTGTTTGTAAAACCGGTATCGCGAAAACACGTATAGATCGTCATCCGCCATCGGGTCAATTCTCTCACGGAAGATGTGCAATCTAACGCGATGTCGTCGCCGGTACCTACGTGCAAGCGCCATATTTGAGGAAATGACTGAAGATAGGAAGGAAGCAGCCTCATATATTTGAGGAAATACTCAAGAATTTAGTTGAGAAACTTCTCAAAAACGTTTCGTGAAACAGGATTTGAGGAAATCTCAATCTATTTATGGAAAATCTCAGATTTGAGTTTGAGGACGGACTTCAGGACTCACGCCACTATTATTTCCCTTGAATACTCCGGACCTCCAGACGAAAAGGGTAGTATTAAAACTATAGTTCCTTTTTCTTCTATTTTCAGGAATTCACATTGCAGTGATTTATTTATTCTTCTGATGTGTTTAATGGTCAATATTTTAGAAATCACAACTGAAAATTTTATGCTGATACCTGGTTTCTTAGGACAGCTCTGTGACATTTTAGATTTGATGGGTCGAATGGTATTGGTGATGAATTGTTGGCGTATTATTTCTCTTGAAATTGACGGGTCCTTCAAAAAAACACAACTTGGTCAATGTGTGTATTTTTTTGTTTATATTCGCTGATACTGAACCATTCAAGAATTTGAGCCAAGATATGCTGCATATTTGGATTTTTCACAGTGTTGTTGACAATAATGTTACAATGAAGCCCTATGGGAAATTTAATTGTGGTGCGAGACTGTTAACACAATCGGACAGACTGACATGTGGCGGATGCAGTGATGCGGATTTCTTCCAGAAAAGCAGTTAAAGGACCATGATTGGAGCTTTTTTCAAATTGTTGTGATTGTGTCTGTATTTGAGACCTCCCAAAATGGCTGATGATGCTGATTTTCAATTTTTTGATAAATATCTAATGATATTGTTTACTATAGCTCCAAATGTCAGTAACAATTTAGGATGCATGTTTTGGGATTCGACTGAATTTGCAACAAAGCAGAAAGACATAGCTTGTCCAATGTATGGCAGACAGTATGTTAAATATCCAGATGGTTATACTAGGGGAGTCCATGCTCACAGACTTATGTTTATGTGTACTGCACGGCAATATTTACCACGTTTGCCTGGTGTAATAGATGTCACTAATTTATGTCACAACTCTTTATGTATCCGTTTTGACCACCTTTCACTGGGACCTCCAATCATCATTTCCCAAAGGAAGATGTGTAAAACAACACAGACATGCTCTTGCCATGCCATTTACAGAGATTGCTTATTTTCATGTACTTGTTGACTATTATTTCATACCCCAACCATCTAATTTTTCAGGTAAATTGGGAAATTTCTTTAAGATATTATTATCTGCATATATGGACTGCAGCATGTACTTAAACCTCAATATAGGGATTATAATGATAAGTGTTTCTGAACCATTGTGCGAGTGTTTTAATTTGGTGGTTTTAGGTGTCTAACATGCCCTTTTTGTAGGTTTCGATTTGAATTTCATCGTATTTATTGAAATTCGCTACTCGTCTCATAAATCTTGCATGTTTGTACTGTCACGTTGATTGTCGTCTCTTGTGGTAGTCATTTCTGTTCTGTTTCAAGTGCTGTCATTTTCTCCATGTTGGAGTTGACTCCGACCCTCGTTGATGCGTAATCCTGCACTCAACTTAAGTGTCTTGGCATTTCTCGGGTAAGTAGTGTCTTTTGGGTTCGAAACATTACATGCTCTATTTATGTTGTTTATCCATGTCTTTGTCAAACTCTCCTCTCCGAGGCGTAAAGCTGTTATTGCATTTTGACCAAAAGACTGTAATTTGTGGTCATTGCAAAACATTTGGCATTGCCTGGAACAAAGGTCCATCTTCCAGTTAAATGGAGGCTTGCCCGAACACACGAATGAATTTTGTGCACAGGTTGTTCCACAGCAGCCAGAATAACACTGTAATATTGATGTTACAATACCTGGTGATTCGTTTTTTCATTTTGCTCCAGTTGCCATCACAGACCAAGTGTAAGTTTGAAAACTCTAAGTTTATCCTGTGGCAAATAACACGCGCAAAGCGGCCCTGAAGGTAGGTACGACGCTTTTTGGTGATTCCCATGAAAATGTCTTCATTGAAAATGGTCGACTTCAGATTAAGAAGCCTCTTTGACAGGTGAGTTATGTCGGCTAGTCGTTTATTTGAAACTTCTTTACAGTATTCGTCGTTCGCTATTGACACTCCTTTGTGTGCCTGACTGTCGTCAATTTGTCTACAACTATCGGTTGCTCACTCTGTAGGATATAAGACATGAGTCTGTGTGCCTCTTTTTTTGTTCACCTATAACAGCAAATTCATCAATATTGTTTTTCTTTTCTCGAGTCAGTTTGTTACCAAATGTCATGCCTATGATTTTTTATGTTTACTGCATTGTTCAACCATAGTTGATGTCACCGGAGTGACTGGCTGCTGTGGTGTCCTTTCTACCGCAGAGCATTGTTATACTGACTGTCAACTGCAGCAGGAATGCCATTGTGTGGCAACAGAACACATGCTTCATTTGCTTCACGTAACTGTTTCCTGACTTGGGCAAAACCCTTCTCAGCTGCCATCTCTACTGCGTCGCTGCATGCCGCTTCCAGCTGGCGGGACCGTATGCAAACTTGTCATAAGGAAACGGATTGCTGAATTTCCAATAGGTGTGTCCATGCACGCAACAGGAAGTGACAAATTTATATTTGCAGCATTTAGTTCTCTCTTTTCTGACTGTATTTCCTCATACAGGTTATAACCTTTGGTAGCAACTCCACAAGATTCACTTTAAGCACTCCCTCAAAGCAAAACTCCATTTTACCTCATAGTTTAGGTCAAATTTCAATTTTGCATTGCAGGTTGGTCTATATGTATGGTGACTGGTGTATGCGTCATGGAACATGTCCTCGGTTTTACCAAGGTGTACAAACCGGTTAGTGTTTAACTTTGCTTGACTCTCATGACTTGATAGAGTGGAATTGCTTGCCGCTTTTTCTATCAAGTGTTGGTTCAGACTGTCGTGGTCGCAGTAAAGTAGAAGCTGGTACCTGACTTTGAATAGTCCCAAACTTCTGCATGCCACTGTCGTTTAAAGTAATTACACCGTCAAATGTCTCCTTGTCTAGTCATGATTCGTTGTTCGATATTATTAGTGGACCATTTATCAGTCTTTTACCTCGCTATTCACAAAAACCACGTTTAAAGTAGTTTTTTTCCTTGTCAGATTTGATATACCGTTTCATTGTTAATTAAATATTTCTCAAATTTCTGATTATTATATAATGATAATAATAACAGAGCATGTGAATTGTCTGTGATTTCACTCACAAATCTTATTTCACAATGTTTGTATCTATAGTTATAGTGATGTCAGCAAATCTCCAGGAACTGGTAACCAATAGTATATGACTGAGTTTGGCGTACTTTTTTTTCAGTGAAGAGCTATGCACAGAAGTTTGACATTGTATGCATGCATGCATTTTTTAGGTCTGATTTTGCCCTTTCATTCTAGGAAATGATGTGATGACATAACATAACAAGTGTTGCAGTTGATTTTGACATTCATATTGCCTTATAACCGATATGTTAAAATTTAACTTTTAGCCAAAAATCCATGGGATAGTGTGTCATAGATTGTTCTTAATTTTTTTTTATTTATTTATTTATAAGGTTTTTATTGTACTTTCAGATAAAATAACACTTGAACATGTCTTTGTGCAAGTTTCAGACCGGTAGGGCTACAAATGAAGTTATTACAATTTCTAGAAGACAGGTATAGCAATATTAATATCGCTTTATTTTGCAGGAAACAGCATGCATATTGACCGGTACCATGCTTTACTTACACTTGAATTATTTCAGAATCGTTGCAGATATACGCATGCATTAGTTTTACTCTGTCAGGATTAAATTGTTTTACATATTCTGGTACTTTTAGTGCATTCGAAGACAAAAAAAAACGTCTTCAGGACTCACGCCACTATTATCTCCCTTGAATACTCCGGATGAAGGAGGTAGTATTAAAACTATAGTTCCCTTTTTCTTCTATTTTCAGGACTTTACATTGCAGTGATTTATTTATTCTAATGTGTTAAATGCTCAATATTTCAGAAATCACAACTGAAAAATGTATGCCGATACCAGATTTCTAGACAATTCTGTGACATTTTAGATTTGATGGGTCGAATGGTATAGGTGATGAATTGTTGGCGTATTATTTCTCTGGAAATTGACAGGTCCTTCAAAAACTTTGAATTAAAAAAAAACACAACCTAATTAACGTATGTATTTTTATTCATATTTGCAGGTATTGAACCAATGAAGAATTTGAGCCTAGACACATGCTGCAGATTTATATTTTTCATAGTGTTGTTGACAAAAATGTTACAATGGAGCCCTATGGGAAATTTATTGTGGTGCGAGACGTTTGGAAGTTTAGCGATACCGGGGGCCAGGCACCCAATCTTCTATTTAAAGACGGCAGAAAACTAGGCCGCTGGCAGGTACATGGCCATGACAAGGCTGAAATTGAGTTAATATTTCGGTGAGCTTAAATCAACGTTGGATGGAATTGGTCTTTTTAATAAGCCAGAGTGTATTTGGAATATGGATGAGACGGGTCTGTCTCTTGCTACCAAGGCGCCAAAGGTTTTAGGTAAACTATCTACACATGTATTTCATATTTATACTTCAGCAAGGATTATGTTTTCTGAATAGAACCAATGCTAAGCTACGCATAATAAAGTCATTGCACAAGAGTTGTTGCAGCATGATCATTAAGCCGGGATCAAACCAGCCGCTTCTTGATTGTAATCCGATACACGAGTGATTAAGCCCACGTTATGTTATGTTGTATATCATGTATTGATTATTATGTGATTAACCCTTTACTCCATAAATACGCGTTTTCCCGCACCAATCACAGAATGCCTTTGAAAACAGTGCTGTTAGAGTTCAGATTGATCATCACTTCCTGCACTGTTTTCCAATCTGTCAGTTAATATAAACACAAGTCACCCTTTAATTCAAAAGCTTTCTATATTAGAGGTGTCCAAAGGCGTCTATATGAGTAAAGGGTTAAATAATAATATCTATATTTTCATCTCTTTACTCTTAAATATGTTTATCTTTGACTGCATGATTTACTTTCATCTTGTCATATTCTAGCCCGCAAAGGCACCGAAGTAGTGCACAGCAAATCAAACAATTCAAGGGAAATGATCCCAATAATCGCCGATGGTAACGCAAAGGGTAAAGCTTTACCTCTGCATGTTATTATTCCTGGAAAAACAAAGAGAGCCATCAACAGCTATGACACGCCAAATGCTCCAGAAGTATCATGTATAATTCATTTAATCAATACGGCAAATAATTTACATTGAATATGCTCTAGGCCAGTATTTAGAATAAACAGTAAATACACGAATACCTTTACAGACACTTATTTACTTGTGTGTTAAAATAAACAACCAAATGTTAAGAATTTTAAAAATAACTATATTTAACTTACATAACTTAATAAAAAGAGTACACATAATGTAGCAATACTGATATATACTAACACGTCACTGTTATTACATGTTACTGTTTCCGCACAGGTACCAACATAAGTGTTATGAATGAATAGCTGTTTTAAAGTGTTATGAATGAATAGCTGTTTTATGTACCGTTTAAAATATCAAGTATCTTACTAAAACATACTAACCTGTTGCATTTTACCCCAAGAAATGATTGCATCAAACGATGCTCTCAATTCGTTCTGTTCCTTCCTCGCAAGATTGTAAACAACATACCCTGTAATTAAACAAGGCAAAACGGAAACAATCAAGGATATTCCAATTATCGATGTAGTAATTCTCCAATTAATTTTGTTTTTTTGTTTCTTCTTTGAAGTACCGTTACCGGTATTGAAACGCAACCGCTCGTAGCCTGGCTCGTTTTCATTTGGTACTTCGCGCAATTCGATATCCTTAGGACGCGTTTTGATTTTTTGTAGTAACACAAAATGATTCCATCTTTAGATTGCAAATGGTTCACGATAAGAATTTTCACTCTTTATTTAATAGTCTCAACATTACCACCAGTATAGACGAAATGAGAAGAAACTGGTCGCTGCGCATTAGCAAAATATGAACAAAGTACAAAGGATAAATGAGGATGTTTGCCCATACATTATTCAAGCATGTAATTTACTTAAGATTTAATCTCAACTTCCTGAATCTTAACTTTACTGACTTAATGTTCGTGATAAGAAACTAAATAGGTGAAAAATTAGTAGTAGTTATAAAACAAACAGACGGAAACTAATTCGGTTAAAACGTTTTTAAGCTATTGTTCTATATGCAACATCTTTTGTTTAATTTTCAATAAACATAAATAAGCTGTTTGAAAGCAAATTAATACTGTTATACAGCAGCAATAGAAGTTTAAAAAAATAGTGTAAGTTGTAATAGATGTAGTTTCAAGCGATTTATAAACAGAGCATGAACACCATTTGTAGTAGGATGGTCAGATAAAAAAAGAAACAAAAAGTATCTTCTAGCTCGCTTTTTGTCATAGTTACTACATACCGGATTCAATGGGGCGACTGGGCGGTCCTGGTATCCATATTTGATGAAAGTACGTTGTTAAATCGACCATGGTAGATAAAAATTACAGTAGCAACTTAACACGTGGTTGTTGTTTGGCTCAGTGATTATTAACCTTGAAAAACTTGGGTCAAGTTTCGGTGAATAAAAATTATCTGAATGCACAACTGTTGATAATATTACGTTGAAACCAGTCAGAGCTTTTGTAAACAAAACTTCCACTTTAGTTGCCATATAGCAACTACATAGTTTTTACCTGATTGTTTGTTGGTCCGTTGTTTGTTAACGTTCAAAAAGTAAGGGCAAGTTTCGTTGAACAAAACTTATTTAAATGCACACTTGTCCATACTTGATGAAATAACGTGGAAATCTGTCAAAGCTTGGAATGGCAATGTATTCCAAACACTTATCGTTACGTAACTTCACAAAGATGACGTCATTAGGAATGCATTCGTAAAAACGGAGTCATATTTGACAGAGTGCCATTTATAGGAAAATGTGTATATGTCTATGGCTGCTTAGTAATATGATTTGTTATTACTGAGTGTAAGAACCGTGCAATATCACTTATATGACTGCAAGTCGGTGACCGATTCAGTGTTATAGGGAGCAGGACAGAACCTTGGGGTACTCATATGATCTCAATCAATGTAAAATACTTACATTTTACTTGACAGAGTGCGATTTATATTACAATGTGCGTATGTCTACGGCTGCTTAGTAATATGATTTGTTATTATTGAGTGAAAGAACCGTGCAATGTCATTTAAAATACAGCTTTATGTGCCCATGCATATATATTACCTCAATCGATGTAAAATATGTACATTTTACTCAGCTGAGTGCCAACGTGTGTATGTTGATGGCTGTATAATTTATACAATGGTAACTTAGCATTATCACTGTGTCTACAAGTTAGTCGAACATGCTTTGTATATGCTTATTTGTCAGATTAACTATACAAAGACATGTGCGTTGTCACCTTTGCACCATGAAGAGGTCTGTAGACTTGCAAGGGGAAACAAACGCACACAGAAAATGGCCTAACAGTCCTAAATAAACCCTAACCCTTAACACCTAACACGCGAGAAAGCGATACGGAACTTGAGCAGAGAAAATTGGAAAAAAACAAGAACACTAGTCATACACTAATTAATATTGTAGATTATTTCACACCCGTATGATTTAAACCAATTGAAAATTTTTGTTTACATCACGTGACGATAAAATAGAAACCCGAATTGTACTGTACGATTACATATGCATTTACGGTTTCTTAAGACTATAATAGCATCATCAGAAACCTACAATCAAGAAAACCATATTTTTTTCGTATTGGACTCGATCCCAGAAATCCATATTTTTTCCATATTGGACGGGACAATTCGTACGATTTTTTACCCTTCCGAGTCGTTCGGAGTTACTCCCCTTGTATAAAGTGTTTCGTCTGCCAGTTAGAAAAATGTTGACAAATGACGAAACACAGGAATTTTTAGCTAAAAATGCCGCAAAAAAAATACGAAAAGAAAGACAGAAAATGACATTAATACATTTTATCGATGGATAAAGGAGAATTTACCGAGTGAAACACGAAAAATGGAAGAAATACCACCTCCACAACTGAATCAAATACTGAGAACATTTTTTGTCAAAATCAGGAAACAAAACGGTAGACAGTATGAGCCTGACAGTATCAAAGCAATGCAAAACAGTTTTGATAGGTACCTCGCAGAGAAAGACTATGATGTCAGTCTACTTAAAGGACACGAATTTAAAGGCAGTATAGTTGTTTTGACAGCCAAGCGTTAACAACTAAAACATGAAGGCTATGGAAGGAAACCGAACACAGCGCAATCGTTGACAGAGGAAGAAGAAGAGGTTGGTAATCTAAATACAATGTTTTCTTGATAAATATTAAAACAAACGTTATATTTCAATAATATAATCAGTAAATATAAACAGTATATTTAAAGCAATTTCTGACCTTGTTTATGAATACACAAATGGATTCCATTTAAAAAGGGAAACAACTGTGTCATTCTCGGTTATGATGTGTTTTTAATCCATTATTTTTCTTATAAATAGAATCTGTGACGGTGGTGCGACTTTAAACCAAACAAAAAAAATACAGTATAGATAGAATCATATCATAACTACACAATTTCATGAACTTTGAATGAGCAGGACTGGATCTTAATGCGTTACGCTGTTTCTATATTTCAGGTTCTTTGGAGCACCGGCTAGCTGGGAATGCATAATGCTCGCAGTTTGCAGAATGCGGTCTGGTGGAGGAATAATTTCTTTGGAATGAGAGGACGTAAGGAACATAGAGACATGAAATGGGGTGATATCATAATTCAAACCAACACTGATGGGCTACAATATTTAGAGTACCGGGAAAAAGATACGAAAACCAGGAAAGATCCAAGTCAAGAGAGAGCATTCATACCTAGAATATACGTCACTCCAGGAACACCAGACAGATGCCCCGTAAACCTACTGATTCTGTTCACTCACAAGAGACCAACAGCTATGCTTGACCCTGAATCACCCTTTTATCTTAGTATTCTGAATGATAACCAGATGAAACAACACACTTGGTACAAAAAATCTCCGCTTGGCGAACATTCTCTTGGTGAGATCATGAAAACCATGTGTACAGATGCTGGGCTAACAACAAGACTTACCAATCACTCTGGCAGGAAAACGACAGTAAAGCGTCTTCGAGAAGCAGACATAGAAAGTTCTGATATCATACAGCTAACAGGTCACAAGAACATTGAATCAGTAAACAGTTATTCTGACGTTTCATTAAATAAACAAAAACAAATGTCGAAAATACTAGTTCAGTCAAACAAGCCATTGGTGGAGCAAACTACGCCGTTTACAGCAAGAACTGCCACAATTAGTGAAGTGTCTTCTACACCACATATCTCTACAATGTCTGGTCCCTGCAACCAGTATGACTTTGAACCCGAGGATGGATTTGATGACGTTATTGCACAAATTGAAGATTATGAATTACAAAATTTACCACCAGTAGCAAAGAGCCAATATAGATCTGACTTTTCAAATACCGTTATGCCACAAGCGTCTTTCGCTAGCTGCACATTTAACTTTACACTCAACTTTACCCGCTAATTTGGAAACCAGTCTCAGACTCGTACTCAGATGTGTTAGTGTGTTCAGTTCAATGTTTTTTATTTTCCCTATCTGTGATATTAACCTTGTTTTCTTTAAATTGTTGTGAAAATAATATCAAGGACTCTTTAACTTTTTCTACTAATGTTAAATATACACAATTTATTCAAACATTTTACAATGCTTTACATCAAATGTTTGAACTGACTTATAAATAAGTGTTTCGATAGTTTATTGTTTTCAAAGTTGAAAATTGTACAGTTTTGTTATATCACGTAAATACACATATGACATAATTCTTATTAAAAATAGGAAATTTTCAAATTGTCAATAAAATCCGTTATGTAAATGGTACTTTTTCCCGTCATTTGTCATTATTTATTATGGTGTGAAATAAAGAGGTCATTTAACAGTGTTGAGTACAATATTTTGATTATTACTGCTGTGTACTCGTCCAATAGAATTCAGTATTGTACTCAACACTGTTAAATAACCTCATAATATGACACGAAACACCTGCACTACCCGTTACGCGAAGAATTACACACTTAATGACGGACGCGCTGAAATAAAACACTCAAAAATTGGTCACAGTGTTAATACATTAAATTAATAGTTGCAGTCACTCGCAATATATGGAAAATATTAGAATAAATACTAAGAAATAGAAATAGTAACTTCACGATTGTTGTCACTTTGTTGCGTAGTTTAGACGCCGAAATGCTCGGGTCAATGGACGTGAAGTTGGAAAGCTTCAGATGAACTTGTTGCATGTGTATTTTTTTCCCAGAGGCAATACAAGTCTCTATGTCCAAAGTAAACTCGACACGGACCATCGACTCGAACCATTTCGGGAATCTCTGGCGGCCAACCCACGTACATGGAGCCCTGCCTGCGGGAGCTGCACGTGCCGCGACGCAATCGGTAGGATTGGGTGGTTCAATTGTCAACGATGGTGGGGCATAAGCTGGGGCTGGTCCTTGGACTGATGTGCACGCGGTCAGTGGGAGGGGGGGGGGGGCAGGGCTGGGGTAGCGATCAGCTTCCTCCTCTTCGGTTGCAGAACTACGAGGGCCTCGGGCCGTCCACCGGAGCAACGTCAAGCTTAATGTCCGGTTTCACTCTACAGTCGGGGTCGCTGCTAGCACTGAAATAACAAACAATATACATGTGTAGAAAATCACATTACAGCAGTAATACAAGTATTGATCAGCCAGGTATAAAATATATACAACACTTACCGTTCCTGATGAAGTGCAAGATTCGTGCCGACTGCTGCTGTTTGTCCTCAAACGGTAGTGCCGGTCCGCGGTGCTGAGGGAGTGGCAGAGCTGTGTTGTCACATCCGCTCCTCGGGTCGAAGTCCTGTTGGTGGTGAGGGACTTCCTTTGAAGAGTCGCGGTGAACTTCCCGTACTCGCCGGCCACACCTGCAGCTTGCCATGCAGTCTGTAATATAAATACAAAATCAATTGGACACGATGAGTTAAAAAAAAATCACAATCCATGTAAAATACAGTATTAGATTTCAAATATTACAGATAAAATTCAGAGTTATCATGCAATGGAACAATATTTGAAATATATATATATTCTCTTACCATAAGTATTCTATATTCTCTTACCATAAGTATTCTTGAAATGGGCGACGAGGAGCTGAACGCTTGATGCGTAGTGAGTGTTTTGTTGGTCCGTTATTGATTAACCTTGAAGAAATAAAGGCAGGTTTCGTTGAACAAAAATGATCTTGATGCATATTGTCTATACTTGATAAAGTCACGATAAAATCGGTCGGAGATTTAAAACCAAATCTTCCACTTTAGTTGCAGCAACATACGTAATTGTTTGTTGGTCCGTTGTTTATTAACCTTGAAGAAGTAAGGGCAACATTCGTTGAACAAAAATTATCTGAATGCACATTGTCCATAGTTGATCATATTACGTTGAAATCGGTCGAATCTTTTGTAAACAAAACTTCTTCTTTAGTTTCCAAATAGCAACACAATACGTAATTGTTTGTTCGTCCGGTGTTTATTTACCTTGAAAATTGGGGCAAGTTTCGTTGAACAAATATCTGAATGTAATAAACAAAACTTGCACTTTAGTTGCCAAACAGCAACTGCATACGTGAGTGTTTGTTGGTCCGTTGTTTATTAACCTCGAAAAAGTTATCTGCATGCACATTGCACAAAACTGACAATGTACTGGTATGGTAGTTAGCCCTGATATAATTCTTATAAACATAGTTTTTCTCAGTTTTTATCTTCTGTTGTATTGCTAAGGCGGGATATAAGAATAGCAGCATACAAGACTGTGTTTCCTTTCAAGTATAAGATCAAGTCAAGGTCATACCGTTTAATGTTCAAAATAGCATAGTGTCTGCTAAATGCTCCAAATGATCTTAATCCCTTTAACAAATTTGATACAGCTTGGTACAAATAGTCACCTCATTGAGACGGCATGTGTTACTAGACTTGCAGTCACTTGTGATTGAGGAAAATGTTTTAATTGGAAGTCAATGATCAAATGTCTGCTCAACAACACCAATATGTATCAGCAATATAGTCACATACTTGACCATACAAAAATAGTAGCGGGTGATGTATCTTATTTGTACCTTAAGTTTTTACTTGTGATTTCAGGAAGTAAGTAAGTACAAAAGCTCTCTAAATTACACATTGCTATGTGCTAAGTATTTTGTGTTATTTTGTATTAGTTGAATTGTTTGCCACTGGCTCTTTTGTTATGCTTTACAAAAAAATCATTTGCTTAATCCATTCCTGCACATACAAGTATGTCCACCATACGTAGAGCACCGAAACCATGTTCGGAGGGTCGTGGGTTCGATCCTCCGCCACGGCTATGTGTGGTGTCCTTGAGCAAGACACTTTTTCCGCATATGCTTTGTACTGGTTCTAACCAGGAAGACTTCGAGCATGATTTGTCCAAGTTGTAAGAACTTGTTTCACAATCGAAGTAAAATAAATAAGTTTAAATAATATAATCTGATATTTGCTAGAACAAAGTTGTTGAATTCGTCAAGAAGGTTGAATACTCTCCAAAAATGGAGGGGTTTTGGTTTTACATATTCGCAGCAGAGATATTTCGAATATGAAAAAAGTATTGATTATGCACAGTGACCCATAAACTTTCTTGATATTTAGCCTTTACCGTTGTATATTAACCTTGAAGAAGTAAGGGCAAGTTTCGTTGAATAAAAATTATCTTGATGCATATCGGTCAGAGCTTTTATAACCAATTTCACTTTAGTTGCCATATAGCAAAATGCATACGATATTGTTCGTCGATCCATTGCTTATTAACCATGAACGAGTTAGGTCAAGTTTCAAAAATGATCTGAATGCACAATTGGTCAGAGCGTTCGTAAACAAAACTTCCACTTTAGTTGCCGAATAGTAACTACATCCGTCATTGTTTGTTGGTCCTTTGTTTATTAACCTTGAAAAAGTTGGGGCAAGTTTCGTTAAACAAAACTGATCTTGATGCAGATTGTTTATACTTAATAAAGTTACGTAAAAATCGGTCGGAGCTTATTAGAAAATGTTTTACTTTAGTTGCCAAAAAGCAAATATATACGTGAGTGTTTGTTGGTCCGTTGTTTATTAACCTTGACCGATTCAGGTAAAGTTTCGGTGAAATCGATCAGAGCTTTTGTAAACAAAATGTCCACTTTAATTTCCATATAGCAACTTCATATGTTATTGTTTGTTGATCCATTGTTTATTCGCCGCTACCGTTTAGGTAGAGATAGTCTACATTTAAGTTACAGTGGTAGGGAGGTCAGAACAACCCATATCCTTTCTGTCACAATGGTCTTGTTGAAATGAATGCTGTGTCATTATTATGGACAATATAGTGAAATGTATTAAACACAAATAATTTATCTTCTTAATCATATCATAAAATGGTTAATTTAATGTGTGTTGACCGAGAATGAATGAATCTGTTTCACAGTGTCGATAAATGTTGCCCTACTTTACGCCATTTTGATTGGTATTTTCTGAAATCACATGGGTTGTTATTTTGTTGATCACGTGTTTGACCATGTGCGAATCGAAACCAAAACGAGGCATGATAAAAAGTTGTTTATGTTTTATAAATTTATTGTTGAAATATACAAATGACACAAATTCAAGTAAAACAACTTATCTTCACAGTAAAGACATGAACAAATTATTGTATATAGTATTTTCTTCGCGATGAAGACAAGCGTGTTATGCTGAACCCCCCGCGCATTTTAGTGCAACTCTATGTTTTGAAAGGGGTGCTTCCCAAGTAATTCCTGTATTTGAAATGGAGAAATTTATGGTGACACTCGCCTATATTCGATATTGTTGATCGAATTTGTTCAAAATCATCTTTTTGATTACTTACGAGTTAAAGCATAATTGATGACAAATTTAGATATGTACAAAATAAAGGTTTTTAAAACGGAAAGTACAGATGGTGCATATATAAAAATCACCGTGTATAAATAATCCATCAAGTTAAGACAGTGGTTACATTGATGTACATTTTTAATATTCTAAATACGTTTTGATGAAATAGAATAAATATGATATAATGGCATTTACATTTTATTTTATTTTCAACATTTGAACATATAAAAAAAAGTTGTATACTTGCTTTAAGTCGATATCCAAAGCCACGTCTGGCACTGCCACAGAGTTGTCAAACAGTTATGTAATGTCAAAGGATTCTTGGGATAATGAAGGGTTACCCCCATCACTTGTTGATTTAGTTGAGGAATACAGCAATGGCAGCAACTCACCAGTCCAAAACCAAGTAAGTGGAGTAATTTTAAAGTTAAATACCTGTTCTATTCATCACGACATACCTACCATATGTTGTCTTAAATGTTATATTACTAAGTAATAAAGTGTTAATAGTTGGGCTTGGAGAGATGTGTCTAAAATGTATATAAATAATACTGTGTGTTTAAAAATAAGTGAATTATCAGGTTGACTAAGATTTTGTATTAATTGCACCAACAGACAACACTTCTATTTTCTATATTGACAGTCTACATGATCATGATGAACATCATAAGCACTGCACTGTCTGCAGAGAAAGAGAAAATCTGTTTAAATATGCAAGTATAAAGTTTTATTTTTAAATGAACCAAATGCACACATGTATAACTTGCACAACTGCTTCAGCTACTCTTCTTGTTAACAGTGTAAAGAATTGCTTTTTATCTGGTATGCTATTCTCATAGAACTAATCCTTTAACTTTCACATTTTGGAAACCTTTGTTTTTAGCTCGTCTGATCGTGATATGCAATATTTATACTTCTTTAACCTTATTGCTATTAGGTAACAATGTATTGCCTGCTGTAATTTATTATATGGGGCCATCCTCCAAAGAATGTTTGTTTGCTGTACTCCGACTCAGTTTAATTCATGTGTGTAGGTAGCTTTTGTTTTGGCCAGATTTTGAATTTATATAGTCATTTTAAACAAAAATGGACATAAATCATGAAAAACAAATAAACACTTTGGAAGTCAATAAAAAAGTTTGGGTAGCTGCAATTTGAGTGAGTAGGTTTAAGTATAGCAAACTATGTTTTGTAAAAATGGCCTTATATATATATATATACTGTCTATTGTACCTTGCTTTATCTACTTCTACTTAAACTGCAAAAAAATATAATTTTGTTTAAAATATCATATTTAGCAGAATCGAAAAAGTAAGTTACAAAAGAAAGTGATGAAAACATTGCTGAAAATGTGACATTCTTGAAAAAATAAACCAAGTTTCAAAAACCAAGAAATTAAGCTTCTCATATTAAAAAAGTCATACTACCTCAAGCAGTGTAATGATTTGAAAAATAAATTAAAAGCATATGAAACTCAAGCCAATGCCCAATAATGTTTTTGTTGAAAGATTGAAAATCACAACACTGATATTATGCAATAACTGAAAGATCAGAGAGACAGTGTTTTTAAAAAAAATGAATGGCTTCGTAGCATTGAAAGTGATGATAAATGTCTGAAAACGGTAGATGATGAAAAACCAGAAGTTAGAAAATGTGTTATGAACAACTTGATAACAATGTCAGTGCACAGCAAAATAGCTGGAGTGATAAGAAATGTTCTTTAACTTGTTAATAAGGAGGTACCGAAACTGCCATGCAACGCTTCTGTATTTAATACGAATTTACAGAGACTTGCTTTAGCTCATGTTCATAAAGCTTAAGTTTTTGTCGAAGAGAAAAACCACTTGCTTGTTAACGATGAAACAACAAAACGTGGACAGAAATATATGGGTTATGAGGCGTGTGACAGTGCAGGTAAGTTTTGGGTGTTATGTTTACCCGAAATCACCACCATGTCTGCCAATGACACCCTCCAAGTTTTTCGACAAATATTGAGTGACATTGATCTAGTCAGTGGTGGTCCTGAAAAAACAAAGATCTTGCTACAGCATATAACCGCTACAATGTCTGACCATGCTGCAACGGAAACTAAATTTAATGGATTGCTAGAAGAATTTCGACAAGAAGTGTTGCCAGATGCACTAGGTAACTTGAACGACGAGCAAGGATTGGCAGTGTTTGCTTTGTTTAACTTTTTTTGTGGCTTGCATAGTTTGGTTCATACTGCGGAAGCAATCATTAATTGAGGCAGAAAAAAGTTTTGTTTTGGGAAGACAGTGTTCTGGTACCGATGGGCGGTATGCTAATAATATAAGTGAACGTGGAACGACCAGGTTGGTCTGGACAGCATCAAAGGCATTTGCAGCAGGCGCAGATGAAAAATCAGGGTGTTTTGCTTCTTTTTCAATTTTTGTGTTGCCATTTTTGAAAGAAAAAAACTATTCCCCTCACATCATTTAGAGGATCAAGATTTAACATTGTTTTCAAATACAGCCAGCGTGTACTTTTCTACATGAACAGATGGTAAAGTTTTCGCAGAAATATGGAACCAGTAAATCAATTTAGGAATCATAAGCAAGCATCTGACATGTCCTTTGTGGCACATTATAGAGGATAAAAATATATACATTGTAGACATTAACCAGGAGTATAGACAATTTATTGCTGTAGTTGAAGTTGCTACCCACAACGCTAGGCTGTTCTTAGGAGAGATTTTCTTTGGTGACTATGTTTTGAAGGATGCCATATGGGAAAGTTTGTTTCATTCAGCCGAGATAGATGGCATATGTGAAATCATCTTGAGTGTTGTTTGTAAAAGACTATTCATAGACCATATAGCCGGTGGAAAACATTCAAACTTAGATGTCGACAATCAGGAAGTGAGGGATAAGTATAGAAGTGTCCCAAAGAGCAGTGTTTATGCTGAATGTGTATTTGGCAAGTTAGACTATATGTTAAACAAAAACCCAGTATTTCAACAATAACTGTTGAGTCTTTTATCATGATTTCGCAGAATAAAACACGTGAATGGTTGGACCAAAAGGAGTTGAAAGAGCAAGAAACTTTAATGAATAACGCAAGAAGAAAAGGATCAAATATTCTGGGAAAAAAATCAGAGAAAGAAAGGTTGCTATTCAGGAAGAAAAAACACGTATTCGTAATGACACAATTAGAAATGAAGAAAACTTGAAAATTATACATGTGAAATGATTGAATTTGGACCATGGCAGACAGAGCAAGAGGTAGATGATCATGTTAGGTTGTACAAAACAAAAGCACACAGGATCAAAGCATTAAAATCACAATTAAGGTAACAGCATGTTTTTTAAACAATTTAGTCCAGATAAAACAATATGCAATATCCAAAGTGAACCAAAACAATAACAGAAGTACAGTTGACACAACAACGCCGAGGACCACAACAACGTTCAGAATCCAGCATCAATATCGATAAGATATAAGATAATTTTATCCAAAATATAACAGGAGAATTCTGTAGGCAAATACACATTAACTTCCGGTTGAATTGTAAAATAAATATGCGACTAAAATTGCTGTTGATTATTGTTGTCATCCTTTATTCGAATTGTACTATTTTAACACTGACAGTACATGTACTTATTTATTTATTTGTTACCCATTGTTTGACAGTTGATGTTAATATTTTGATAATAAGAAAATTAATTGAAATAATGTTACAGGTCAAATATATGAATGTAACCATGCATATCGTGGAACTCTCACACAAAAACTGACAAATGTTGTTCTATTTCCTATGAATTTGAACTATCTCGGAAATATATGCTGTATACGTTACTAACCATCTTATATGAGCCTTAACACTTTACATCTTTGTATGACCTCATGATTTTATGTATATATGAATTGAATGAAGAATGGATATTGCATTGTATTATAATATCGTGGTATTTTGGATTGTCAATGTACATTTCGCACAGTACATTAAAATTAGTATTCGATAATATAAACAAAGAACGTGCAATAATTTATGCGTTAATATGTTCTTATTACCTGACGTAAAAAATAATTAAAATTGTCGATTCTTGGGGTGATTCGTCTAAGACTTAAAAGTTGTAACAACTTGTTTTACTATCGAAGTAAATCTAAAATAAATCGGTTTAAACACTGAACAAATTCACCAAGTATCAATTCATTCCTGATTTAGTTGCATAGTACATATTCATCCATAATATGGTATGATTGCTACGATGATAGTATATATATAACAATAAATTCAACAACAAAATAAACAAAAAAACACATAAACATGCATGCAACATATAGCAACAAAATCCTTTTAAAGTTCTTCTAATGAGTTCTCAGAATTTATCATATTAAAACGTCATAATTATAATAACCATTATGGATAACAAATAAATAAGAATAAGGAATAGAAGGACCCGAGACTGACATTTACCACAACAAAACTGACACGGACAAATACTTGTACAACTCGAATGTGATGATAATAATCAATAAAAGCTTTAGTAGCGCGGTTATTTTACCTAACCGCCAGAAGTCTAGGTCAAGCAGACGATTACAGAATTCTCAAATGGGGAGAAAAATCGTCACAAAATAATTAGTTTCAAGTCTTTATCATTATTTATAGCTATCAGTATATGGGAAAAGGAGGGCAGGGATATGATATCTGAACAGGAGGGCGCTGCAACACCCTACGTCTATGAACTTGCATTAAAAAATAATAGTTACTCTTTTAGTTTTTGAACTTTGAAAAGATAAAACAAAAGTTCAATGACACAGAATCACTACACCATGGAGACAAAGGTGTGTATTTTGATACTTGCATACTAACATTTAAGCATGATATCTAAATAAAGAAAAGATCAACACTGATTGAAGTCTTGTGTAGGTTTCTTTGTTTCTATCTAATACGAAGTTTGTTTCAGAATTCCCCCAATTGTTGTTGGATGTAGTTGGTGGTACTTTCATACCCATTCAAAAACCTAGTCTTGCTAGTATTTATACCAAATATGAATGAATTTGATCGGATTGTTCGTGAGATTTTTAAATGTAAATTTCCCTATGTTAAACTCACATGTCCCCGGGGTAGGGCCAATTTTGACCTTAAGGTCATGGCTTGAACAAACTTGATATAAAGTTAGATAATACTTCATGCAAAATATCAAAGCTCCTAGGCAGTTGCACTTTCAGTTAAATATTTTTTAAATTGTGAAATAAAATACTGATAAAGCCCTATGGCGGGGCCAAATTTGACCCCGATCATTGGAACAAACATTGAGAGAGTTTTTTGTAAGAATGTTTCACACAAAAAATTATTTGAAGCAAAGTTAACGACTGACGAAGGTACATCACAATAGCTCATCCTGAGCTTTGCCCATTTGAGCTAAAAATGAATATAGATACCTACTGACCAATGGTTACACAGAACAAGACAATCTGAAAGTTTTCTAGTTATTTATGAATGAAATTAGAAATACCATATAAAAGGAAGCTTTTTACCAAAAATATTTGCATACCCCATAAGTCAATGGCTTTTTTTAAATTTAAAGACCCTATGTCAAGCATATTTTTTTTTTGTAAAATGCTTTCCCTTTTCGTTTTTTTTTTGTTTCGACTCCATTGCCAATTGTCTACTCTCCATGAATTTAATTTCTAGTTACAGCTTTTTTTTTTCTCAAGGTGTAAAATTCCCATTCGCCTTTTTTCCCGTGCTTCTCTTGGTGTTGATTTCTAAATAGAACATGTTGGTATGAAATTCACAGCTTGTGATGTGCAGGCAATGGCATTTTCATTTGATTTGGAGCATACTTGTATATCTTGTAAGTTTACTGCAATACTAAAATTATGTGTCGGACCATAACCTGAACATGCATTATGGCAATAGATACAAGTCACTGGCAACTTGAACATCATAAAACTAGTCAGCAAATTTAAAGATAGGTTTTTGACTGTAATATTATTCATTTTTCAAGTCAACACTGACAGAGCTAGATATATATTTATGTAGAGTTAATGGTTTAGTGACAGAGCATCTAACCAATGAATAGAGGGTTGTAAATCAAATCTCTATCATAATCATATGTCGAGTCCTTGAGATGGACAATTTATTGAAATAACCTTGGTCGGTAGTTTCACAATTGATGTAAAATACATAAAAATATATACTTATCACCTAATTTACAGTGCAAGAGTGTAATAAACCCATTGCATATTTTCCATATGACTGATGGGAACTAACTATACATGTACTCTATTTGTTCTTGTTCATTACACAGGTAAACTGTTAAATAGTAAATGACAATTTTTTTATGTGATAACAAAATTCTATGTAGTAAAATCATTGTCAAAAAGGTATAAATGCACTGCAGACCCTAGCATTATATGTTTGAAGGCACTCCATCTGTTTTGTTATATGATGCAAGTATTTGTTATCTATAGACTAAGCATTTGTTAATTATTCGGTCTGTTACAATGTCCTATGGTTCACACCACATCTTATTCAATATAACTATTGTTTAATGGCAGACTGTCATTTCTATGGAGAACAATATTATAAATTTCGATATATTTCAATTTCATTTCAAAATCTTTTTAAAAAGATGACTGAATAAAAGCAACCATTTATTTCTGCCGATAAGCATATGTCTATCTGGTCAATGCGAGTTTATCTGGCACATGACGTCATTGTGTATACATTTCGACCTGGACGGAACTACTTTTAATCCTTCTTTAAATGAATAAAAAGTACAATAGAAATATTAACATGATAAATAGAATACCATTTTAGTGTAATATAATTAGGTTCGGCAGGGAAAAAATTTTTTTTTACTAAGCCTCACCTGATAAAGTTGATAATATCAGACATTTACATGGTATTTCTGTATATATTTTGTTCCTTATTGAAATAAATACAAAATATACAGCATTAATTATTGTCTTTTCTAGGTACATAACCTAGTTTTCAGTAGTTAATTAATTATACAATTCATTGCCTTCTCCAACAGTCCATTGAATGTTTCCCCTAGAAAGTCACTGTTTTCTGAAAGTAAAAAGCAAACGGCAAATTATTTAAGCTGGTATTAAATAATTCACATTGAAATTTAAAGCAACATATCCACTGCTTACTTAATTCGATAACTTCTATCAAATATTTACACATTTTGGAACACTTGTTTTATAGAAAGTTTTAAATTGTTAGGGACCCTCCTAGCTGTTTGGTAATTTCACACTCTTTTAAATTAATTTATGTTGTTGTTTTTTTTGTATTTAATACCCGATTTAATTTCAGGATTTTCTACATTTACATTCAAAAAATATTATTTGCAAATACGTGGTAGGAGATAAAGGGTTTGACATCCTAGTCTTTAGGTATACATGCTAATGTTAGTAACTGAAATTTATGTTAGTCAACACATTCTGCTCTGTTCAAATCGTATAAATAATTGTATTAAGATGAAATAAAACAATACATATCCTATCGTACCACTTCCATTTTTAATAGAAAATCACCGTTGATTTAATCCCAGTTAAAAGTTAAAGAATGATATTTTATTCTATTTTTTTGCTTAGAAAAAAAATCTTCAGGTTGCAGGGAGATTGTTATTAGGCAATCAAATCACTGAACTTCCAATTTATTTTTACATTTAGAAATATTTTCCTGAGACTGTTATTAGACATGATAAAATCACAACACTCTTACACAATCACTCGCTGCACCACATAATCTCAGGCACTGTCCTTCGCTGCGACACTTCTATCAGCACCGAAAAGTTGCCAAAGAGAGTGTCATACTTGTTGCTTTTGTACGACACCCTCTTCCAAAGCAATTTCCTCATTTATTGTAAAATTGGGCTTTCTTTGCCGTTTTGCATAGACCACCGACTCCTATGCAGGATCCAATGCAGAGTTAGATCCTAAGTTAAGAATCAAAACTTAACTAAAATCTTGGTGAAACAGGAGTCCGAATGCACAATTGTCCATACTTAATGAAGCCCGAATGCACAATTGTCCATATTTAATGAAGCCCGAATGCACAATTGTCCATACTTAATGAAACTACGTTGAAATCTGTCAAAGTTTCTGTAAACAAAAATTCCACTGTAGTTACTAATATGAACATAGTGTATATATGATTTATAACATTGAAGAAGGGCAAGTTTCGTTGAACAAAACTTATCTTGGATACCTGATGAGGTTACGTTAAAATAGGTCAGAGCTTTTATAAACAAAACTTTCACTTTAGTTGCCAAAAAGTAAAAACATACGTGAGTGTTTGTTGGTCCGTTGTTTATTAACCTTGAAAATTATCTAAATGAACACTTGTCAATACCTGATGAAATTACGCTAAACTAGGTCGGGCTTTTATTAACAAACTTTCACTTTAAAAAGTTCGGGCAAGTTTCGGTGAACGAATATGTTTAAAATGCACGCTTGTCCATACTTGATGAAATTACGTTGAAATTGGCAAGCTTTTTTGTAAATAAATCTTCAGTTGCCAAATAGCAACTACATACGTGATTGTTTGTTAGTTCGTTGTTATTAACCTTGAAAATTATCTAAATGCACATTTGTCCATACCTAATAAAATTACGTTGAAATTGGCGAGAGCTTTTGTTTACACAACTTCCAATTCAGTTGCCAAATAGCAACATACGTTATTATTGTTGGTCCGTTGTTTATGAACCTTGAAAAAGTTCGGGCAAGTTTCGGTGAACAAAAATTATCTAAATGCACACTTGTCCATACCTGATGAAATTACGTTGAAATTGGCGAGACCTTTTATATACAAAACTTCCAGTTTAGTTGCCAAATAGCAACTACATACGTGATTGTTAGTCCGTTGTTCATTAACCTTGAAAAAGTTCGGGCAAGTTAAGGTGAACGAATATGTTAAATTCACACTTGTCTATACTTCATGAAATTACGTTGAACTTGGCGAGACCTTTTATATACAGAACTCCCATTTTAGTTGCCAAATAGCAACATACGTATTGTTTGTTAGTCCGTTGTTATTTAACCTTGAAAAAGTTCGGGCAAATTTCGGTGAAGGATATGTTTAAAATGCACAGTTGTCCATACTTGATGAAATAACGTTGAAATTGGCGAGAGCTTTTGTATACATATCTTCCAATTTAGTTGCCAAATAGCAACTACATACGTGATTGTTTGTTAGTCCATTGTTTATAAACCTTGAAAAAGTTCGGGCAAGTTTTGGTGAACAAAAATTATCTAAATGCAAACTTGTCCATACTTGATGGAACAACGTTGAAATTTGCGAGTTTTTCATACACAACTTCCAATTTAGTTGCCATATAGCAACTACATAGATTACGTGATTGTTTGTTAGTCCGTTGTTTATTAACCTAGAAAAGGTTCGGCAAGTTTCAGGTGAACAAAAATTATCTTAATGCAGACTTGTCCATACCTGATGAAATAACGTTGAAATTCGCGAGAGCTTTTGTATACACAACTTCCAGTTTAGTTGCCAGATAGCAACATACGTGATTATTGGTGGTCCGTTGTTTATAAATCTGAAAATGTTTGGGCAAGTTTCGATGAACAAAAATTATCTTGATGCACATTGTCCGTTTTAGAGTGGCCAATACCTGATGATGTTACGTTGAAATCGGTCAGAGCTTTTGTAAAGAAAACTTTCACTATAGTTGCCAAATAGCAACTACATACGTGATTGTTTGTTAGTTTGTTGTTTATTAACGTTCAGAAAGTTAGGGCAAGTTTCGTTGAACAAAACTTATTTAAATGCACACTTGTCCATACCTGATAAAATTACGTTAAACTAGGTCGGGGCTTTTATTAACAAACTTCCACTTTAAAAAGTTCGGGCAAGTTTCGGTGAACGAATATGTTTACAATGCACACTTGTCCATACTTGATGAAATTACGTTGAAATTGGCAAGCTTTTTTGTAAATAAATCTTCAGTTGCCAAATAGCAACTACATACGTGATTGTTTGTTAGTCCGTTGTTATTAACCTTGAAAATTATCTAAATGCACACTTGTCCATACCTGATGAAATTACGTTGAAATTGGCGAGAGCTTTTGTTTACACAACTTCCAATTCAGTTGCCAAATAGCAATATACGTTATTATTGTTGGTCCGTTGTTTATTATCCTTGAAAAAGTTCGGGCAAGTTTCGGTGAACAAAAATTATCTGAATGCACACTTGCCCATACCTGATGAAATTAAGTTGAAATTGGCGAGACCTTTTTATATACAAAACTTCCAGTTTAGTTGCCAAATAGCAACTACATACGTGATTGTTAGTCCGTTGTTCATTAACCTTGAAAAGGTTCAGGCAAGTTTCGGTGAACGAATATGTTTAAATGCACACTTGTCTATACTTCATGAAATTACGTTGAACTTGGCGAGACCGTTTGTATACAATACTTCCATTTTAGTTGCCAAATAGCAACTACATACGTGATTGTTTGTTAGTCCGTTGTATATTAACCTTGAAAAAGTTCGGGCAAGTTTCGGTGAAAGATATGTTTAAAATGCACAGTTGTCCATACTTGATGAAATAACGTTGAAATTGGCGAGAGCTTTTGTATACATATCTTCCAATTTAGTTGCCAAATAGCAACTACATACGTGATTGTTTGTTAGTCCGTTGTTTATTAACCTTGAAAAGGTTCGGGCAAGTTTTGGTGAACAAAAATTATCTAAATGCAAACTTGTCCATACTTGATGAAACAACGTTGAAATTCGCGAGAGTTTTTGTATACACATCTTCCAACTTAGTTGCCAAATAGCAACTACATAGATAACGTGATTGTTTGTTAGTCCGTTGTTTATTAACCTTGAAAAAAGTTCAGGCAAGTTTCAGGTAAACAAAAATTATCTTAATGCAGACTTGTCCATACCTGATGAAATAACGTTGAAATTCGCGAGAGCTTTTGTATACACAACTTCCAGTTTAGTTGCCAGAGAGCAACATACGTGATTATTGTTGGTCCGTTGTTTATAAAATCTGAAAATGTTTGGGCAAGTTCCGATGAACAAAAATTATCTTGAGGCACATTGTCCGTTTTAGAGTGGCCACTACCTGATGAAGTTACGTTAAAATCGGTCAGAGCTTTTGTAAAGAAAACTTTCACTTTAGTTGCCAAATAGCAACTGCATACGTGATTGTTTGTTAGTTTATTGTTTATTAACGTTCAGAAATTTAGGGCAAGTTTCGGTGAACAAAAATTATCTTAATGCACACTTGTCCATACCTGATAAAATTACGTTGAAATTCGCGAGAGCTTTTGTATACAGAACGTCCACTTTAGTTGCCAGATAGCAACATACGTGGTTATTGTTGGTCCGTTGTTTATAAATTTTGAAAATGTTTGGGCAAGTTTTGATGAACAAAAATTATCTTGATGTACATTATCCGTTTTTGAGTGGCAAATATCTGATAAAGTTACGTTGAAATCGGTCAGAGCTTTTGTAAAGAAAACTTTCACTAGTTGCCAAATAGCAACTTCATACGTAACTGTTTGTTAGTCCGTTGTTTATTAACCTTGAAAAGTTCGGGCAAGTTTCGGTGAACGAATATGTATTGTCCATACTTGATGAAATTACGTTGAAATTGGCAAGAGCTTTTGTATACAAAACTTCCAATTTAGTTGCCAGATAGCAACTACATACGTGACTGGTTGTTAGTCCGTTTTTAATTAACCTTGAAAAGGTTTGGGCAAGTTTTGGTGAACAAAAATTATCTAAATGCACACTTGTCCATACCTGATGAAATAACGTTGAAATATGCGAGAGCTTATCTATAAACAACTTCTAATTTAGTTGCAAAATAGCAACTACATACTTGGTTATTGTTGGTCCGTTGTTTATAAAATTTGAAAATGTTTGGGCCAGTTTCGATGAACAAAAATTATCTTGATGCACAGTGTCCGTTTTATAGTGGCCAATGCCTGATGAAGTCACAGGGTTCCGTCACATGCTATGATACAGGGGATTAAAAAAAATTAAATAATATATATATATATACACACAAACCATATAGAGACAAGGGGAAGAACATAGAGAATTTCAATTTGACCCCCAACGTTCTTGTACCACATGCTATCGCGCCCGATTTTTATAATATCCGACTCATAACTACTCAACTACATGAGTAAAGAATAATACTAACAGAAAATGTATCACAAACTCGTAAATTATGATTTTCTATATACCGAAACGGTTGTGTTTGCAAGTCGGACACGATCGCGTCCAAGAGTAAACGGCAATAAATAGTGGGAGAACTTGCTGAAATAGGTTATAATTAATAAGAATGTTAATAAATACTCAACTGCAAACAATTACCAACCTCGGAAAGCTCTATCGGCGAAGAATACGCGTATTTTTTAATAACTGTACAAGCATTTCTTCTTTTCCAGCCATGATCAGATCATAGGTCACATGATCAGTTTTTGTATCAGTCATCCAGTCAGAATATAAGTTCCATCCGCAGTGTCAAGTGTTCGAACATTGAGTGAAAATGCAAGAGCGGAAAGCGAGAAAGACAAAATACGCGTATTCTTCGCCGATAGAGCTTTCCGAGGTTGGTAATTGTTTAATCGAATCAGTGATATCATCTATTCAAATAAGTGATATTACTTGTTCAGAAAGGTGATATCACTTATTTTAATAACTGATATCAGTTATTAGAATTAGTGATATCACCTTTTTGAATCAGTAATATCACTTATTCATATCACTCATTTCTATTCGAGTAAGTGATATCGCTTATTCATAATGAGGTTAAATAGTAAAACGGCACCCCATATGTTGGTCCGTTGTTATTAACCTTGGAAAATTTGGGGCTAGTTTCGGGGAACAAAAATTACCTATATGCCCACTTGTACATACTTGATGAAATAACATAGAAATTGGCGAGAGCTTTTGTAAACAAAATTTCCACTTTAGTTGTCAAGTAGCAACTAAACACGTGATTGTTGTCCGATATTTATGTTATTTATTAATCTTGAAAATCTAATGGCAAGTTTCAGTGAATAAAATGATTTAAATGCACATAGTCCATAAATTACGATGAAACTCTGTCGGAGCAAACTTCCACTTCAGTTATTAAATATGAACTAACACGTGAATTGTTACCCGTTGTTTATTAACCATTAAAAGGTAATGCAAGTTTCGGTGATCAAAAATGATTACACTGCACCTTGGATTTGTCGATTTGTCTTGCTTAATATCGTACAATAAACAGTGTTAAGTTTACACATTGGGTATAATCCAGCTTACTACCCCTGCCCTGCCCCCCCCCCCCTCTCCCCAAGATATTATTATATTATTGATCACACTTATTTGGATATTTTAACAAATCATAAAAAAGTTATGAGTTGGAAACCTACTGCATTTCAACATCATGCATATTCTATATTACTATTGATTGATATATAGTACATGTTCTGAATACAATGTATTGAACCAAATAATGACGACTACGACAACGACGATGCATGAATTCTTTAATATCGCCATTGTTTGGAGGTAGATAAAGTTACTAATAAAGTCAATAATTACCATTCAAAGTCTCATTATTGTGTGTGTGTGTGTGTGTGTGTGTTTGGTGTTTCTGGCTTTTTAAACCCCTCTTGCACCATACGCACGCTTCTTTTCTTAATCGTCATTTTCACGTTCGTCTTTGTGTTCTCTCTCCATCCTTTCTCTCTTCTCTCTCCTATCTATCCATCCATTCTTCTCTCTCCTAAACGTGATCTCATCTCTGTCCATCCCTATCTCGCTCCTTGTTTGCCACTCTTTCTCCTTCTCCATTCTTTCTTTCTTCACTTTCTCAGAACGTTCTCTCTGTTTACCTTATCTAGCTCCCCTTTACCATTCTTTCTCTCCGCCTGTTCGAAAATTTCCGCTTCGCCCACTTCGATCACCTCCGTACAATGTAGTCATTCAGTATGTATTCTTAACTCGTCGCCTTGAGTCCCTGAATTAATGGATATTTAATTGATGTATATCTCATTGTTTTGCTTAATTATGTATTTCCCCTTATCTGTGAAGTTTATTTACAGACATAAAATACTGTTAATTAAGTTTTCCATTCAGGAGCACTGGCGGATTCAGGCTTTTTAGTCAATACATTATATAGTTTAGGAACACAACATATTCATAATCATGAACGTACGTATAATCGTCGTCCTTTTGCACGTAACTAACCTTTTCATAATTTGACCCAAAGATCATGATTTAAATAAACTTAATTGATGTTACAAGACTTCATACCTCATTTTGGTGAAAATCTGTCAAGCTGTTCCAGAGAAGTCGTTTAAAGAAAAACTTAAAAACTTACACAGGGCGATCAGAATAGCTCACCTTAAGCTTTGCTCAGGTGAACTTAAAATATATAAGCCGTCAAAACATGAAACTTTGCATTAAATTGATAGGAATATCTTCAAAACAAGAAGGCAACGTTGTTTTGTAAATTGTGTTGTCAAGGAACTCAGTCAGGATTAATAAAGCTTTCTTAAAAGAGAAATATGGATATATTTGTAAAAGTGGTGGAGCCATCAAGTAGTGGTGGCGCTGTATCTTATGGTAAAATTAGTTAGTAACTTGAATTAATCATTTGTATTCGTGAGTAAAGTGAGCATCGAAGCTTAAGTCATGTACAAAGACGAATAGTTACAGTGCACGTTGTATTTAGAAGGCAGTGCCTAGGGGTACGTGAATCACGTAACCGTATATGATACTATACCGGTAGGCTAAATGTACGTCCAAATTTATATCAATATACCAAAGACCATGTATAATCATATAATTATAAGCTTGTTAGTTGATATCGATATAACAATGGTTATTCTCGTTTTCCTTCATGTTAAAAAAAATGTATTCGATTTTTTAGGTGAGTATATTAACAAATCTAAGTTACAGATTTTAAGATGTACCATACTTCGCCCGTTTAATATTGTTATTGGTAATAATTTTGTTAATCATATTATTTTCAAACACATACTATTAGAGATGTAATGATAATATTATGTTTAACATCATTTTTGAAAATGGCCATGGTTTTATTTGTGATGTGGAAAGGATTTCTTTCCCATTGAAATGCTATGTTTTAATTCAAGAAACGATATTCCGTAATTGACAATTGTTTTATACGCGACAAATTTGGCCGATTATATTGTTACGAAAGAAACTACTAGAAAATTATAATACCTATATCTGGTTTGTATGTACTTATATACGATAACAATGGTCTTTGATATATTGATATCAAACTCACGTATCTGTAGCATTCCAGTATATAGTATTATCTACGAGTACTGGACTCACATAGCCCTAGAACGCAAGGGTAGCGGTCAGTACCCGTACCCCTAGACACTTCCTATTTAAAATTAAGAGTATCATGCATGTGAATAATGATAGTAAGATAAAAAAAATATACCCGTTGACTAAAACATTCTATATAGAAGTTTAAAATTTATTTCTAAAGTATCGATATCTGTAACAAGATCCGTATACACTAATTATCAATTGCAGATGGGGATTTTCAAAGGTGAAAGGAAGAAGGAAGAGTGGCCTTTTCTTAACAACTACAAATAGGAAAAAATCCTTATCAAAATCCCTTTCTACGATAGGTATCAGTTTCAATAAAGACAAGTACACCTTGGTAGGCAGGTTCTACAAAAACAAAACGAACTCGTAAAAAAAAAAACCATCGCAATTTAAAAGAGCTAAAGTTTTAACACCAGTCAAAAAGAGTATCATAAAACTGAAAACACCTAGACGAATTTTGAATTCTAATAAAATCAATAAAAGTTCTAAAGTTTGGAAGCGTTTTAAATGACAACAATGAATTTGAAGATTTATCTGAAAATAAAATTAGGATGGAAGAATATGACACTTTTTTGTATTCGACCGGTACAAATGAAGACTCGACCATTACTTATGCAGAAGAATTACATGATTCAATTCTTTTCAACGAAAGGGAGTGTGAAGACAAAAACATCTCAGAAATTTTCAAAGACGTTTTAAAATATTTGGAAAACAAAAAATCAAAATTGCGTTTCTACACTTCCTAAGATCATATGTCTCAATAATTTCTATGACATGGTCGATGGTTTGACATTTTGCTGTTACACATTTATATCTTAGTTCTTGACTGAGTCTACGATATATGGTATTCAAGGACATAAGCTCTTGAGCTCTGCTTTCAAGCTCTTGATAAGCTTGTCATGTAAGCTTTGTTATTTCATCAGCAAGGTAGGCAATGGGCTCCGACGGATTTCTTGTTTTTTAGATATGAATTAAGAAATCCATTTTGATTATGACTGAAATTGCCAAATCTTTCTCCAAAACGTTCACTAAGAAGTACATAGTATCTCTGTATTTCTTTCGGTCGGTTGGTATAAAAAAATCACGGCTCGGTCTCGTACAGTTCCTGCTAACAATAACGCTTTCTCAGTAGGCGACCAGTGTCCAAGTTCAGCACACACCTCACATTGTGTAGCATACGACTCCAAGACTTCCTTGCCAGAGTAAGTTTTAGGTTTAATGTTCGAGGCATTACTTGTCTCTGTCGGTCAACAAATTTATTTCTATTTTAAGAATGGACATCACAGTTTCGTCTTCGATTCCTTTCTCGCGTGTTGGGAAAGATACTATTTCTCTCACCCCTGTCACCTGACTCATAGTCATACTCTCGAACGTCTTCATATTCTGTATGTTCTTCTGTTAGAATATTATTTTCTTGTCTTTCGACGTTTTTCTTGTTATTATTTAGATTAAACTGTATTTCTTCATCAATAATTTCAGCCATTTTTAATTGTTTTTAAATTCATCATATTTAATAATAGTAAACTTGATATGTGTTGTTGACTTGTTTTACAGTCATTGGATGGTATGAGCTCTTATAAATGTTTATATTTCAATAATAAAGTTTCCTATGATCAGTTAAAAATGTTTTGTTCCTTTCATCACTTTCCGGTAATTTAATTTGTTTTCCCTATTTATTTATTTCTTTGTCCTTTGGGTTCATTGTCTTTGTTGACATTTGGCAAATCCTATACTTCTGACTCCAGTGTAACACTCCAGGTCGTGTTATTAAAATGTTTGGATGGCGAGTAAAATAGGAGAAACAATTATAATAGATGGCATAGCTGAATTTATATAGACAACTAATTAACTCTCGGCGTCTCCAATAAGGCAAGATGATATATACACAATAAATACTACTGTTGTACGATAATAAGATTAAAAATGTACCGGAAGTGATGATGGACTTCGATGTTTAAAATCTGGAACTTGAAATGAGCTTAATTCAAATGTGACAGAGTTTATATAGACAAAATGTCTGGATTATGGCACTTCTGAACCAATAAAAAATGTGCTTTCATATACACGTGTTGCCAGACTTGATTTATGAAAAAAATCATTTAACACTATCAAGGATGTCACATTGTTAAAGTTCATAATTTTATGTAAATTATGCAAGTTAATATTAAAACTTTTAATAAAGTAGAAATGAAGATGCAAGAATTGAGATGGACAGATATTAAAATAATCCCACTCTGGCAACTTTCGAGAAGGAAAATTCAAATATGATTTCCTATTTGAGAATATAAAGCAATATTTGAAGGTAAGACATTAATATAATCATTCAATATTCACCATAATAAATTGTGTTTATAACTTGGAAAAGCTTCACATTAGTCTGAAAACAGAAATCTGGCAGTAGATATTTTGGAGGGTCATTCAAGGGTACTCTTCATCTATCCTCAGTTAAAATCATAAAACTTGAAATTTCAATCTACAGGCATAAGGTGAGTTCATATATCTTATTAATAGCATGCTTGTTTAATACAATGATTGTTTGCTGGTAAAAACAGACGCACAGTTGCAGTGTTCACAGGTGAGTCTTATTTAGATAGATTGTCAGCATGGTCAGGATCTTTTTCTGTTCCAAATATTTTAATGTAGTATTGATAAATCTTTCATACTGTATAAGTAACTTATCTTACGGTATTTTAAACAAGGTTACCATTTCCTACTAGGGATTTAGATTGATAACTCCCATAAATTGTCTTAAATAGTAAAAGTCAAACGAATCTGTTTATTTTACCAGATCCGGTAGAAAGACCGATTTCGGTAAAATACTACTGTGCCGGATTCGGTAAGGACCGATATAGGTAAATAACGCTATGCCAGACTCGGTAAAGACCGATATCGGTAAATAACGCTGTGCCAGACTCGGTAAATAACGCTGTGCCGGACTCGGTAAAGGTCCGGTCCCGGTAACAAAAGAGATTTCTAGTTAACTATTAAAGTTATTCTGGTCATTATCAGATCCGGTTACATAATAAAATAGTTATAAACCTGGTTCATGATTGGTAAGCAATTTAGTCCGCAGACTCCAGCTTTGACAAACTGACGGGATGTGTCATTTGGATGACGCGTCTTAAGAGACAGTCACTTGACCTCTGCATCTAAACGACGTAGAAACATGGTAGGCAGGAAATAGCAATTTATATTCAAGATACTACAAAACATAGATGTTATTAGATTACCCCACCTGTCACATGGGTCAACCAGACTTAGAGCTATCCTCGCATCAAGCGAGGAAGCTTCTGATGCCATTTTTCAAGTGTTTGGTAATACACGGCCAGTGATCGGACCCACAATATAACGCATACGAAGCGAATACTCAACCACTGCCGTTTTAATATTAGAAAGGGAGATGCATTACTTTTTCCAAATATATATTTTAGGATTGTTTCTATACTGATGTATGAGTATTCTGTAAAGGCTCTATTATATTAATATGTGTCAAAAGTTAGAAATTTGGAATAAAAAAAAATAACACTATGATTGTGAATACTTTCGTTTTAGTTTGTCGTACATTTACCAATACAAAAGGTCCAAAACTAATGATTTTATATCAACAGTCTTTACTGCCAACATCCATCAGCCTCTGTTGCAAGTCTAGTTTACAATACTCGTCGCACTGCTAAGCTGCAAAAGAATAAAAAAATGTTAGAAACTATCCTGATTTTCGTATGATACTCAAATTTTATTTCGAAATATATGCATATATACATCTCGGAACCGGACACAAGATACCCATATCAAATCAGATACGCTTAATAAAAGTAAATGTCTTTATTTACTTGCAGCAAAAAAAAAGTTACGTCTCACTACACAGTTACGCCCCCTTTTTCCCACGGTAACATGATTCTTACGCTTAAAAACAACGCCTATGTAATTTGGTTTTGAAATATTTTAAAATGGTTCATAGTAGTTGTGATTTCTGGCTGCAGATGAGAAGAGCTAAAGTTGGTATAGCATATACTGCAATAAGACATCACACTGGTGTTGAAAAAAAGTGACTTTTATAGTATTTCAACATATGCATGTATTTATGAGCATTTGAGGACTTAATCTCAGTGTGTCACAGCACTCTCTTTTAAAAAAAACGTGGACAACCTGTAAGTTATTGTGCATTTTTATGTGGGTTTGCATTTTTGCTATGAAAATAAAATTACAAAAAAAAAAATTCTATTTGGAATTCTTTTTTTACATTGGAAATCCTAGACCTTATTTTACATAGAACAAAGAACAAAATTCAACTGTGAGACCTTAGCAATAGCGACTAAAGTTCACATATAAAAATAAAACGATAAAAAGTGTAAACTTATTAATATGTCTTTATTCATTGATTGTTTCTTCGTGAGTAAGAATTTCTTATACGCCTAGTGACAATAACGTGTATAGAAAATAATAGTACCGTGCCAACAAGTGAACCCATAATCCACTTCAAATAAACAGTTGCACTTTTTCTTATTTTACTGATACAATTAAAATAAAAATAAAATGTTACCCGAGTTGTCAATACCAAAAAAAGGTATGTTTAATCATTTACCAGTTGTATCCCTTTCAAAAATTGAAACAGGAAAAGCAAAAAATAAACATAAATCATAATAAATTTACATTTTATTGTCATCATTTTAATGTTAGACATTTTCATTCAAACAGAACTGTTTTCCTGAGCAACTCAGAATCACAATTCTTTCCTCAACGGTCGTACAGAGTAACTAGCCTAAAATGTACTGTTTGATACTTTGAGCAGTTATTAGGATTGTGTATATGAACAATAAATTACCTGGACAAATAAGTGTACAATTTTTGCTTTCCTCAGCATTACCAACACAATCCGCACCCGCGGCAGATGGTGGGGGGTTGTCGCAAACTTTCTTTCTCGTAGACGGTTTCGAGGCTGGTCCTTCACTTTCTGTAATAGTTTACAACACTAGAACTAATTGCCGTTTGACTAAAGAAGATCTACTGGTAATTGTAACATCGCTAGAGTCAATAGTACGCACAACTGAGCATTGCACTGACAGTCTAAAAAATTTGACCATAATCTTTTGAGAAGTTCAGGTCCAGCAAAGGCTAATTATTCAAAGGCCAAAACTCCACCACAACACAGCTACAAATCGAGTGATTGTAACGCAACAACAATACGCACCACTGGAATTCATACCATGGCCAAAATTGGTTTTGAAATCTAGCAGAAGTGTTGTCAATGCAAAGGTCAAGAGTCGACAAAATATCGATGAAATATAAAACATGGGTTGATGTATTTTTATGCCCCCCGCCCACTCCCCAAGAAAAAAAAAGATTTTTGCGTGGCATAAAGTTATCGCAGCTGCGTCCGTCCTTCCGTCCGATATTTCGTGTCCGGCCTGTAACTTTGTCATGCAAAGATGGATTTTGTTGATACTTGCTACAAATTGATCAACATAACAACGACGTGTCGAGAGTAAGATCCACATCCGTACATCAAAGGTCAAGGTATTAATTTGAGTTGGTTTGACAACACTTTCAGTGTGTGTAAGGTTTCCTGTTCGATCTATAACTTTATCATCTATGGATATATTTTGAAAAACACTTGGCTCAGTTGATAAACATGACATAATTAAGTTTCGCATGTAAGACCCAGAACCTTTCCTCAAAGGTCATACTTTCAATTTGTTTGTTATTGCGTGTCTGGTCTGTGACTTTATCTTTAACTTGGCTCAATTTATCAAGATGACATGACGACGTGTCATAAGTAAAACCTAGACACGGTCACACTTTTAGTATGTATGACAACACTTTGAATCTGTTTAATGAATGAATGGTGTTTTACGGCACGTCGACACATAAATAGGTCATTATGTGCGCGCTAAGATTAATGGACGTAATGATGACAAAAATATATTAAATAAATACTGTTAAAAATTAATTAAAACTATTAACAAATAAATAAATGAAAAACAAAACAAATAAGTGAACAAAATCTGTTTAAGATTTCAAGTCCTTTAATTTTATCATACATGGATGGATTTCAAAAACACTTGGCTCAATTTATCAACAATTGATCTGTAACTTACATTTAGGATTTTAAAATAGATTGACACAAGTGTTCAACATGTCATGATAATGTTTCACCTGCATTTAACTGTTGAAATACACAGACCTATTACATCAGATGTGAAGGTCATGGTCATGCTTTAATGTAAAAAAAAAATGAAATTGCATATCTAGTCTGAAACATTAGTCCATTACTCTTGATATTCATGGATACATCGCTACCTATTAAATCATATATTGTTATTTTTCACAGACCATTTGGGAGGCATGTGACACTTAACAGTTACATTTCTTATTCTTTATAAAGAGGTTTGTGACTTGTGGTATTTTAATTTCACAACGGCGATCAACGCACCAAGGAGTCGTTAGACATGTACTACACAGGGCTTATATCTGCATGTCACCGACTACTTCCCTACATATTCAATGGTAGGAGATTTATGGTAAAAAATTAAATGTATTGTTAATCTGAATTATCACAGAGACTGACTGGAACTCGAAAATCCCAACACCTGGATTTCACCGTCATACGCGTTACCGACTGAGTCAGCCCGGCATGTGTACATAAGATTAACACGTATTTACTGAAAAGAAAATTCATTGAACTATCATTTTTTCTAAATGAGATTTATTTTTCCATTAAAAAAGAAGACGTGACAAAAGGCCAATATATGGAAAATGCATAAAAAATGATATTAGGAGCCATCCCTCATTATATTTACGCGCTTTAATCAAAATGAACAAAAATAATATTTAGACCCCTACCAACTTCAACAGAGGGAACTGTTTACCGATCGTCTGGCTGGCGTATCCAAACTAGGTGAAACTTTGCATGTGGATAGAGGGAAATCAGGAGATAATATTGTGATTATTATGGCATCAACGTTGGTTAAATCACAAATTCAACCTGGATCAAAGCTTAATTTGTTAAACTTAACATATGGATAGAACGCAGTAAGGATTGTGCAGGTCATTTTATTTTTAGCTCTACTGGACAAAGTGCTTATGCGATGGCGCGTTGTCCCGTCGGCTATCGTCTGTTAGCAGCACTTTCTCTGAAACCACTAGCCAATTAAACTGAAACTTCACATAGATGTTTCTATTACATAGGAGACTATTTTCCGATCTGAAATTCAAGATGGCCGCCATTACTAAAATAGTCATAAACTTAAAAAATCTTCTCATGAACGGCCCAACAAATTTTCGAAAATGATGACCAGCTATAGCTTTGTTAGATTTGTTCAAATGGGTGTCCCTAGGGTTAAAAATGACCCCGCCCCGAGGGTTCAATTAGGGGACACGTCGTTTTGTTTTTTTTAAATTGAAATAATTTTGCCTATATCTTCACAAAAGCATTGTTAGGTGAAGGAGGTTCATATTTATAAAAATGACTGGGTTCCTATGTCTTAAGGGGTCAGGAGGGGCCCCAAAAGGGTACAAATTGGGAACAACTAAATCGTTTTCTTACGAACCGGTATGTCAGATTTGTACATATTTGATATAAACTATCCCTATGTGTAGGGGTTTGATTGCAGATAAGAAATTAAGTGTTCAAATTTATAGGGGCCCTGTAAGTTGACTTAGAATTTTAAATAGAGATACTATGTGAAAACAGAAAATGTTCTTTTTTTTCCATTTATTCTGAAACCACTAGGCCAATTAAACTGAAACTTTACATGGATGTTTCTATTGCATAGGAAACTATACAGAATATTTTTTTTCTATCTAAAATTCAAGATGGCCGCCATTACTAAAACTAGTCCAAAACTTAAAAAATCTTCTTCTCATGAACGGCCCAATAGATTTTCAAAATGTTCATGAAGTTATAATGACAAACAATAGTTTTGTTAAGATTTGATCAAATAATGTCCCTAGGGTTAAAAATGACCCCTACTCCGATGTTTCTATAGCATAGGAGATTTCAAAAAGTGCTACGGCCACTATGAGTCAGTAGAGCATCCTCAGGCCCTCTTGGACCTCTTGTTTCTAGTCGGTAGTGTACTTATATATGGGTTGCAATGCTCCATTGTATTGTCATATGAGAAACCTATCAAAATCTATCTAAATGTAGACCTTGTTTAAAAACAAGCACATATTTTCTCTACATATCATAAAAATTCATCTTAAATGAACATTTAAACCTTTATTATATATTTTTTTTATAGTGTAGTATATAACAATAACTTTTTAAATATTTTCACTGTTATTGTTTTTTGTTATTACCATCATACTCATAAACAATTGGGTTTACTATTCTTATACATGCAACGTGTCCACATGTAATTGTAAATAACATCAACACTTACCTATATAGCAACAGTAAGACCATTCTCCCCAGTCGCCCCAGTCGCCGTCATGTTCTTTGGTTGTGTCACCTGCTCCCCAATCCTTGTAAATGTTGAAATAAAATTATAAAGCAGATAAGGAAACACATGGAAACGTTTGAACCAGTCAAGTCAATTGTTACATCAGTGAATGTATTACTTATATGAAAACATAATTTATGTTTTATTATCTTCAATATATTTTTATTATTAAAGTCACGCTTGTTTTAAAAATATTAACATTAAATCCTTTATAAATACAAATTGATATCTTTATTACTTGTAAAACTGATGAAAATAAATTATGTTGTTTTTCGCATCATGCAACACAGCACAGTGAATTAAAGTAGTAGAAAAAAAAAACTGTCCAATTACATAACCACGAATTTGTGAAATATGGTCGTTTAGGAGTTTACAAATTTGCTCCCTTTTCAGATATAGAAGCGTATGAATTCACACTATTCTAAATATTAATTTGCATCATTTAAATAAATTGTTTTTAAGAAATGGAGTTCAGCGAATTTTTTTTTCATAAATGACGTTTGTCCCTTCAATATCGAATATACATCCGCGAACAAATTAATTACAGCGCAGATACCGTATCTGAAGTCGAGCAAGAAACATTAAAATCAACAAAACATGTTACTAGTAAATAAAGTGCATTTGACAGTTAATCCGCAGTCTACGTATTGTTCCGGGTCTCCTACACAGTCGATATTTGTTCTATATATACATAATAAAGTCTTGAACTCTATTTTCACCACATACAAATGTTTGTAAAGGTTTACTAGTTTTTTAATTATTTTAATGAGAACAAGAATAGCACTTCTACTTTCTATTAAATAGACCTGAGTTGTTTTAAAATACCTCCATCTGATAAAATAAAAAAAACAACACTTTTTTGTTCAAGTCATTGATGCCGTATTACTCTATATGCTATATTTTACTATTATCTGCTCACCTGCAGCAATAAATCACATACTTCATGAAACAATAAAAAAAATATACCAAACCAAATTTCATTATCAACCCAATAATTTTCCTACCGTAAATAAAATGAGGTACAACTGTATACTGAAAGTAGTTTAAAATTTCATCTGTCGGAAGTCGGTTAATATATAAATACAACAACTCGTATAAACCGAAAATCATCAAAATATCTAGAGGATACAAATTGACTCGCTTGAATAAAAATAAATCATCATTTCATCGGAAACTTTTCAAAATCAGTAAAGAATATTAACCAAACAAATAATTAAACAATTAATTACATCCACAAAATTTCATTTTAATATCTGTTCATAGAACAAAAAAAACACATTTTTCTATCTATTTGAATTTGAACAAATTAAACTCAAACACAACCCCAAATTATAAAAACTAACAAACGAAAGTTGAGACGGCATGTACAACCTGCATGAGAAGAAATACGTCAATTAAAAAAACATTTCTGATCAAACCATATACCCGTATACATGAATCAAAAGTGAACTTTGGAAACTTAAATGTAAGCATTTTTTAATAATCTTATACTGTCACTGTTGGTACTACACTCACCGCGTCTGGGTCTTTGGCAGGTAGCACACAATCGTGTTTTGTTAGAGTGGATACGTCAACGACAGGGTTCATCTGATAATACACAAATAGATAAAACACACAGTATTATAACATTAACATTGATAAAACATATTTTATTTCACTACATCTTTAACTGGAGTCAAACCCTTTCCTTCAACATGCAGCATGCCAATTAGCATGTGAAAGAATCATGATTTAAGGTTATAAAAGCAAAATGCGTATTCAAAGGAAAAGGTCGTTTTTTTATCGTTTTCATATAAATAGAATGTCCTGTTCTATCTTTTATTATTTTGAGATTTTATCAGTTGTGATCTTTGCACAATGTCTCTGAATAAGCACATCAAGTCCAGTGTGTCCTCGACTCACGTCGAATCATTCCCAAGTTACTCGCATATTTCTACGGATCAATAATCTTTAATGTTTATTTTTCTGGGTTTCATGTACCAGTCATTCTTGATATCAAACTAAGTTTTGTGTAACAGTTACTCCAAATGAGAATACCGATTATCTGAAGGAGTAAAGTAGTTCTTGCTGCATGACTTCATAATCGAACTGTTTACAAATGTCGAAATATTCATGCTCCAGCTGAAAAAAAAAATTTAAGTTCGTATAATTTGGACATATCACTCTCGTAGTAATCCTGGGTAGAATCAGTACACATAACATGCGGATAAAATGTGTTGTTAAGGTACACCGCTCAGCCTTGACGGGGTCCGATGTTTTACCGGTAAGAACGCCAGCGACTCGCGGAGTGATATTTGTCTGATGTTTTACCGCCAAAATGCGGAGGGACACAGACTTTTAAAGTCACTTCAGCTCGCATTACTTCACCAAAAAAACCTGTAACAAAGTTTAATTTAATGCATTAGCTGTGTATATCGTATGCATATGTGTACTTCCCATAACATAACTATCATTATACACCCATTGCAATTCGGCCGCTTAAAAGGCTTTTAAAGTGTGTGTAGACTTTAATGTCAATGTTTGGCTTCTCAATAATTTATTTTAGAAGTGTGTGTTTGTGTTCCTTCTTTTAAAATAGTGAAACTTCGATGGCTTAAACCTGATGAAACTAGACAAAATAGTTCGAGTCAAGGGTTGTTCGAGTCAAATATGGTTTAACATCCTACCATACGTGTATATACATAGAAATATATATATTTTGCCGGGACCAGATAAGTCGTTCGAGCTATGTGGTGTTTTAGCCATCCGTATATGAGCCATCCGTATATGAGCCAACGCAGTTCTACTGTACTTAGTTTATATAATTATTAAATTGGTCATTGTATCTCTTAACATACTGTACTTCTTGTATAGAAGTTTTATCAGATTCGGCAATTTCAGACTTTATTTTACAAACCTCTTCAGCAGTGGCTTCGAAACACCTGCTGTATGTGAGAGTGTCAGTCAACAGCTCGACGGTCAATGTAGGGCAGAAATCACCCTGGCAGGCGTCGGTATCGTATGCATCCCAGTACGGATTACGTGTATTTCCGTTGTAGAAGTTAATATATAGCATCCTGTTGTCAAACAATCAGTATATGCAAATTACTAGTGCTCGAAGAAAACTGGTCATCGACAGCGTATTAAACATATAATAATATATATATATATATATACATATGCAAAAAAAATCAAGCATCTCGACTAACAGGAGATGTAACATGCAAAGGACCGAAACAGCACAAACGTAGATATGATACAGAATATATACATCATTATAAAAACAAACGTATTGAAGCTGTTACAATAGGGATCACCGCGTAAGAACGGCCAATAGTAAAACTCGTCACTGGGGAGCTTAATTCTGATCAACTGGTGCAGATATGCTTAACCTCGGGCTTCTCATCGTCATATCATAAACTAAATACGGCCATTTTTTATAAGCACGTAGGTGATGTAGTGATGCTTGCTAAACTACTTGCTTGAAAAATTTCAATAGATTTTTGGTTTTTAGAGGCACTTTGCACTGATCAAATCGATTTTACTCATTTTGTGATTTGAAAGTTTCTGTAGTGTCACGCTATTTTGAGAATGTTACAATAAATCAGGAATAAGCCTAGTGTTGTATAATCGACTCAACAACTCTTTGTATATCATAAGTAATTTTTATTCACATAATTATAAAGTTCTCATCAGTTCAAAGTCACAAGCTAACATTTTTAACCGCTCGTTTAAACTAACCATAGTCTAACTAACATCTAACTCTGTTCGTGGCTAAAACTTAACTAACCTACTTGTCTGTGCTAAAAACAGTATCTGAATGAATAAACAACTATTCTATCATTGGACAATTCATTTCAACATTACTATTGGTCAGTAAACTATCTTAAAGTCCAGCCCACAACATTAACTTGTCAACAATACATCAAGATAACCATAGGCTATCATTTATCTCCAGTAAACTGTCATCCTATCTTATTAAACTAGATTCAAGATTTCTTTACTTATACATATAATGTCTTTTAATACATACATATATCAATATATTTATTTACGGCATATGAAGTATCTACAATTGTAACATTCAATAATGTTACACTACTTCAAGCAGGAGAGTTTATGTATTACGTCACTATACATATGTAGCCGTAAAGTAGGCACCTGAACTGCGTAACTAAACTCGTAGATTACGTTTATAGATATATAATAACAAGAGTTGTCAGAAGACAACAAAGCTTGCCGATGGGATAAAACTCACCAACCGTGCAAAGATAGAGATTCGAGGAAAATACCAAGAGTTAAACGCAACTAAACGCAAAAGTTCAATCTTGGTGTCTACAGACGACGACGACGCCGGTCATGGCAACAGCTCTTTTGGACATTCGTCCCGGCAAGCTAAAAAGTAGGTACAATGTACCATATTATTCAGATATGTTGTTTTGAAATTATAGCCACTTCGTCGACAGACACGCGAGTTTATTGATATGAAGAAATAAATGGGTGGACACACGTTCGTTGTGTGCATACACTTCATTTAGACCGATATTAATATTAAATGGCAGTTATAGACATTTAAAAGTCATGTATGTTTATTCAGTATGCATATTCATCACTAACATTCGCATAAATAAAGTAACTGTCATCTTACCTGCCGACTAGATACAACTTCTTCATCAAGGTATCTGACTTCAGTAGATCGAAACTGTTCACAAGTTCGAAGTCAGAAGTCTTCCATTTCACGGCCTTTGAGAGACTGGCAATGACTGCAATGTCACTAAGCTGAGCGTTCTCGGGTAGACATACTCCCATCACTACTGATTTACCACTGCGCAATTAGAGAAACTTGAAATGCAAAAGCGCGCATAAAGTATCTTACCGAATCGTCTTTTAACAAAGCAAGTGACTTGGCGGAGGCAATATTAGGAAGTGTGACCATACGGTAAAAGAGACGTATTAATGACCAGTGTAATTAAATGTGTAATATTTCAAATATAATCAAACGTGAAGCATATCTAAATATAAATGGTATTTTAAATATAACCAATTACACATACATTGTATATAATCAAGGTAATATGATATTTAAAATATAGTCCAACCTGAAGCAAAAATAATAAAGCAATGATATTTCAAATATAATCTAACATCAAACATGTATAGCATTGTATGATATTTCAAATATAATCCATCTTCAAGTTTATATGAAAAATGATTGATAGATATTTCAAATATATTAGAATTACAAATATTCCAAATATAAGTCACACACACACACACACACACACACACACACACAATCAATGATATTTCAAATATAATTAAACTACAAGCATCAATGACAATTGGATGGTATTTCAAATTTAATTCAACCACAAGCATATATAATTATTTCATATACCTTTCGACACCTTTGCTCTCAAACATGGCTTTTTTTGGAAAATTATTGGTATATTGGAAGTCGTAAAAATAAGGACCCGGGGCTCCAAGTAGAACCATAAAGTGCGGGGAATGCTCCCCACTGTGGTCTTCGTATTCAATTTTTGTCTGGTCTGCAAATTCAGTTCTTTTCATTTGACTATTGTCATCGAAATCGCCATTACTTCCGACAAAAACGCTTTTGATCGTAGCTTTGATCTAATCATGAAAGAAGAAAAAGCAGGAAGTTCAGAGAACTGCCAAGCACGATTGTGCTACAAAAGTATATTCTTGAAGTATGCAATATATTGTAAATAGGCATAGATACTATTTCCACACCCATATATTTCTCCACACTTGGTGTATATTTAAGCAACCAGAATATGTTACGAAAGTTTTGTATTTTAATCAAAAGAAGTGATTTCACTCTTTAGAATATATAATAGCACTCATTAACAACTCAGTTGATTGATATCACATATTCAAATAAATATTGATTGCACAATGGTGTAGTACACTCTTAAAAAATGAATGACAGTATACCAGAGTAGCATATCTTCGAATAAATAGTTTACTCCGTAAATGTATATGCAAGGCTTATTTTCGAAATTTAAGGGTGAAAGCAAATATTTTAATAAATATGCTATTTAAAACAAACCAATCAACACTGATCGTTTCAGTATCCAATGCTTATTTTACCTTTTACTTTAAATTTTAATGCTTTATTCTGATATTTCAATTATCAAATGTCCCTAAATAGCGGTTATCTGATTTGACCACTTACTTTATATTGTAATGCTTTATTCAGAAATTCCAAGGCTCAGATATCAATATACAGCGCTTATTTGATTTTAGCTTTTTCAATTTCGATGCTTTATTTAGAAATTTCCATTAAGCACATTAAACAAAACAATATTATTATAAAAAAAGATTTTGTAAGTGTTTCACATTGATAAAAAAAACTCAATTTATGCATACTTTTGCAAACTGTTTAGGACACATGGCCATTTGCCAGTTTTCTCTATAGGAACAACTGTCAGTCAGTATAAACTTCTCCGGTGGTACTATCTGCATGGGTACAGGATCACTGGAATACATTGTGTAACAGATCCATCGCCATCTATAAACGTTGCACTTTCACTCCCGTCGTGGTTCGCTGATGTCCCGTCATCAAATACTCGGTTGCCGCCAGCCTTAAAAGAATTGTAGACTGTATACCCAACAGAAAAAGACGAATCATTTAACCCATTTGCTCCATTTTCTTAGACTCTTCCAAATTGAAAACATTAATTCACCATGTATTAGCAATGGGTGAATTATCTTTATATTAATTGACAGAGTGGAAAACAGTGCAGGAAGTGTTTAGTGAACTCTTCCTGCGCTGTTTTCAAAGGCCTTCTGTGATTGGTGTGGAAAAAACGCGTATCTATGGAGTAAAGGGATAAAGGTCACAACAGCACACACAGAATCATTGTATAAACTATTCTGACAAGCAATGCGCAACTCCCCTACCGGTTTACATGTAGATTTTTGTAAACGGACATATCTTTATTACCCTCTAACCACATGCTTAGTCTCACAAATGTAGCTTGGATACTGTTTGTGCTACCACAGGATCCATGTTGTATCTGATAATTAAAGACGTGTTGTATGTAACTCAATAGTGTATAAGTCAAGGTCGACACCAAATTAATTGGTTTGTTAGAGGCCTTGATATTTATCTATGGTTTGCATTGTAGTTAGGCGGTCTCGCCGTAGTCTGGTCTGTACATTTATGTCTTGGTTATTCACAAATAATTATCTCCATATGTAAATCATGCATTGTGAATGGGCATCTGAAAAGATCCCAAAAATCATAAATTTCCGCTGTGAATTTAATTATCTCCCTTTATGAAACCAAACATTGATATATATGAATTCATTGTATCTATATGATCCAACGGGTTTATAAATCCGTTCTTTACATTACATGTGATAGTCATGAATCCTTATATGGATCCTACTCATATAAAGCTATCAGTTCATGTATGTAAATTTGTCCACCCTGTCCAGATGTGTTGCATGTAATTCCATAGTATATTAGTCATGGTCGACACCAAATTTATTGGTTTGGAAGAGGCCTTGATACTGCATCTATGGTTTGCATTGTAGCTAGGCGCATTCGCCGTAGTCTTGTCTGTACATGTATGTCTTCGTTATTCACAAATAATTATCTCCATATAATTCAGTGAAAGGAAAAGAAAGTATACGTACCTATAAACGTCGACAGGTCAAGGAACAATAAATGTATTGCAAATAAATGTTGTATATTTATATTTCATCATACTGTTGAATAAAAAAAAAAACATTTAATTAATTTCAAAGCAAAACAATAAGAAAAAATCAGTTCATTTTCCATCACATGAATAAACTTAGCCAATAATGAAATAATTTTAAAAAACAAAATGTATACTTTCTTTTTCCTTTCAGTTTATATATTAATATGTTAGAACTTCCTTTTCAATTTATTAAATTAATATTTTCCCAATACTCTTTGATAAACAATTAAATGTAGGTAGCTACCTTATCCTCGAATCCATATCTCACGTCGAATGTTGCACTTGTGACTGCCTGGGGAAACATGTCGTGCAAATGGAAGCCTATTGCTCCAGCATCCCAAGCGCCGTTCGGGTCTGGTTTGAATCCTTGAAACCAAGTCTTATATACGAAGGCTGGACCTTCGTACCATACATGTCCAAGGTAAAAGGGTAATCTAAAATAAATATAAAGAATAAGTGCAAACCAGCAGATAATGGATTTAGTAAGATTGTAATTTACCCATAAAATTGTAAAGGTGGGGGTATTTTAATTCGCTATTTACGAATTTAAGCGTGGGATAATTAGGTGTAAGATATAAGATTCATTACAGTCAGCACAGAGTTCCAATTTATTTCAGTTAAAATTATTATTTGGAAAGAGTTAATTAAAAACCGCTATTTTCTTCACAGGAATGTGTTAAATATTTTCTAATTTTAAAAACTGAGTGGTATTTAGCTTAAGTAATATACCGCCAGAATCACCTTCTCTATCACCAGTATACTGTACATTAATGTCATGCATCAAACAGCAAAGATAAATGTTGTCGTCTGATGAATATAACCTTTATAAGATGGCTCTTTACACAGCATTAAAACTTCCGGTTGGCTTCATATTGTTTACAATTTATTGATAATTGCGACGTGGTCACATTTACTTAAAGGGACACAAAACAGTTTTGACAAATCAAATATTTACCCAACAATACGACTGTACGGTATATATCTGCTTGGTGCTATATAAAATTAAAATCGCCCAGTAAATATTCCTACTCTCAATTTCGTTCCTATATTGCAAATAGCTTGTTAAAATGGATGCTTGTTTCGCAGATTTTATGTTATGGTCTTTTATGGCAAAAAGTGCTTAACAAAATTAATTATTCTAAATAATTATTTATTATCGATATGGCAGACAAAGCCCCTTAAAAATTATCAATTTGTATTATTAAATATCTTTGGTAATATTTTCAAAAAACAGATTAAAACAAAATGTTAAATAAATTTGAAAATGTGAAGTTTTAGACATTTTGAGGTTACAGAGAATTTATCAAGATTTTTTTTAAAATTGGCTATGAACATTTTTTCTTATAAATCGTGCTTATATCACTCTCTGACCGCGTATTGTCAAACGGATATCTATTTAAACATGCCAAAATAAAATATTGTAAAGGGATTTCCTAGCTTGGGTTACGCGCTTAGGTTTTTCCCGCTTAAAATGCAATATATTTTGTGACGTATTAAATGTATCATGTGATTACTTCGATCCGTTATATAGGTTAACACGTATTAAACATTGTTTTAACTTAAAAAGAGACCGAATGACGATACGAAGATCGTCAGCAGTATTTAAGTGCTGTCTATTTTAGAATGGGGATTTCTCCATTCAATTTAAATAGCGACTTCATCACAGTTTGGAAGATTTGAAATACTAAACCTTCGAAATTTATTTATTGATGTTAATGAGATATATTTAACCATTAACAATAAAAAAAATATTTGAGATATTTATATTGGGTTTTTTTTTCTGATAAACTCCTTTCATTATCTTCCCATGGCCATATATATTCATACTGGGGTCCTGTGTGGTCTAAGGTGCTGTTTCAAGATCGCTTAACCTCTCACCTCTAAGGTCGAAGCTTCGAGACCTGCTCGCTCCAAAAACTTTATGTGATAAAATTTTCCAGTTACTTGCGGAAGGACGGTGGTTCTATTCAATCTGAGGTCTTCCTCCACCAGAAAAACTGGATATGCCATATATAACCGGAAATGTGTTGAAAATGGCGTTAAACCCCATTCAAATTAAAGAATTTATCCCTTTAATCAATGCATAATTCAAACTGTGTTATTATTGCAAGTCAATGATCTTTATTCGTACTAAATCTCGTGTATGGTAAGATAATTTCACATACCTGTAAATGTTTATGACGGTATGTACTTTTTAAAGGTGCTGTTAAAGTGGATGAGATATGTTTTTGTATGACTTACTTCGTCTGCTTAGGTGCATCCGGATAATACTCCGGTCCTTCCGAATTTCCCTGGGAACGCCCCAAGATGATGCCCTTTTTGACGTACAGTTGCTGATTGCTTCCTCTTGTTGATGAAATAAAATGTATGAAGGTTCAACGATAGCACAAATCTTAACATGCGATGAAAGGTTTGCGACACATTTATATAATAAATTAAGGGCTAACTTGATAATACTATCTTATAGTAACCTATCACAGTTTAAATTCAGATTATACTCTAATCATTTATAATTTAATTTTTAGTTTATTTACATAACTTGTAACCTGTTAACAAAATTAATATTGAACACTGCAGTGTGATCTACTGCTTGAGCACTCGTCTTTCATGTGGAAGGTCGTGGGTTCGATCGCCGGTTGTGTCATACCAACGACTTAGAAAATGGTATTAGCTTTCTCGCTTAGAATTTAAAATATAGTTCTAGTTCTGGTCTGCCCGATGTCAGTATAATGCGACTGGTGCGGTGTTATACACGAATATATTTCGAGTTTAACACCGTCGCGATATGAAAGCGACGCTAACACAATACAACAACACATCATATATTGAACGTTCGTCATAAGTAACATAGTACATGTCAAATTACATCGCAGCGATGATATATCGATGTGATAGTTAAACGTACACCTTGCATGCAGAAGTTATGGGATTGATTCCCGGCGATGTCATAACGCTTAGAATACTACCCGTGCTGACACTGTTGTGATAGGACTGAAACATTGTTAAAAGTGCCGCTACACACCTTTCAATGCAATGTATTGCATCAAATGTTATCGTTGAAAAAACTTTAAAATTAACCAACGTCCTTCCGCAGGTAAGTGGCAATATTATCACTCGGTCACGGTTAATGAATCTTAAGTCATGTGCATAGTGGTGTCATATTTGTCTTTCAATAAACCAAAGCATCTTATATATGTTAATTTATGTAAATAACATGTTTGAGTCTTACCTTGCAAATTGAACTCCCATTTGGCTCTCAGCTGACCTTAATGAAACAAATAATTGAATTTACTGAAAAGCTGATGGAAATAAACTTTTTAAGAACAGGGCGTAAACAAATATAGTAAAGTCGGTTGCAATGAGGGATATTAAAATATGCAATAATTCTCACGTCCCACCGCACTTATGTAGGTGGTATTCTGTTGTCTAGCAACAATGAATGAGTTTCTTAATTCCATAATATAACAATACTGAAGCAATGAAAAGCAGCTTGAAGTTTATTCAATTGTTGTGTGTAACCCAAGAAATCTAAGTAAATAGCGCCGATTCCTCCTGAATTAGAAATTCATGGCCATTACGAAATTGGTGCAAAATGAGAACACGATGAATGTGGCCATGTGATACAGGTGATAGGTTTTAAGGTATCAATGTAAGTTACATATTAATATGTTTTGTTTTTATTTAATTTGAACGTTATTTAGCTAGGGAGCACTCAAACAAGTGGTGAATGAGAATTAATCACGTTCACGCTGTGTGTCTCTATCAAACATTTGTATTTGTCAACACATCCATTTGAGGTGTCCGTCAAAAAGAACTTACGAGTATTGCATCAGTTCAAACCATCCTCCTCTGATCCAGGCATTCTTTTCGCGGTTTTTATAAGCTGAAAGAAATAACATTTCTGTGAGCATTGAAATATAATATCTCAAAATGTTATCGGTCGTTTCAGTAGTATATAGATTAAAAGAAAATAGTCTCTTTTTTTTAAAAGGAAATAGTTAGCAATTGAAAATATACTACAAAAACTTGATCTTCAGATTAACAGGTGAATGCTTAACAAGTCCGTTTGTTTTATCATGTTAATCTCGTCGTCTGTAAATGCGTCGACCTATGCCTCTTGTTTCCAAATCCAGTTCGTTTCAGTGACTTCCTTCTTAATTGCTAAAAACAAATCGTCCATCATAAGATTACATTGGTAATCGTGGTGTTGTAGCTACCGATGTATACTGGACTGGTACGACTTTATTATACCTGGCTCATATTCAGAATCGTCCTTTTTCCTTACAGCCTACTGAGATAAAATCGGACTAAGGCCATTCCTGTAAAATGAACAGTCAAGTCTTCGCTGAACAACCAGTTTTGAAATTTTTCAACGTCGCTCCCCGTCTTTAGTTTAGTGTTCGTGTTTTTAATATTTCCATAAATCTGCGGGTGTCATCCTCGCTCACCTGTCTTGATTCTGTAAAGAACTGCGTTTAATGGCTCCATCCAAAGGCTATTTGTTTTAGCTTTCCAACATCGTTTCTGCCATTTTTAAAGTTTCCACTTTTCTCGTGATAGCATTCGGTTGCTTTGGAATGGACGGGTTATTTATTATGATTGTTCGCTTGAAATCGACGTATTTTACGTACGCAGTCTGTTCAACAACGGGGCTAATATGGATTCGTACCGTGGTCGAAAATCCATATTTTCCATATTGGCCTCGGTATTGCTTCCGAGGTCCCAATACCGGCGCGTGATCATAAACACATGTTAAAAATGTTTTACTTTTGTTACTCCATTTATGCATAAATGTAGTAAAATATAATAAATGGACCCTAATGACACTGGATGCATATATCAAGACTAAATATAAAGCTCGAAGAAAACCGAGTTAAAGTGGCGTTTTAAACAGCTGCGGTTTGTCAATGGTGCAGACCATAATGTAATAGTCGTCCAATCAAAAGTATGTATTAGTTTTTGTTTCCCAAAAGTTCCAATATTTTAATTTACCAACGGACTCTTATCGAATAAACCCTTTCTACGAGATCTCGTATTATCATTCTAGATTATCTCCGTGTCCACATAATGATCATGGGCTATAAATCCGACACTAATTTTCCAATTAGCCAATTCAAGAACTTGTCGGAGATACTATAGTTATATTTCTAGGCCAGATGCATCAAAGGTAAATTGAAAAGACACAAGAGTAATAACAAAAGCACCCGTTAGTATAAAACTGTGTGATGTGCACACTACTATAGATAATACTTGCTTAAAGTTGACATTAAATGAGTCATGTTTATTTCGTTTATTGTCGTCAGACTACAGATTACTTTAAGAACGGCTGTCTCATAAAACAGAAGAGGATTGAGCTCTCGATCGCGGACTATGAGTCGAGCATGTTACCATTCGACCATCAATTAGCATACAAAACATATATATTGCAAAAAAAATACTAAAATGAAATATAATCTTTACAAAAATAGAACTGAAACTTCTGAGTTCAGAAATTTTACCACGGTGAATACATCAACACAGTATAGTTATAATTATAAAGTATATGCTGAAACGAAAGACTATAGCGTTCACATAGAGACATATTACCTACCAGTCATGCGTACAAGTTGGGCTTTAACCGGATCTGATTTCGGATCAAAGGGGTCAACTAATGGGTCGTACTTTATAGAGTCCCCAACGTTACCGTGTTCGTCGTCCAGGAACACATCGAAGTTCATTCCGATCTGGAGGTATTAAAATCAAACATCACGTTATTCAAATGTTTACAATGTCAAAGAAAAAGTACCGTACAAAGCGCACAATAACTGCAGTAGAAATATCAGGAAACCCTTTTTTGTGGCTGTTTTACGTCTCAATACACAGTTACGTCCCTTTTTCCCACGGTAACATGATTCTTGCGCTTAAAAACAAGGCCTATGTAATTTGGTTTTGAAATATTTTCAAAATGGTTCATAGTAGTTGTGATGTCTTGCTGCAGATGAGTAGAGCAAAAGTTGGTATAGCATATACTGCAATAAGACATCACCGGTGTTAAAACGATGACTTTTATAGTATTTCAACATATGCATGTATTTATGAGCATTTGAGGACTTCTTTTTTCAAAAAATCTCAGGGTATCACTGCACCCTCTTTTTAAAAAAAACAACCTGGTCAACCTACTAGTTATTGTGCATTTTATGTGGATTTACATTCCTGCTATGAAATAAAAAAAATTACAAAAATTTCTATGTGGAATTCTTTTTTTACAAAGGAAATCCTAGACCTTATTTTACATAGAACAAAGAACAAAATTGAACTGTTTAGTGAGACCTTAAGAAGCCTATAGATTGATGTAGCGGACATTCAATTTCCATTTTATTAATATAAAAACAATCGGTTTTAGAAGTTGCATCAGATTTTGTAGCTGAATATGTGTTGTTTTGAACCAAAACTGTATTTGATATTTGGTATAGACATGCTGAAAAACCAAACCTTATCACAGGAATGCAAAACATTGTTTTCAAACTGCCACAGTGGTGTGTGTAACGCCTCTCCTTCCTCATACACTTGCAGACCAGCTGAGGGTCCCACTGGACTTTTTGGAAACGTGTACCAGACACACAATCCCTACAATATGTCGAAAACGTTCTTTTAACCAAAAAATATACTAAGTGCATGGTTCACTTTTACATGTATTCAGTATGAATTATATACAGTTGAAAACGATCATTTCGCAGGCTGACCCTCATATGTTTATTGATTCATGCGCTGAAATATAGATAACAACGATGACGTTTTAAGAGTACATTATTACTATTAAACAGTCGGCAAGTGATCGACTTAAAATGTCCGTCTAGAGTAATTAACAAGAAACATGCGTTCGCGGTCATTCCCAACTAACACAAGGAAACGCATAACTAAAAAAAATGAAGACGAATCTTATTGTATAATAACATCCCCTCTCCTCCTTTACTGCGGTAACTATGCAATTTTTGCGAAAGAAGGTAAGCCATAAACTCTTATAATTTTATAATGTCTGATTTTACATTTATTTTTTTAAAGGGAGGGGGTAAAGTCAATTGAGTGCAGGCTTTGTGTTGTTGAACTATATGCACTGTACTCTGATAACTAAAGGGAGGTAAATACATGCCACATAATAGAATGTAACTTCACAGCCTACATCACCCACCAAGCGTTCGTTATTTTAAACGAAGCAGTTTCATTAACGTAATCATGGTTGATGCCAATTGAAAGAATTTGTTTAGTAATCGAAGTTAAATAAATAAGTTTAACTTGATATTAAACATGCAAAAAATGAGCTACTGGTTAAATGTCGAAATTCTAATCTTTGTATAAATTTCAACTGCTAACGTTATGAATATATTATATCCAAGCGATACTATCAAAAGCTTCAAAATAAGGAGAGTAAACAGTGGTGTCACGCTTATTTTAAAAATATAAGTAAATAAAATTTAAATTTATTGATATTTCCATGACCTTTTTCTATGCAGCCGATAAAAACTGACAAACTATTTTTAGATATATCGTCATATTTGACCATGAATATCCGAAATATGTCTTCGTGTAGCGCATGGTACAGCGGTAGAGCATCAACCCTATGATCGGAGAGTCGTGGGTTTAATCCTTGGCCACGCCACTGATAAATGTGGTGTCCTTGAGAAAGACACTTTTTTCCGCATAAGCTAAGTACTTGTTTGTCAGGAAGACTTCGAATTTGATTTATATCAGTTGTATTTACTTTTTTTACAATCGAAGTAACATAAATAAGTTATAATATAAAATACTAAATATGTCTTCCAGCATATACATACTGGTCCTTTAAAATGTTTCCAAACATAAGAGTATTCATGCATGCGTGGGTATTCTAACGTCATAGTAGCATAACGTATAAATACAATTTTTAGAAATAGTTAAAATTCAAGCGTTTTTTTCAAATTGCCGTGTGTCCCTTTAATATTCGGTTATACCTCCGATCCTGCAGCAACATTGCCAATCATTGTAACTTTGGGGTTTGTTATCCAATACACAGTGGCCTCTCTGAAATCACAAAATAAGTGGTTATACATTAAGAACGCAGTCGGATAAGTTTTCCTGTTATTGGTCGCATGGCTGTGCTTCAAATGGATAAGGGTAAGTATAACATAATAATTAACCCGCGTTAAGCGGTATTCTAATCTAAAGTAACATTATGAGACCAATGAGTCATTTCTATTGTATTTTATGAAACTGTTTTTATTACAATTATATGACTAACTAATGTTAAGTATTCTCATGGTTTCGGGATAAATACAGGTTAAAGGAAATTGTATCAGGATAAAACACAATAAATGTCTTAAAAATAAAAATGATTTTCAAAATGGAAAAAAAAAACATCGCATGATTATTTAACTTAAATACATATAAACCGAATAGTTTACTATGTGCAAATGCATCAAAAATCTGACCAAATCGTTTGTAAATTGCAGTGGTAAACTTCAAACGAAATCCCCATTCTAAAAATAGACAGCACTTTAAAACTGTTTGACGACATTCGCATCGTCATTCTGACTCGTATCAAAAGACCTAGTCCAACTTTTGAAGAGATATTATATTAGGCGATATTTTATTGTTTAGTTTTAACTGGACTATAGTTTATATTTATGAATAAATACATCATCGCACAACTTGTATATGTTTTTGTCTTAGCTGGTTTAGTGTTTTTCTTAATCAATATCTCTTAGAGTCGTTAAAAGCCTATCCCGTTTTATTGATAGAGGAAGAGCTCAGAATGAATTAAAGTAGAACCACCGTCCTTCTGCTAGTAACTGGCTTGCTTTCTCGCATAAAGTTCTTTTTGGCAAGGCTCGCTCTAATCCACGATCAACGCGGGCTGAACTAAGTGATCGCTAGACCCGTCATCGGATAATAATACATACACTGTTAAATTGGATTTGTTAATCATCAATCGATTTAAAGAAAAGAATATAGACATATTAAAACGTAAAAACAACACACTTTTTGTCAGTTGTAAAAGTAAATCCGGCATCGATGTTTTTTATTAGTGCACCAAGGTTAGCCTCTAAATGCGTAGCAGCTTCTGCACCATCCTCCAGAAAGAAAGCGTGACCATAAATATTGTACGCCACATTCCGTATAACCTACAAAACAGCAACACCAGATTAATTACTTAAAAACAATTAATATGGTTGGTAATAGATCTAATACAACACAATTATAATGTGGCGTTTCTTTTTAAATAATATTTTCATAATGTTGAAGATGTTGGACACTTTAGTCATGGTGAACAAACAAACATGTTGTTACTTGTATATGACATTGTTGGTTGTTTGATTGAATAATTAACGTCATTTTTATCTATCGACAGACGATCAGTTAACCTAACCACTGTTTCCTGAGACCCTCGAAGGTTAGCCAGTACTCGGGCACACCCCATCTCCGCTAGTAACTGATAACTTTCCCTCTTGAATCAGCAGTGAGAGACGAATGATAATGAGACAATGTCGTACATCAATCATCACGGATACTGTTGCCGGGCGGGGATTCGAACTCATGACCCCTGGATTGATAGTCAGACGCACTACCGACTGAGCTAATAGGGGCCAAGCATATGATATTGTAAATGATGTAACTGTGTTTAATTTGTTATGAAATATCATAATTATTGTCTTTAATTAAGTTCCGTACCATTTTCGTTTATTGGAATGAAAGTTGTTTCATTTAAATTAAAGGATAATTAATGTACTATGAAGTGTCATTGTTTATCAAATTAAATAATACGTTTTTACATATTATTTAAGAATCTTGAAATATTTTAAATTATAAAACGGTACTATAAGTGTTGTTACTACTGTGACTACTACTACCGGTTTTGCGGTTGTTAATAGAAGATACAGTTTATATTTAGATGGAAGTTATTTGTCTGTAAGCTATTCTGAAAGTTGGAAATTTGCAAATATTTTACGCTGTCGTGTCTATGAAAGCCTATGTACTAGAACTAATATTATTCATTGTATTGATGTGCATGTGCGACACGATTGTAAAGCTCGTACTTTTTGTCAGGTCTGATAAGCATAACGGCTTAGCTGAAGGTATGATTGATTTACGATGAGGAATTGCACAATGAAACAACCATACATTTTCTGGTTATTTTAAGAAAGTACAAAATAGGCACATAGTACTCTTATGCAACATAGTTGCATATTAAAACTGCACCGAATATGAAACTTATTTCTTTTTTAAAAAAAAAACACATAACGAAATCAGTTGGGTTAGTAAGGCATTTAAACCTTTGTCAAGTCCACAAAGAAAACATTTATATATTAAATTCAAATCATATTAGATAATTCACATAACACATTTTAAGAGATGGTTTGTATGGTGTGCGTTCTAATAACACGTTAAGAATGTACACTAATATATAAGTTTAATTTGAACTCGCAGAAGGCAACGGAGCGAAAAAAATAGCATACGGTTTGACAAGTCATGAAAGGGTTTTGTAAAATACAGCACCCTCACGCCATAAAGAGCCCATTGATACAGTATGTTATTTTAGGCACTGCTCGAGAAAAAAAATATTAACAACACTAAGTTTAAATATGGGGCACCTTTTTAAAAGATATTCAATTGTTACTGTGAGAATCAGTAATACGCTTTATTCCTTTATTAAGCCAAACATGGTCAATGTACATGTCTTAATTATAAACATATATATATATATATATATATATATATATATATATATAACACATGAAAAATGGCAAGTGATTATATGGATTAAACATACATGATAATATCTATTTAGAACGTTTGGTAATATTCAAATCTTGAATAATATTCTTAACATAATGTTCACAGTTTTAGGCTTTTTTTTTGGTTTTTACTTGATAAGGTTTTAACAACGAAAAAAAAAAGCTAGTGCAAGGGCAGAGAAACTTATAACTGTGTGTGCTACTGCAAATTTTAGTCTAATTCAAGCGAGGTTGTTTCCCTTCAATCAGAGGTACTAATTAATACAAACTTTAACACCAAGATGGTCCTTGGATGTTCCGTAGGTACCGTGTACGGTGATCGCACGCATAAATGTATCGTGAATGGAGTTTTCTTGTATGGTGGCAGTCTTTCCGGTTATATTGCCACACATGTGAAAATGCATCGGATAGACTCCTGAAATTAAAGACATTGGTTAACATTAATAAATCCTCCATGCATAGTGCAACAGTCCTTTATTCGAACACTATGTACAACTACTAAATGTCTTATTTTATAGATATTCTATTTTATTTCTGTTTGATTTTTGCTTTGGTTTATTAACAAATTTCATAACAAAAATAAGCTTAAGCTACGGTTTATAATTTGTTGAGACTTTGGTGTGTCCCTTTAAGATTAAGGTGTATGTATGTGTGTGTGTATATATATATATATGTATATTATAACTTAACTTATACATATATGTGTACGGTTTGTAGAGGGATGGCCCTCCCCGACCCTCACAGACCTATTACGGAGTGATTAAATGGATCAATTTTTAGGAATTGAAATTAAAAATAAAAAACCTACTAAATGTCACGAGTTTCCTGTTTCAAGCACCATCAAAATGAACATCTAATTCATATTATTGTCAAATAACCGATGTTTGATTGTAAACGTTTCATGGGTTTTATGCTGATGCACGTATTGACATGATCAGTATTTTAACGTAACGAAAAACAATGACGTCATCAGTTTTTGTGTTGCCGAAAGAAAAACCTTTCCTGCGGATATAGCAAATGTTTTTCCTAACCCCGTTTTATTATGTTGAGTAATGGTATGATAAAAACTGCTTTTCTAGATACATGTAAAACTAAATCAACTTATTCGCATAGTCAGCGGATTCGTTAATAAAAAACGAGTGAGTTTAGATTTAAATAAGCTGACAGTAAAGTTTTAAACTAAGTCAAAATATTTTTGCCATTTTGGAAATTCGAAAAAAAATTTCCGAAATTGTCCGTGGTCAGGTGAATGAAACATGTGTCACTCTTCTCTATTGAGTCATTTAAACTAGGAATGACACAAAATATTGAATGTAAATATGATAATACCCGCCTATGTCCTGTGCACATTTATGGCGACGACAATATATGCGCTATTTGCGCCAAATTTTTGGCGTTGTTGCGGTGGCGCAGTCGGTAGAGGCGTCGTCATTAATGTGCTAGGTGCTGACGCCGCAGTGACCGCGAGTTCGAATCTCCAAAGTGGCAAAATATATTTCCGAAATTGTCCGTGGTCAGGTGAATAAGACATGTGTCACTCCTCTCCACTGAGTCATTTGAAGTAGGAATAATACAAAATATTGAATGTAAATCAAAATATTATGACGTAAATCAATCTTGAACTGTTATATATTCGTCTGACCTTTATCTGTTGCCATTCCCATATTTATGAGCTCTGCTCCTTCTATGAATACTGCTCCAAACGACCCAATGATCTGTAAAGAGGGCAAAGATTATTAGTAATCGCAGATAAATTTGAAGATCAACCTCCAGGTTTTAATAATTTTCTACATCGTTCCAACAAGATTACTTTTTGCTGAAGTTTAGCAGTATAGTAAATATTATATAGATATAATTATCAAACTCGAAACTAATATCTTTAAAATGGATCTGTTTAGTAGTCGTAGAAAATTCATGTTCATCAAAACAGTTCTCATATCTTACTTCTCAAGGTCAGTGTCATAACAAAGCCAATACATGTTGTGCAGTGAAGAGTGAAGACATTTACCTTGATGTGCCCGCCATGTGTGTCGAAATCCGTTTTATCACAATTCCCGTTGACTACTGGACATTCACGTGACATTTCACCACGAATTTTTATATTACGTGTGAGCATAGCGACTTCTCCGCGCATGTCTACACGATTTTCGATCTCTCCATAATGGCGATAAAACAGTTCCCCTGTAAAAAAAAAGAGTAAGTGTTATTGTTATGAGTCCTCAATGTTTGAATTATCAATTACATACTTCACACACACGGTACTAGTCTAGCCGCGCCATGTGCAATACAGCTGTATGTCAATTATTAATTAGACACACACCTTTACGTATTAAAAGCTTATGCGTAATTAAAAATAAGGGCACGTATTCCATCCTCAACACCACAATCAATCTATTGAATAATCCTAAAACATACAATACGCATAAAAAGTGACACGTAGAGAAATCAACATTGGGGATCTCGAACATGGTTTGAGAATGCACCCAAATTCACCATTCCGTGACATAACACATTAAAACATATATATAAAAGTATATGAAACTTAATTTATATAGCTGCATAATTATACAGTGTCAGTAATAATAATTGGAAATAAGGAGGAAGAACTACACTTTAAAAAGGATTGATTGATTGAAAACTTAGCGTCATTTTATGCCATCGAAGGGCTAACAGACGATAAATTAAACTAACCACTGTTAAAGGTTTATAAGTACTCGAGCACCCACCATTTCCGTAAGTAACTGATTACTTCCCTACTGGAATCACGAATGGTAATGAGAAACAATGTCGTATATCAATTCTCATGCAGACTGTTGCCGAGCGGGGATTCGAACTCCCGACCCCTATACTGATAATCAGACGCATAATCGACTGGGCTTATCAGATTCCACGTAAACAAGAAGAAAAGATATGGACTTTTCTGGAGTACTGTTGCAGTGTAACATCCAGCTACCCAGGGTGCAATCATTTTTAATACCATAATGCAACCATTGGACAAACGCTAATAAAATCGATTTTGTGCAGAGCAGATTGAATCGTTCTGCGTTTCTGTTGAATAATAAATTCTACAACGAAGTACAGTGAGTGATCAAAAAAGAAATACTTAGTAGATTTGTGGATAAAGGGAAACGGCCTCGCTCAGAAGGATTATTTCTGGTCTCTCCCAAGCGTGGAGCTTATTTAGTATGGCTATTTTCCATTCTTGGTTGCGATCTTTGCTCCGTAGGGATGATTATATTGGATAGTTTGTAATGTAAGCTATACAAGATCAACGGTGTACCTGATAATTTAACTGTTTTTCCAGTTATGCTCTTTATCTTTCTGACCTCGCCATGGTATGGAGAATAATCCGTCGAAGTAAGCAGAATTTCGTCACCTTGTAAATATAAAGGTTATTAATGAATAACACCACCAAAGTATTGAAACCACTGAGACTGTTACAAAACTCCTATACCCAATATGATACTTATCCAGGGGAGAATCCAGGATTTGAGTTGAGAGGGGGCTGACTTAGGGGACGAAACACAATATCTAATCAGGCATACGTGTTGTTGTTTTTTTCAGTAGAAATAGATTTTAACACAATATAGAAGTTTAGAGGAGGGGGGGAGGGGGGCATACCACGGTTTTGTTTAAGAGAAGATCCGCTATTGCTATCATTCGTACATAACAACAGTATATACAAACAATGCTAAAGTATTGTTGTCATCATAAGGCTATAATAGCTTAAGGTCAAAATTTTAATTTCAAACCCTAAAATAGATGAACTCGCCATACATACTTACATGTACTGTAGGAGTTCCTACACAGCTATCCGAGGGGCTAGTTACAATATTGGGCAAGTTACAATATTGTGTAACTAGCCCAGCTGTCTCTCCCAATAAAGACAACGTAAACATATGAACAGCAACATAAGGCCATAATAAATAAATTGCTAGATAATCATCCCCGCCCGCCCCCTTATTTTCATAAACAAAAATAAATCAAATGGAAAATAAAGTTTCCCTGCCCCTTTTTTTTGAAAAAAAATGGATGTGAGTCTAGCAATTAATTGAGGAAGCCAAAAAAACAACAGGTTTGACCATGTCAAATTCACATATTTCAAAATTCCTTGATTCAATACTTTTTTCAGTGGAAAATCTATATATATTTTTAAACTGCAAAATGCAAACAGCATAATGTTTAATTATTTATAAATGTTGAAACATAAGGTATTCTGTTAGCAAAGTCCCAAACCTAGTGTCATTTCTAATATATCCAGGGAACTTCTCACTACGAGTTATTACATTAAAGCAAACAGACAAAACATGTACAATTAAATATAGTCTGAAAGCGTTACTGAAACATGGAAGAAATAAGTAAATCAAATGTACAATACGTTTTGAATACGTCAGTTAAATCAACATTTTACTTATCAATATCAACCAAATTTACATAATATTAAGTTCACTAAATTACCTATTTCCCATGAGCTGATATCATCTAATACATCGATGTCAGGGTAGGCGACATTTGCACTTAATATTCTCAGCTCAATATAAGAATCTGCTGTTGCCGTCTTCTTTATCCGAGATTCGGCAGATATTTTCCAGCCGTTGTAATCTATGGAGGCAGTAGCCACTGTAGAGAGTTTTCCAATTTGTTTGTCCAATACTTGGTTGTAGTTGGTTTGTCCTACAATAACACATGTTTTTTTTCATTAATACACCTTAAAGGGGGTATATAAAAAAACAATCTAGAAATGTCTTGAAAAATTAAATAATTATTCAAAAAGCATCTCATTATCATTAATAAATCCAATCCAACAAAACGTGGCAACTGGAGTGGTAAACTTGAAATGAAGTTTTACTACCCCCCCCCCCCCCCCCCCCTACCCCCATGTTATTTAAATGCATTATATTTCTACTGAAAGCGTGTTTCTAAACTAAAATCCTGTATTTATATATATATATATATATATATATATATATATATATATATATATATCACCGAATATATATTATAAATGGAATATGACTAAAATGATATAGAAGAGCAAAATAAGTCTTAGAGAGGAAAGCGAACCCAACCTCATATACACATCTACCAACCAATCTCGTATGCGTTTCAGTCACTTAATTACCATAACTTAAGTTGCAAACATCCTTCGAGGAATTTACACAAACATCTGTTTATATTATTCTTTATCATATAATATTATTTTTTCTAATCTATAAATCATATTGTCATGGTACTAGTGCTTTTAAACCTGAGATTAAAATGCAGCCCTTTCAGTTTCTCGATTTACTATTTGTATATCAGATATTCTGTTTTGGTTTAAACATATTTTATTTCTCAATACTATTACATTTTATACAGTTATACAACTGTATACAATAATAGAAAAAGGATAAGAACGGAAGCATAATGCTTATGGTGTTCTTATATCTGTTTTAAAGAATATCCTTTTGTCACGACTGCTTCAGACTCTGGTGCACAGCCATACAGATCTCGCTACAAAGATGTACTTTGACTTTGTTTTATACAGAAAAAGGTCTAGGATTTCCATGGTAAAACAATATTCCACGTAAAATATTTTTTCGTAACAGGAATGTATCCCCACATATAAATGCACAATAACTGGTAGGTTGAAAAGCTTGTTTTTAGACGGTTCAGTGACACCCTAAGATTTTCGTAAAAAGGAAGTCCTGAGATGCTCATAAATATATATGCATCTGTTAAAATCCTATTAAAGTCACATTTTTAACACCAGCGATGTCTTATTACATATATGCTATGCCAGCTTTTGCTTTACTCATCTGAAGAAACCACTATTAACCATTTGGAAAATATTTCGTAACAAATTACATTATAAGCGCAATGATTATGTTATCGTTGGGGGAAAAAAGGGCGGCACAACTGTTATGAGACGGACATTATTTTCGGGGCCGTAAATGCAATACCCTGTAATGAAAGCATACGTCATTCATCTTGTAAATATATATTTATCACATATATATATAGTTAATTTGTTTGGTATTATTTCTGTTTCCTTGGAAACATGCAATTTATTACAATAACATTCTTAATAAAACCGAGTGTGCTTTTGTTTAAATACAGTTACCATAGTCTGTTTTCTCTATACCACACGTATATAGTGTTGAAATCTAGATAGCATCCTTTTTAAAGAAAACAAATAAATATCTAGATAAAACGTATTTTAATTCGTTTACCTTTCACAAACACAACAGCGAATGCATCAAATGTGTGTGAAGTCCGCATATGCAATTCACCACTGCCCATTCCAGCAAAGGTTTCAATTTTCGTCCATAAAGCAGTGAAGTCTGTTGATTGGCTATGATTAAAATAGTTCTGTAATGATATTCCTACAAGGTCACCGTCATTTACACCTGAAGTGGAAAAGGTCAAATAGAAAATTTGACATCTCGTCACATGATCTGATCGGAGAAGATGATTATATCATGTTGGCCTTAAGTTAAAGTTATTTTTCGTCTCTGATATTATATAAGACAAACTACAAATTTGTAATACAAACCGTTAAGTACTCTAATTTATTTCCTTGCGCAATATACTTTGACAACTAGGAACTAGGTTTTTACAAGTTATTTTAGGTTTTTGCCTTAATCGCAATTTGTCATTTTATGAATTGAAAATGTAATGTAGTTTGCTATGTACAATTGTTCAATAAAACATAGCTTAAACCCCGAAAGATATTGAATTACATCTTCAATTATAAAGACGTTATACTTTTTAATTGTTTGTTTATGAAATAAAACTGTGAAGCGTTAATTGTTAATGGTATTTCAATTTATTTTCAATATATTTCTGTTCGATCATTTATTTCTGAATTTCTATGTGTTACACTTGTGTCATGTTATTGAACAGTTAGTTGAAAATTCAGATATCCCAAATAGTATTTAACAGCAGATTATTTAGATACACTGTTATTTATCGCAATCACAAAAATATTGGGCACAATATCGTAGATCAATCATCACGGAGACTGTTGCCGGGCGTTGAATCGAACTAACGACCCCTGGGTTGAAAGTCAGATGTCTTCCCGATTGATCTGATCGGGCATGGCTGGGATATATTGGAATAGAAAAGGACAGTCGATGTAATGCCATCAAAACTAAGAAACAAATCATACTTAGCCAAATACCAATTTCAAATCGTGTTCTGCATTAAGACTTAAAATTAAGGTTAATAAGGACATAGCAAAATGGAATGGAAAGCAACAGTGTTTATTTTCATTTACGTATAAAGTATCGGACAGTTATGATAAGTTACTTGTCAACACAATTAGGATTTGAGTGAACTGAAGAAAATTGGTGAAACAGAAACTGATTAAATAGTACAACTTACCATTAAGGTTATTGATCATTTTGGTAACCTGTGTCTGTTGGTCTGCAGTACTGCCCTTTTCGAAGTCAAAAGCATTGAACAACAACACGTTTAACGCAGAATCGAATACATACAACGTTAGTCCCTTTTTCAGCTTTTTTGTTTTTTTATACTGAGAGTTCTGCAATGACACAATAAACATAACTTAAAGATAAATATCATGTTTTATCAATCTAAAAATAGTTACGTTGAAGATGGACGTAAGTGTAGTTGATATAACAGAGGTCGTGGGTTCACTCCAGGCTAAATCCAATGGCTTTAAAAACAAGTAGTACTTGTCCTACAAGTGAAACGGGAGCCATGCTTATAAGCCATGTGATCACTTCGAAATTGGGCAGATAACATAACACACTATCTGATTAAAATTTCCGATGTTTTTATTATCAGTACAGTACAACCTTTGTCATATAATTGTCTTTCAATGTTGAGAAAGCCGCATTTGTATACAGTATAGGGATGTATCATAAAGGCGTTACCTGAGCAAAGGGCTCTGATACCCAATGCATATTGGCCATTGATTTTAATGATATATATATATATATCTTTTCCAGATCTTAACTTACTCTGTGGTCATATTTAACGTCAGCTCCATTGTTAGTGTTGTTAACTGTAGCAAATCGATTGACTGTTTGTGACAGTTTTGTCCAAGCCAGCTTCTTTTTTCCATGTATTTCGATCGCACCATTTTCTGTTGTCGCAATAAACTTCTCCCTCGCAGAAGGATGTAAAAGATCGGCAATGTCTCTTTCACCTAGAAAGAAAATGTTTCGCTTTTTAGCTCGCAGTGCACCTACAATCCAACTGAAGAACAAGAGATAAAAACAAAGTATTCAGAGTCGGTTTCAAACATGTTTATTTTACAATAAACACAATATATCGAAGAACTGAAATCAAATAGCCATATTTAGCTGACCTGCAACGTCTACTTCAATTTATGTTGTAACGTGCATACTTCTTTAATTATTAGCTGTTTTGTGTGTGTGTGTGTATGTGTGGTGCGAAAATGGGTGACACTTTTTAGGGTTAGGGTTAGGATTAATTCCGTTTTGGGTAAGGATTATGGTTGTCAGAGGGTTTTAAGAGGGCTTGATTGTCATACTTTTGTCATAATTTTGTAGGTGCTATTGCATACAAAGTGAGGTATAGTTTATATAGGAAAACCTAGGTAAGATAGTAAACCAGACTCTGTGTGTGTGTGTGTGTGTGTGTGTGTGTGTGTGTGTGTGTGTGTTTTATGGATTATGAACTTGAGATCTTATTAAGCTGTTTAGAATATTTTGTAATGGAACTGTATCTTCGCTCACGCCACGTGAGCCGATCTTACACCTATGCTATTAATATACGATTGTCTTTATCGTGTACGGAGCTACTGAGAAGATATAGCTGGTCTGCCCCTACATCGTCGTACATACTGGCAAATATGGTTAAAATGACTGAAAATCGTGGCTGCGTTCAGTAACGTTAAACAGTAAACAAGTTTAATGCCTGGTTCCCTAAAACTTTTGCTTGTCCAGAAAAATATGTAAGCTAACGTTAAAACTTATTGAACGCATCCCAGGTATATACCCAAACTTAAACATTCAGTATACATTGACATCCCCCCCCCCCCCCCCCCCCCCCCCACCACACACACACACACACACACAAACGTTTAAATTGTATATTTGCTTTCTAAATTATTCAACATCACACACAAGTATTGAACATTTTCTGAAGATTTATGACAACTTTAGGACGAATGTCGAGGAGAGCTATTGTCATGACTACACCTAGGTTTAACGTTTGTGTTGCGTTTATGTTTTGGTGATTGCCTCCAATCTCAATATTTGCATGGGTGGTGAGTTTTATCCCATATGCGAGCTTTGTTGTCTTATGAAAACTCTTGTTATAAATTGTTTTTGGCTGGGTTAAACGTTATGGTCATTTAGTGGTCTGCTGTATTTCAAGTGTTACCAAACTGTACGTTTGATAATGTTGTGAATTATGTTTACTTGTTCAGTCCTCAGTTAGAGCTAAAGAAATTAATACCGGTACACGTCATCCGTTATGCTAAATCGTATTTACATATAAAATAGACATACGACATTGTTGTAACAGGAGTCTTCGTTTCTGTGTCTGAGGGATCCTTTTGACAGACCGGGTCGGAATAGTTCAGTCGGTAGAGCGTCGATCAATCCAGGGGTACTGATTTTGAATCCCCACATGGCCACAGTCACCGTGCTGAGTGATATACGACATTGCGTCTCAATATCATTCGTTTCTCATTGCTGATTAAATTGGGAGAATGATATCAGTAATTTGCAAGCAGGGGTTGTGCTTGAGTACTGGTTAACCTCCCATCAATTCTTTTGTCACATTCATTTACCATAAACTAGTCAATGTGTTCCTATTATTTCTTATTCATTGGAATCGTGCAGCTCTAGTTTTAAAATATTACATAATACGGTACTATGGGGCGTGAGAGATGTTTCATATTGTATTGTGAACAGATTAGACGAAGCCGATTCTGTTGGGTTTTTTTCTTTTTCACGACGCTTTCTGTTAATTATTTTGTTAGATATTTATCGTATCACGCACCAAATCAACCTTTTTGTACTCTTAAAATAAGTATATTCCTTAACCGTTATACTTAATATAAAATTAGTGACGTGAGACCAAATTTAAAATTGCGAGTAAAAAATCTTAAAAAAAATAAATAAACGGTTTGGCAATATATATCATAGAGCTATAACGGCTATGAAAAATATTATGCTTTTTAACCATTTTGATACAATCGTTATGTCCATATCAAAATATAAGCGAAATGAGCAGTCGGCACACTTCGGACTTCTAATTTCAAAACTTCCGGATGTAAAGTTTAGAAAAATTGTATCAATGTTGTCATTTGCCCCTTTGATAACAGTATATATTTCATACCTTGCAGAACAATATTCACAGTGTGTTGAAACTTGCAATCATAGCTCCCAATTATCAACGCTGCATAGTCTGTTACCATGATCGCCTTCGTTTTGATGGTTGTATCTCTTTCTTTGAAAACCAGTTTCGCTGAAGCACCTGTAACGGTGATCGTGTTGACGTCAAGGTCCACATCAAGAAGAGTCGCTGAGTTTATTTCTATGTCAGAACCTTTCTGAAAGAAGTACATTTTGCATACATTATGATCAGTCCTAACATTTAAATTACACTGCAGACTGCCAGGACACGTTACAAAGCAAGTCAGTAGCGGAGTTTCATACTTTTGATTTAGTCTTTTGCAGACTTCGGACTGGGTTTCACAAAATAACTTACGACAAAAATCGACGTAAACGTTAACGAACAATTATGTATAATACTTTTATATCTATCCAAACGAACCCAAAGTTGCCATAGATCATGCAGAAAATGATATTTTTTTCTGGAATTACAATCATTTTAAATGTCAATTAAAATGTTAACACTCCACGAAGAAAATGTCATATTGTCTTAACGGCGATTTTTATCGCGAGTTATTTTTTGAAAAGCAGTCCAGTGAATCTGGAAATAACGGATACTGGGATAAACTGCATTAACAGTATACTAATTTGCTCACGGTCTAATTGATGATCGTATTTGAATATATTTAAATAGAAAAATCAAATTATCTTTGTTGAGTAGTTGTTGAAAACAAGATTGTTTTTACCAAATACCAGTAAATCTTCAAATCTAAACGTTAAGAATAACAATTTATATAAAAAAAATATCGGCATGTAAATGAATGGGGATGGGGAGGAATTCCTTTCCACAAATAATTAAAATTATTAAATTGATTTCTTTACAAAAGAATATTAGAAGAAAAGAATCCTTGTTTATTATTGTAAATCTGGTATATTTGATATAATTTACAGTTAAATTCTATGCTTCCATGGAATCTTTTTTTTCAGCAATTATATTATTATATAATAATAACTGTCAATGCTGTATGCCGTGAAATATCGCCGCGAACATTGAATCGATGTAGTAATTATTCCTGCTTCGTTGGATTCATGGACTCGTTTAGTGTTGAGCGACAAATATAGTTAAGCAGAACGGTGGTGTAGTAGAACTGTGTTGGCGGCTCATGCCAGAGGTTGCGGGTTTGATATCCAGTGCGACCAATGCCTTTCAAAAATGCAACATTCAGTCATGTTTCTACACAGGAGGCAGATTCAGTTCATTTAAGGTTTGAGTGGGGGTTTTAACTAAACAAAATGAAATGCACTAACGCTGGAGTTTGGCGTAATCAATATGAGCTCTTGAACCTGTGGCCTGTATATTCATCATAGCCTCTTGATCATGTTGCGTGTATGTTCCTTATAAGCTCGCCAGGACGAATGTCCAGGAGAGCTATTGCCATGACCCAGGCGTCGTCTGTAGACGCCCGGGTGTCTAAACTTTTGTGTTTAGTTGCGTTTTAGTTTTGGTGTTTGCCTCCATTCTCAATCTTTCCATGGGTGGTGAGTTTTATCCCATATGCGAGCTTTGTTGTCTTCTGACAACTCTTATTATAAATTGTTTTTGACCGAGTTAAACGTAATGGTCATTTAGTAGTCTGCTGTATTTCAAGTGTTACCAAACTGTACGTTTGACCATGTTGTGAATTATGTTCACTTGTTTAGTCCAATGAAACTTCACATGGCTGACTGGTACCAAGCTTAGTTGTGCATAGTGTTGGCATGTTTTGAGAGAATATTTTTAATGAGTTATGGCCCTTTTAATTTTTCATACGTTTCTTTTCAGTCTGTGAACGTTTTTTGTGATCACTATTTCTCAGCAACTATCGGCCTGGATTCAATAAAACTTCACAAGGGTAAGTGGTACCAAGCCTCGTCGTGCAAATCGTCCGCATGTTGCGCCGAGATAATTTTTCAATGAATTATGACCCTCAGAATGTTTCAGACATCTTTATTGCTGTCGTAGTTTCTCGGTTACCATTGACTGGAATTCAATGATACTTCACAAACCTTATTTGTAATTCTTATTGGTTCACTTTGCCAAAGCGGGATATAATTGTATCATGGCGCCATATTGGGGTATTCATTACCTTCAAGGATATTCTAATGTATATAACATTTTAATTACCATTTACCTGAATGAAGATAAATCATAATATCGATATTAAGTATTATTCTCTATCATTTATCCAATGCCTGAAGGCTAAACAAGGTTGTTTATGTCATTATTAGAATGGATAGGATTATATTCTGAGGATATGTTTGATAACTCAGCTTGCATTATCATTATCAGATTGCAGCTGTTGCGATAGATCTGTTTTACGGGTTATATCAATTAATACATCAAACGTTATGGTCACTTATTTCAAGTGTTACCAAACTGTACGTTTGATCATGTGAATTATGTTCACCTGTTCAGTCCTCAGTTAGAGCGAAAAAAACTAATATCGGTACACGTCATCTGTTATCCTAAATCGTATTTACATATAAATATACATACGACAGTGTTGAAACAGGAGTCTGGGTTTCTGTGTCTGAGGTCTGAGGGAGCCTTTTGTCAGACCGGGACGGAAAAACTTAGTCGGTAGAGCGTCCATCAATCTAGGTGTATTGGGTTTTAATCCCCACATAGCCACATTTTTCGTGATGAGTGATATGCGACATTGCGTCTCATTATCATCCAATGAAACTTCACATTGCTGACTGGTACCAAGCCTAGTTGTGTATATTGTCGGCATGTTGCGAGAAAATAATTTTCAATGAGTTATAGCCCTTTGAATTTTTCATACGTATCTTTTCAGTCTGTGAACACTTTGTGATCACTATTTCTCAGCAACCATCGGCCTGTATTCAATAAAACTTCACAAGGGTAAGTAGTACCAAGCCTCGTCGTGCACATCGTCTGCATGTTGCGCCGAGATAATTTTTAATGAGTTATGACCTTCAGAATGTTTCAGACATTTTTATTGTTGTCGCAGTTTCTCGGTTACCATTGACTGGAATTCAATGATACGTTACAAACCTTATTTGTTACTCGGGCAGCACAAGTATGCAATGTATCATGGTGATATATATGGGTATTCATGACCTTCAGTGATATTCTAGTGTATGTAACATTTTAATTACCATTTGCCTGAATGAAGAGACATTTCATCATAATATCGATATAAAGTATTATTCTCTATCATTTATCCAATGCCTGAAAGCTAAACATGGTAGTTTATGTCATTATTAGAATGGATAGCTTATATTCTGAGGATATGTTTGTTAACCCCGCTTGCATAATCATTGTCAGTTCGCAGCTGATGCGGTAGATCTGATTTACGGGTTATATCAATTAATACGTCAAACAATAGCTTGGAAACAGTTCGTGTAATTATTACAAAGTATTAACATGAAACGTATTTATGATATGCATGAATATCTTGGCCCATTCCAATGTACTAATACACTGACGAGAAAAAAAACGCCTCATCAAAAATTGGTGTTATTTTCGTTACATAGTTTAAATTTGGGGAAGGGGGGATGTCAAAAAAGTACATGTTCTCTGACCGACAAACCCAACCAACCAATACTCGTGCGATTTTATTCAGCTCATTGTTAAATTAATGTACCTGCTCATGATTCCCTCGTGCAGCCCGTGCGTGTCAACCATGTGGTTTTATCGAGTGAATTTTAGACAGGTACATGTGTTAGTCGACATACAACCATATTTTTAGACATTTTCTGACAATAATCCGGTTTCTGTTAATGCCGAGACTAAATTTCGAAGAGAGGGCCCAAGTTTTGGCCATGCTTGAATGTGGGCGAACGCAAGAACAAGTCGCTAGACGTTTTAACGTCTCTCATTCGACAATGTTGCGTCCCGTTCGCCGTGTCGGAGACACGGGAAAGTTTGTCGATAGGCCACGTTTAGGTAGACCGCGTGTAACGTCAGTACGGCAGGAAACTTACATACGTCAACGCCATCTGCGTGACAGATTTCTGACGGCTGAATCAACGTCACGTTTAGTGGTAGGTAACCGTAAGTCAGGTCACCGTCACCAACGTATAATTTTGGGTCCGCAACCATCGCAGTCAGCGCTACCCAACGTATTTGTTATATGGTTCATTCATAATAAAGTTGGGACTGACAATAAATTATAGGATATCGGACGTACACTATCAGAATGTTAAATGTTAGAAACAAATTGGTAACGTAACCAAAATTATTAATTTATATATGAAAATAACAAACATAATTTACAATGAGAAATCGGATCAATTCACTATTTGAAAATTAGAAGCAGACTTCCCAGGTTAATTGAAACTTATTTATTTTACTTCAACTAATAAACAATTCAGACATATTACGTTAGAAGTAATCCTGAGAAGAACCAGTACTAAGCATATGCGGAAAAAGTGTCTTGCTCAAGGACACCACACATCGCCATGGCAGAGGATCGAACCTACGACCCTCCGATCATGAGTTCGACGCTCTACCACTGGACTGCGCTCAACATGATATTCCTTTGAAATATGTTCAAGAAGATATGCAAAAAATTGCAGTGTAACGTGAGAAAATGGTAATGATTATCGAGCTGTTAGTGACGATGTGCACGCGTTTGGATATTTCAGAGATTTTAAAAAGTAATGTAATTCGAAAGCAGGTACACTATCCTTCATTTATTTTGAATATATATATATATATATATATATATACTTTCCTTAGGAACGAAATACTCCATATCTAACATGTTTCTCTTTAAAGGCAGCAAGGCTTTTTTATCGTATTTAAAGAGGCCGATACTCGTCTACTTCCAAATTCAAAAATGATGTATTTTTTTCCGGTTGAGGCAGAAAAATCCCAAAAAAATAAGAAAATAATACAAAAAGAAACAAGTGTGCCAATATAAGTTTCAATTGAGCCTATTTCTCAATCCATATACTATGCACCGATCAAACGTTATTTTCGCGGTCTTTTATTGTTTATTTTCCAGGTAATTCGGATTATTATGGTGAGTATTAGGCCATAATAAATCAATTGCTAGATTATCATCACCGCCTGCCCTGTTATTTTCATACCGCCCCGACCCTTTTCATTGTCATAAAAAAAAATAAAAAAAAACATCAAATATTTTAAAAATAAAAAATAATAACCTCCCGCCCTCCCCGTTTTAAAGAAAAAAATGGATGATAATCTAGCAATTAATTTGTAATGACCTTATAGGAGATAAAACATTGTACGATTCAGGGCGTTGCAAAGTAACGGTAAATTTAAACTAAAAAGGAATACATATGCAAATAGCGTGAGTTATTTGCTGGTCCTTCGTATGAAACATCATTCTATTTAACAGGTGCAAAATGAAAGCACTCGATATAAGCAGAGTGTCCAACGTTAATATGTATTAATGAACACAAATACGCAGACGGTAATGCAGTGGATTGCGACTCAAAATAGGTGTTTAATGATCAGAAAGAGAAAGTTGTCAGAGGCCAGGCTTGACTGAAAACGATGTGTAGGTACAATTGCTGGGGTTCCGGGGGCATGCTCCTCCGAAAAATAAATCAGCTAGACTGTCGTAGGTTTGTAGGTGTGTTTTGACATATATTTTTATTTTCTATGACCCTGGTTATTCTTAATATTAACATTCAATTCACCGATTTATAACCAAATGAATGTAATGTTAAAAATGTCTGTTAACTTCAATAATGAAAAAATGATGAAAAATAGCAGTTAAATTTTATGGCATTTTTATTTTTTCGATTCTCAGAAAAAGGTGTAAGTACGTGCCTACAGTGCCTATAGGAAGCTACGCCACTGGTTGTCAGGAATAGAAATTTTGCCAAGAAATTTTTGAAGATAATTAACTGTCTGGCAAATAAATGGGGGCATTCAAACGTTTTAGAGATGTGTAGAACGTGTTGAAGACATGGGAGACAAGTAAAACAACTTTTAAGCGAGCAAATCAACTATACATCTTCAACTCTGAGTAACGAATTATTTGAAATTCTAAGCAATTATTTGGAAGCAAAAGCTTTATCAGATATCAGCAATTGATCAAGAGTATTTAAAACTCATCTGATTCTGATGAAGTAATATATTGAACAATGCTGAAGTTCTAAGAGTTTGACTTCTTTGTTGCATTAGATTGTTAACTTAAAGGCATTGCAGAGTCTTTATGTTCTTTTTAAAAGTTTCTCTTCCTGTTCATTGAATAAAATACCATTTCTGGCTGTTTGTAAGTCTGTTTCAAGTTGATTTATTACTTTTTTGATTGTTGAAACGCTTATGTTCTGTAATTGCTTTAATCCTATTACCGTTCAATGATTAGCATTTCTTGTATGTTAAGTTCCTATTAACACCATATTTTGTTTAAATTGTTGAAAAAAACTATTTTGTCTGTGTTGATTTTGTTTAGCGTGATGTTAAGTTGAACATTGACACTGATTGTGATGGGATTGTAGTCACAAGAAATAATATTGAGATAATAACTTTCATTCATTATTAAGATAATGAATTTTATTCATTATTTCCTCATGATGCGTTATTTCTTGCTGCGCATTAGACATGTATTTTATAATAATAAATGAAATAAGAATACAGGTAAAAAAATATCTTAAGAAATAAAAAAATAAAATTACCAATATAAGAAACATTTTCATTGCTGGTGAGTGGGTCACGTTTTTAGATGATTTATGGTTAAGCATCTAAATGTGTATGTCTAACACATCTTATCAAAGTACATTTATATTCATTTTAATAAAAATAATATTGTCTCAAATAAAGATGAATGTGACACAATTTTAATGTGTGTTTTTTATTCTCCTATAATGTGACAGAATATATCATTAATCGAAATAGTCATAAAATCTGTTTAAACCAAGGAACGATGACTAGCTGTGCTGACTGATGTTATGTCACTGGAATACTGAACACAAGTAAGAACACCATCAAAATTTTTAGCTCTATGAAGGTTATTTGCATAATCAAATTGCAAAACTTGTTCCACAGTCGATGTAAATTAAATAAAATTGAATTAAACTTACTGATAATCAAGCTGTATACTGTGAGATTCATTTAATGATCAAACATAAAATAGGACTACACGTAAAAAGTATAAGAAATAAAAAAAGATCTTTACTAATATTTTAAGAAAGGTGTTCAGCTGCTGGTGAGGGGTGGGGAGGGGGGGTTAAGGTTTTGGATGAATTATTTGGGTTATTTATGGTCAAGCATCTAAAATGTCTCATCAAAGTAAATTAATTTGGATAAAAAGAATATTGTCTCAAATAAAGATGAATGTGACACTATTTTAATGTGTGTTTTTTTTCTTTCTTTTAAATGTGACAGAATATATATTTTTAATCGAAGTCATCATCAAAATCTCAAAACAAATCTTTTTAAACCCAAGAATGATGACTAGCTGTGCTGACCGGGGTAATGTCACTGGAATACTGAAAACAAATATGTGCAAAACACCATCAAAATATTTAGCTCTATCGAGCGAGATTTGCATAATCAAATTACAAAACTTGTTCAACAATCGATGTTAAATAGATAAAATTGAATTAAACTTACTGATAATCCAGCTGTATACTGTGAAGTTTGAGAAAATGGAACCAGCGTTCCGTCTTGATCCGGACAGTTTAAAGCCGACGCCTGATACAGCAAGACGCCGACCACTCCAAAAACACAAGTTAAAATCATCCCAACGCAAGGAGTGTGTTAGTTACAGCATATACCAGTGATGTCGTACAAACTAACCGTATTTATATCTTTTTCGCATTAGCCAGTGGTATCGCGTGACGTGACAGACATTTGATTAATGGTATTTGGTACAAACTGGTGCAAAGTTTTCATCATTTAAAAGCTCGACAGTACAAATATATGATCAGATTTGCCATCAAAATGGTATAGTGCGTGTAGTTGGTATCTTAATCAGAGAGCCTCAGTGAAGATTGATTTTTACCAATTGAATCGCCCTCTATAAATGAAGAATTTACTTAATTAATAGAAACTTACACATATGAAAATTATCATATGTAACACAGAAATGTATAGCTGTTATAACTTTTCCATATATTTTGACTGCTTTATGGTCCTTTGTTGATTTCTGGTTAAGAGAACATTTATGGATGTTTAAATAAGCACATGTCACGGAGGAATTTGAAACACCGACCGCAACCAAGAAGAGAAGGGTTAGTGTTGTGTTTGGTAGTTACGGAGCACGTGACTCGCCTCACGCCCTATTAACGCAGTATAATGTTTATAAATGAACAATATCAAGATTTCTTGAAAATAGAAATAATGACAACACCGATTCAAAGAACGAGATGGCTGTTTAAGGACACTTTATAGCACTTACGGCTTGGGTGAAACTAGTTGTAGCTGACTGAATAATACATCTAAAGCACAGAAGACGGTCAAAAGAGGAAATTACACTCTGTTTTATTTATCGTTCACTAGGGGGTTAATCAATTTGTATTATTGATATTTTTCATACAACCCTATCCTGGCTTAAACAGGAATCCTTTTGAACACACCTTTACACATATACATATATCTACTAGCAAGAGTCACGCAAAAATACATAGGTCCAATCATTCTTGAACGAAATAGAATGAAACGCTGTCAAGTCATGGAGATATATATACATTCCCGGCTTAGTTTCATTCGTCATGCATTTGAAAATAACACACATGTATAAGGATTTATTCACTTTTGTTGTGAATTTCAAATAGTCGAGCTATCTGTTCTTCAGACAGCTTTTGTCATTGATCTTGAACTCATTTTGCAAAACGTTTATAGTGCTTGCTCATATGAAGTTTTACATATAGAATATATAAATATTCAAATACATCAAGCATCTGTTTTTTCATATGTAAAGAGTTATCATTGTTCTGCTGCCTTTGTTTCCTTGCAAAAACAAATTTGTAATCATAATATTACAAACAATGAGTGTATTCTCTATTTGATGAGAGATATATACGCACGCGTCCAGCAACCAGAGAGCAGGTGTTAGGCAATATGATAATTACATGGTTGTAGGGGAGTCGTTGAAAAAGAATATATTTAGCATGTGTTTAACGTATGGTTTATGTACGGTGTAAGTAAATCAAATGACGTCACACTTTGTTAAAGTTCTCTATGGGACAGACACAGAAAGTATGGCTTTTTTTATTGGGATTTATCATATCCAAGTCTACCGTTTTGGACATCTCCATTGAATATAGGCCCGTGACTAAACGTTTGCCATTTTCGGAACTTAAGAAGTTTTACACCTTGTTATGGAAACTGATGAGGCACATTAAATTCCGACAAGATCGTAAAACTTAAGGTCCCTTAAGCAGCAATTATACTAACTTGATATTTCAAATCATGAGAGTGATAACGGTTAAAATAAAAATAACCCTATTGCTTTGTGCCTTCAAGAAACAGTTTTAAAAGCAAAATAATAAAATTTCTTTGAAGTAATATTCTTTACAAGATAGCACTATTTGTGATGTATAGACAAAAGTTCTATTCTAATTAAATAGAAAAGTCCCTTACACAGCACTATTGTTTCTTGCTATCTGTCTCGGATGTCCTTATTTCTCATCCAATAAAATCGCTCAGATTTTTTAAATAGAATGTCATGACCTTCATGAAGTTGAACTACTTTCTCATCAAATTAAATCATTCTAGGAACAAGAAATTAGATATAACTTCTAACCTATACATAGTTTGAAAATCCAGAGAGTTATAACATATATGTCTTTATACTTACCACCAAGTGCGAACCTTCATTAGAAGGATCTTGATAATCTAATGGAACGTCAACTTTAAGGCTTTCAAGGAACGTTTATGTGTTCAATTATTTATAGGAATTTATAACTGATATAGGTAGAAGATCTAACGTTGCGCAACATCTGTTTAAACTGAAAACATGTCTCTGTAATGACACTAAATCTATACATATTTTACATCTTGCTCGATTTATCAATTTGTGAGCTAACACTTCTGTTTTAGTGTTGGTGAAGACCTCTGTTGGAGTTTTCAAATATTTTGTACTATTTATTAAATACTATATAATAAATGATCTACACTTTATGACAGAAACGATACTTACTTCGCAAAGATTGGCATACTTTCTTATTTCTTTATGAAGATCAATTCAAACCTGGAATGTTTCGGGACATTTAACACCCTGCCTTTTTTATCATAAAAAGTAATATTGATGTACGTCTCACAAATTCCACTATGGAAAACATGAAAATGCCAGATACATTGTTTAATCTTTCTACTTTACTTTAAACAAGTTATTGCTTTTTTTTGTAAACATGGAATAGTAAAGGTGTTGGGTTACAAGTTATCCAACATTAAAATGGACCCTTCCTAAACATACATTATGTATGCATATATTTCCTAAAAAGAAAGTGGTTGACATTGTTTAAATATCTTCTAAAATCATGAAAACTGTTTCCTCCATTTCCAAAGTGAAATTAACATAATAAATTCTCCTTACAGCTCACATGCTATATAAAAGACATAGTTATAAACCCATTGGATCATATAGATACAGTGAATTCATATATATTTAATTTCATATAGGGAGATAATTAAAATTAAATATATATGAATTCACTGTATCTGTATGATCCAATTGGTTTATAAAGCTGTCCTTTATATAGCATGTGATTAGTCATGAATCCTTAACTGGATCCTACTCGTATAAAGCTATCAGTTCATGTATGTAAATTTGTCCACCCTGTCCAGATGTGTTGCATGAAATTCAATAGTGTATAAGTCATGGTCGACACCAAATTTATTGGTTTGGCAGAGGCCTTGATATTGTATCTATGGTTTGCACTGTAGCACTCGCCGTTGTCTGGTCTGTACATCATTTATATCTTGGTTATTCAGAAATAATTATCTCCATATATATATATATCATGGATTGTGAATGAGCATCTGAAAAGATCCCAAAAATGGTAAATTCCATTGTTGTGAATTTAATTATCTCATTATATATATATATATATATATATATATAATCAATTGCAGTTGTTCTTAAACTTGATACAATGTGAATAGTTCTCATCTTTCGCCTTAACCCATGGCTATCGATATGGCATTGACCGATGTAAATTAATCTGAAAAAATCTGATTTTTATCTTCTCAAACCATATATATGGCATGTAAGACGCAATCTCTTGTGTTTTAATTATTTAGTTTATGTCAAGCACAATGTACAAATAAAACTAATATTTTCTGCTGGAATCCTTGTCATACAGAAACACTGAGAAACAATAAAGCCGACAGGACTGATATGTGTCTAGATAAGATTTCGATGAGTTTAATTTCCTCCATATGTATGAGGATGGGCCTGCATCATACGCGGTTCACATTTATCGTTTTGCTAGAGTATGCAGCTTCGTTGTGGATGTTATCTCTTTATAACATTAAAAATAAAAAAAAAAACCAGCAATAATTCTCTCATTCGAAAATACAACACCGATTAAAGCCACTTTTGTGACATGGCTTATATTACTAGACCTTTTCAGTTATGTAATTTACAGACTTCGTTACATCCTGTGCCATTGTCACGTTAAAACTTTATTTGCAAATATATCAAATAGGTTATGATCCTTTTAAATGACAGCGTGTTTATGTGATTCCTTTGGCGAGTACGGTTACCTCCTTACATTGTGTGACAAACGGAAGGGCTTGGGAGTCGCTCGGAAATTCATCCTAAAAAGTCTTAAGCTGACGGAGGCACTGGTTGATTGCCATTTGTCCTTTCTTGTCATATACTCAATAGGTATTGTCTTGCTGCTGTTGCTATTGCTTAAATAAACGAATATATTTGCGTATAGCTTCGCTTGTTTTTTTGTTGTTGTTTTTATTTTGTGGGGGAGGGGTGCGGGGTTCATTTATATACATATATATATATATATACTTCCCAGAGCATTTATGTGATCTGTGAAGAATGTGTTCGGCTGCACGCATGAAGCAAGTTAATGCATCTTAATTTCGTAGTTTTATTTTCAAGTCATGGTAATCTACATGGAATCATGTTGGTCACTAACAGATTTTGCGGATTCGATCCCCAGCTCGACCAGTACCTCTCTGAATAACGTAAGAACGCTAAATACTCTTATTCTACCAAGAAAGCGGACTTGAGAGCGGTTCATTATTTATAAGCTTTGAGATCTTTTCGCAACTGAGCTAAAAAATTAGTTTCAACTAAGAATTCGTTTTTGATAACGGTGCAGTATAGATCATACAAACTACCTATTCATCAGTTTTCAAACGTGAATATTTCCAGAGTGTGTATTTTGTTTTAGTCCTCTAACTGGCAAATACATACAGTCACGTGATAGGTGTCCTATAACTTGAAAACAGTAAGCATGCAACAACTAATGACGATGTAGGCGTTAAACTGCTTTTCAAATCTGTAAAGGAATTAAACTTTTAGTATTTTTAGTTCAATAAAGGTACTATTCCCGTCCGGGTCATACTAAAGACTTGTAGCTTCCACAGCTTAGCATTAAGAGGATAGTTCTAGGTCTGGTCGACCCTGGTAAGTGTCATGTAAAAGTAGATAACTTCACGATATAATTGAAAAAAATGTCGAAAGCGACGCTAAACGCATACAAACAACTGTTTAGCAATGTTGGTTTTTAACTGCTTTTCAAATTTGTCAATTAAATTAAACTTTATATAGTTTTTAGTTCAATAAAGGTTCTATCCCCGACCGGGTCATGCCAAAGACTTGAAGCTTCCTTGCTTTGCGCTCAGAATTTAGAGGATAGTTCTAGGTCTGGTCGGCCCGGGTCAGTGTAATGTGTAAGTAGACACCGTCGCGATATAACTGAAGATGATGAAAGCGTCGCTAAACACTAGACAACAACAATAACATTGGTCAATAAAGCTGAGCGGTTAATTACTGTATTTTTTTTATGAAATTTACGTATTTTCCTTGAAGTAAGAACTATCAATCTGAAACTTTAACTGAAGTATCACTGATCTAACCGAGTGTTATAAAAACGTAATGATAAATAAAACAATCGACTTGAATACCTAACGTAGAACATCAATACATGGTCTTACTAAGTTAACCGTACACTAACTATCATGTAAGATCTGGACATATTTATATTCCGCAAGCATAATCGTTATTAATCATTTGTTAGTGTTATAACAGTCTGTGTGTGTCAGGTTGGTGAGGGTGAATTCTAGAACTAGTTATTTCATTACCGTTACGTAGTCATAAATTCAAAATGACACAACACTTAAAGCATTTTCATACATTAATAATAGTTGAACTTTGGCGTCACAACCATCTGTCACATGATATAAAATATATACTATGAAAGTTTTCCGTTTCAACAAAACCTATTCCTACATAGGATTCAAACTGATGTCAATGTCGAGTGTAGCAATAATTAAAACAGATGGTATACAAGGTGTAGATATAGAACTTGCTTTGAACAACATATAAGTATTTGACATAGGCCAAAGCGATTTAATTGGGAAAGTTTGTATTTTTGGACAGACTATACAAATGAGTCTCTAGTTGGGATGGAACTGTAACATGCAGGGTAGCGTTATCCTCAGGAACTCTGTACACTTTCGAGATTATTTCCACGATAATCGTCATGCAGAGGAAATGGCGGGAAACCAAAAGTTAAACCCTTTCTTGTTTACATATGAACCATAAATATAGTGTGCTATTTAGTTTATCTTTTCGTTTTCATATCCAAAATAGCTTATTTTACACTTCCACTAGTCGGTGGTGCCTGTAGGCTTTTGGATGTATCATGGATTCATATTTCTTGATGCTGTAAGGTTATTTTGGATGATATAAGTTGTTTTTATTTTAAATCTAATAGATGTTATTGACTCAATTATTGAAGTGGCTAAATTTGAGCTGACCACTAGATACTATAGTTAAAAGTATGCTTAAAAAGTTAGGTCCGTTAAATAGTAATGTTGGAAAGCCACATTTGAGCACGTTGATTGGTCAGTTGCTTCAGGTAAAGTTTGAATTACGGCACTGTTTAGTAAGCTTTCAGTTGCTATCAATTGCAGGACATGCATAGTAATTCCCTGGTTTTGGTCCCTTACTGGTTTCACCTGGATGGAACTATATACCCTTCGTGCGGCGTCCATCCGTCTGGAAAGATTTCCCAAAACGTTTCCAAGCTAGGTTTGTGAAACTTCGCATGTGGATACAGGGCACTAGGGAAATAATGCAGGTCATTTATTTTTTCGGTCGGACAAAAAATAGTGTTGCTATAGGAACAAAACTCTCCGTCGTGTGGAAATATAACTCAAAAAGTATCAAAGCTAGGTTTGTCAAAATTTGCCTGTGGATAGAGGGCAATAAAGAGATAATGCATGTCATTTTATTTTTTCAGTCGTACAAAAATTTCGATTTGCTATGGCAACAAAATAAACAAAATTACATATACAACCTGGATCCTGTGATAACATAAAAAAGAGTATCCAAGCTATTTTTATGAAACTATGTTCGTGGATAGAGAGCAATAAGGACACCATGTAGATCCTTAATTATTTTTTAGCAGACTAAAAAATGTGATTGCGTAAAATTACATATACAACCTGGATCCTGTGATAACCTAGAAAAGAGTATCCAAGCCTTTTGTGAAACTATGCACGTGGATAGAGAGAAATAAGGACATCATGTAGATCTTTAATTATTTTTTCAGCGTACAAAAAATGCGGTTGCTATAGCAACAAAAATGTGTATAACTACAGATACAACTTTGATCCTATAACACAGAAATTATCTAACCAACATTTGTGGAACTTTGTATGTAAATCGAGAGCAATAAGAACACCATGTATATCATTTAATTATATTTTCAGTCTATCCACATGCCAAGTTGCACAAATCTAGCTTGCATACTTTTGCAGTTATCGCATAATTGCGATTTCCTAGATGGACAGACAGTCAATTTAACAAATATTGTTGCCATACCAACCACATTTTTCTCATGGCACTGCAAATATTGCATCACATTTTACAGACACATTATAATAAACAGTAACAGTTCCGTTGTCATATCCTAAAGCCTCCGGTGGTCTCGCCAGTTCTGGTCTTAGCTGCACGTTCGTGGTACTCCGCATAGTCCTTACTGTTGTTTATATTTAATTCCAAAACTATATCACCGTAGCAAATACGTTGGTGCTTATCAGACCCACCACGGATGCCAAAATCTAGAAAACATAGAGTTGTTCCCAATACCAAACAAGTGTATTGCTGAACAATGGTACCGTTGTTACTCAAGAGATCAGCTTTGATCATCTTTCTCTCCTTTACTTTGTCCTTGAGGCCCCGTTGTTTCGTTTACAAAGACAGTGTATCGGCGAAGTCTATGTAGTTTTGAATAATCGGGGGTTTTCCTAATTGTGGCTAAATGGAAAACAACATGACAACGTGCGGTAGTGTTTACATTTATTATTACTATCAGTTCGAATACAAATATAGTTGATAAAGTCTATCTACACTACGTCATGTAGAACAAAGTTTAGAAGCACTACTGACATTTCAAACGCATGCACACACAATTACGCCATATACCTTTGTTTCTAAGTTAAGAAAATAATATCTGTCTACACAATTAAGCTTCATTTTTTTCTGACAAAACAAGACTTTCTGTGCGTATCTGGCTTGACGTTTATGAATATTCGATACGTTTACCGTCTTGGTGGCTCTTAAGGGAAGTTATCAGGATTTTTCAAAATTGGTTAAAATATTTTTTCCCAATATATAATGCCTATATATAATCACTGATCTCTGCAAAAAATATATTTATTTAAACATGCCATAATGAATACGCAGTTACATACTTTTTCTAGAGTGGTGAATACATCGCCCAATCAGTGCAAAAAATACCAACTGCCTTCTTATTCCATAAACGCTTGGCACAATCTTGCACTTGATGGGCAAATTATGTTGTGAATCTATTAAGATTCTTTTACAGCAGTAAACATAAAACAACGGATGCTACAACAGTTAAACCGGCAACAGCTAATGCTGGATGCTCCATTGGTCATTTTCTTCTCAGCTGGTGGACATTTCTTTTGGGCCGCTGCGGCTTCAGCAGCTTCTACGGCGAGTTCTATATCACAAGAATCTAAGGCAGAGTAAAATTTCATCATCTTCATAACCTCAGTGGATTCTGTCTCGATGTTCATCCTCGCCCAGTCGTCCACAGTCCCTGAAAATTTACAAAATACACGTAAATTCTTACTTATATAATGAGAAGACCTAAGGTCGTCTCTTGCACATAAAGACATTCGGTAATACACGAGCGGTCACGAACACTACTCCGAATCGCAACGATTGATAATTTGAATCTGCTATTGTATTTCACGAATATTGAATTATCGACCTGAATTAATCGGAATATTGCCAAATAAAAACATGTATTAATCAACATTGTTTAAATTAAAGCAGTGGACCATTCGTTAAAGGCATATGTTTCTAATGATATATTTTTATAGCTGTGTGTGTATGTGTCTTAATTAAGCAGTTAGTAAATAGTTATTATAATAAGCACCTTTAATAAAAAAAAATTTTTTTGGGGAAAATACTGCTAGGACCATTAAATGATTGTTTTCGAAAACTAACCAATACATTTCAATTTATCAAATATAAATATTCATATCAACTCCTATAATCAGCCACCGTTAAAATTGTTATCCGAGAGTGTGGGATATCTGCCTGTGCTTTACATATAAAAAATACTATACTGATAGTGATAGAGCAGTGGGTGTTCGGTTCAAGGCCTCGCCCCGGATATGTGTGTGGTTTACTTCAGTATGACACGTTTACCGTGTATGCTTAGTTTTGGTTCTACCCAGAAAGCATTCAAACGTGATTTGTTTAAATGGTAAATCCACAATCGATGTAAAATAAAAAGGTTTATAACAAGAACTACAAGTATAAATGGTCACTCATTCGAGAGTTCTCTTGAACGTATCTTTACACATCTTACTGGTATCTAGTATGACGACAGTTACCTTTATTGTAGCATGACGTTTGTTTTAGTTGCTTGACAACTGGCTTGCATTCCTTCCTGCAGCCGATGTGAGGTGAACAATTGTCCATGACAAGGTCATAGGTTTTCTTTGTATCCGGATGCGACAAATCGTGCAGGTGTTTGAATCGGCAACCCTTTATAACGTCACTGACGTTGAACGCGCATTTTGTAACGTCTTTCCAGGCAGTGCAATAAGGGACTGGAATGTTTTCTGAAAAGGGAAATAATTCAGTACAACGTAACTACATTCATCTAGTGCTCTTAAAGCAGCTGATCATATGACGTATATTGAAAAAAGATCCATTTATGGCTATACAATTTCAATAAGTGATTTTATGCTATCGTGGGTTAACAAACAATCAGTTAACCTAACCGCTAATTCCTTGAACCTGAAAGGTTCACCAGTACTCAAGCACACCCATCTACTGAATTAATTGGTTACCTTTCCACTTGACTAAGAGATGATTGACGAACGATAATACGACACAATGTCGTATATCAATCATCACGGAGACTGCGACCGTGTGGGGATTCGAACTTGCAACCCCTGGATTGATAGTAAGACGTGCTATCGCCCTTAATAATAAAAGTTAAGCCATTGTACTGTTCTGTTGTTATTGGTCCACCGGCAACATACCTGCCTATGAATGGTTTTTTTTAATGCAGATATGACAAGAAGAAAAGTAACAAACTCTACACATTATATAAATCAATCAAATAGTAGCAAATTACATTTTATCTGCGATTATTAGAGCTTTCTATGGAAAACAGTGACAATTTCCAGTGGGGATTATTTCCCTTTAACCAGATACTGGAGAGAGAAAAATTGTTTTATGTTGAAATATAAATGTAATATACATTATATAATTATAATAAATGGATCATATTTTTTTCGTTTTATGAGATATAATTCTCTTAGGCAGCTCCTGTAAAATTAAACTACTATATACACGATTGCCTTCCTATACAAATGAAGTACTTAAAAGTTTAAACATATTTTATTGTCATATAAACACATATTACATTATATATTATGCATATAAATCAAAAACAGTTATACGAAAAAGGGCTCTGGACACAAATTCTCACATCACCAGGTCATACCCTTTCAACTATGTTTTACAATTTTAAAAATGGTTTTGGTATATTCATTGCAGGTAAATACGAGTATCAACAAAAATGATTAATGAAGCACATACTCGCGCTCACAAATATACACACACACTCAAGTTCGCACACATATACATGGCATAAAAATGACACTAAATAATCAAGTCATTTTGACGACATTAAACTAAGGGTAAAATAGTTTATTACATGTACACACCTTTTGGATAATATGTGATGAAACCATAGCACATTTCTTCTGCTGTGCCGTCCCCAAAGAATGTAGTTCTTGTTCTAGATGTGGACTTGAATACGCACTCGGTTCTCAGTTCATCTCCTGACTTCAGAGTCAATGGTGATTCGTATCTAAGGAATCATTAGAAGTAAGTTTAATTAGAAGTGGATATTCATAAGTTCGTCAGGACATTGCTAGTTAACGTCAGGCTGCCCTTCAACAATACAATATGTTGGCACCTAATGCTTTGCATATAGGAATTCGAAAATTAACAGAAACAAAACAAACTTATTGTTTATATTTTGTTAAAAGAAGAGTTCCACGTGTGATTAAGAATTCAATATATTGCCTGGTTATCTCCCTTTAGAACAAAATGCTATATAAAAACGCTTAAGTTAGAATTTTACTATTTACACTGAAGAAAATATAAATATTATAAATAGCCTGTCATGATCGTGAAAACGCTGGTAATATCCTATAAAGCAGTTATTATGTGATACAGTGTATGTCACAGCATTGTTTCAATAGATTTTATAGCAATTCAATATATAACAGTATAATATACAGATAAACAAGTAGCATTAACCGCGTGTGTAGTAAGTACGTACATGTGTAGTTCGGGGCTGTTATAGTCGTATTTGGGGTCATACGTGATGTCAGGTAATCTTTCCCCGTCTCGGATATGCTCCACCTTTTGTGAAAACCCTGTAAAACATAGATTTATTTTTCAAAACTCATTAACACATTCAGTTTATTCCAGGCAGTGACCATGATCCATCTATGAAGGTAATGACTGTTTGGTCATCTCACAAGGCAGTAACCTTTCGCCATCTAATCAGGCAGTGGCCATGTTCATCTCACAAGGCAATGACGATTGGTCATCTGCCAAGGCAGTTGCCAAGAGTTATATGTTTAAGCAGTGACCATGGGTTATCTGTCCCGAGGCAGACCATGGGCTATCTGTCCTTACATTGACCACGGGTCATATGTCAATACAATGACGATGTGTCATCTGTAAATACAGTGACCATGGACCATATCTGCAGGCTGTGACCCTTGGGTCATCTCACACTGAAGTGACTCTGGATCACCGATCAAGGCAGTGATCATGAGCCATTTATGCAGGCAATGGCCATTTGGTCATCTCACAAGGCAGTGGCCATAGGTAATCTGTAAAGGCAGTGACCATGTGCCATATGTCATGGCAGTAAACATGGGCGCGCATCTCTCAGGGTAGTAGCCACGGGCCATTTGTCAAGACAGTAACCATGACTCATTTGTCAAGGCAGTTACAATATGTGAAGGTATTCGATGATCATCAAATAATCGCACAGCCGGAATTTACCATAGACAATATATAGTAAAGGATTAGTCACGTTAGTACGATGGTGATAAATCAAGTGTGAACTTACCGAGTCCGTGCATATGATTGAAAGCCACTGGAATTTTGACTTCTTTCTTGATGATATTTTTGGAGCACTCTGATGAGCAAACCCCGGTGACTTTGAACCGCTCCTCCCCTGGGGGGATCACTAGATATTCCTGACCCACTGCCAGAATGCCGCCGTCGTTAGGTCTCAGATTGGTGGTCAGGTGAAAGATCACGCCCGAACTGTCGGTGTAGTCGGATCTCAGCTCCGGATTGTTCCAGTGAAACTAAATGGTGACGTAACATAATCAGCATAAACGTATAGTTACCATGTATAAGTAGCATTATCAACATTGAATTATACAACTCAATTATCATAATTGAATTATGCAAAATAATAGCATAGAATTGTGCAACATATTAGCATAAAGTTATTTAAGATAATCGACATAGGAATTATAAACATCATAGAATTTTACACTACAGTTATCATAATAAAATATGATAGCATAAAAATGTTTAACATAAACAGTATCACTATTAGTTCAAGTCAATACCCAGGAGCTCCCGTGACAGTAAGGACCGTTCCTGCAGTCTCATTCAGCATAGGGTGATGTAACATAATCTGTATAGAATGTAAGTGCTTAACCCCATTAGACAACCAATGGAATGCTTTAATTTTCAAAATTGTGTCGCTCTTATTTGTTAAAACAGCCTACAAAATAACTTAATTATTAAGAAGTTCGTCATCACTGCGCACGCATGAATGACATTGAACAGACTCAGCCCTGATTCAATTCTGAACTAGTCATCCACAATCTACAAAGCCGCGCGAGCTATGCTTAGAAACGGCCTTAGCAAAACTTTAACTTTCAAACGTCAATAATCTCAGCTTTCATAGATCATGAGTAGATAATTTAATAACATAATCAGCATAAAATGTTTTAACATAATCCGTATAGAAGTATATAACATATTGTGGAGATAAGTAAATAACATGATCAGAATAAAATATTGTAACATATTCAGCAGAGAATGCTGTAATATATAATCCGCTTATGGTGTTATGACATAATCAATATATATCTAGATTGATGCAACAAGGGAGAGGAAGAGAGAGAGAGATTGGGATAGCTGTCACCATGGAGCATACCTGCATGATTCCCCTAGTGTAGCCTCGTTTTCCAATCCGGAAGCCCATGTCCCTGTGCGCGCATTCTCCGTTCATCCCAAAGCTCCAGATACCGATGACGTTTTTACAGCGGCTATCCACCTCCATATTACAATCGTATAAGGTCCCCACGGGGTTGTCCGTCTCTGAAAATATACATATAAGATATACATATAATATAACAAAAACGTGTATTATACATATATGTCGCTGTAACTTCCATAACTTACACATGGCATTTGTTACAGTTATGCAGATGGCAAGGTTCTAGGTCCACGACTGTGTATAAATATTTGATTTCATTTATAATCTTTCTTTTTTTTGGCTTCATTACATCCATAAATAAAGCACATATAAAGGATAGGAGACGTACCTTCATTACATCCATAAATACATCCATAAATAAAGCACATATACAGGATAGGAGACGTACCATCATTACATCCATCAATACATCCATTAAATAAAACACATATAAATTGTAGGAGACGTACCTTCATTACATCCATAAATAAAACACATATAAATGATAGGGGACGTACCTTCATTACATCCATAGATAAAGCACATATAAATGATAGGAGACGTACCGTCATTACATCCAAAAATAAAGCACATATAAATGATAGGAGACGTACCTTCATTACATCCATAGATAAAGCACATATAAATGATAGGAGACGAACCTTCATTACATCCATAGATAAAGCACATATAAATGATAGGAGACGAACCTTCATTACATCCATAGATAAAGCACATATAAATGATAGGGGACGAACCTTCATTACATCCATAGATAAAGCACATATAAATGATAGGAGACGTACCGTCATTACATCCAAAAATAAAGCACATATAAATGATAGGAGACGTACCGTCATTACATCCATAGATAAAGCACATATAAATGATAGGAGACGAACCTTCATTACATCCATAGATAAAGCACATATAAATGATAGGAGACGTACCGTCATTACATCCAAAAATAAAGCACATATAAATGATAGGAGACGAACCTTCATTACATCCATAGATAAAGCACATATAAATGATAAGAGACGTACCTTCATTACATCCATAGATAAAGCACATATAAATGATTGGAGACGAACCGTCATTACATCCAAAAATAAAGCACATATAAATGATAGGAGACGAACCTTCATTACATCCATAGATAAAGCACATATAAATGATAGGAGACGTACCGTCATTACATCCAAAAATAAAGCACATATAAATGATTGGAGACGTACCTTCATTACATCCATAGATAAAGCACATATAAATGATAGGAGACGTACCTTCATTACATCCATAGATAAAGCACATATAAATGATAGGAGACGAACCTTCATTACATCCATAGATAAAGCACATATAAATGATAGGAGACGAACCTTCATTACATCCATAGATAAAGCACATATAAATGATTTGAGACGTACCTTCATTACATCCATAGATAAAGCACATATAAATGATTGGAGACGTACCTTCATTACATCCATAGATAAAGCACATATAAATGATAGGAGACGAACCTTCATTACATCCATAGATAAAGCACATATAAATGATAGGAGACGAACCTTCATTACATCCATAGACAAAGCACATATAAATGATTGGAGACGTACCTTCATTACATCCATAGACAAAGCACATATAAATGATAGGGGACGTACCTTCATTACATCCATAGATAAAGCACATATAAATGATAGGAGACGTACCTTCATTACATCCATAGATAAAGCACATATAAATGATTGGAGACGTACCTTCATTACATCCATAGATAAAGCACATATAAATGATTGGAGACGTACCTTCATTACATCCATAGATAAAGCACATATAAATGATTGGAGACGTACCTTCATTACATCCATAGATAAAGCACATATAAATGATTGGAGACGAACCTTCATTACATGCATAGATAAAGCACATATAAATGATAAGAGACGTACCTTCATTACATCCATAGATAAAGCACATATAAATGATTGGAGACGTACCTTCATTACATCCATAAATAAGTATATGGTGCATGATGTTAATGTTGTCTATGTAAGGCTCGTTAGCCACCATGTGGTAGTCCTGGTCGACCGGGTAGTCGTACACGTAGCACTTGTATGTCGTTTCCTTGGCCGGGACAGGGGTCACGGGAAGACGCACCGTTATGTTGGTGGTTCCTACAACGGACAGTGATAAATTATTTGCAAGTTACCATTGTGCCAATATGATTATATTTTTTTCAAATTATATAATTAGATACACTTTAAAAGGAGACGCTGTAATCTTAAAAATCAATGAATTTTACTCATGTTGACGCAATTTATCATTCTTTACACATGTACCTATACGCAAGGCAGATATATAATTTACAGAAATGAAGTTGGGTAAATTGCCGTGTGTGCCTTTGATTTGAGTTGGGTTATTTTAAATTTAATTGATACGCTGAATATTCGCGGATAGTACAACTGTATAAGTATTCATCCGCTGTACGTTGCAATCAGTTCAAGCACTAGGTCTCGAGGTCAAAGGCGATCTAATTCTAAACGTTCACAGAAGTGAAGGAGAAGAAACCATTGGAGAGATTATGTACAGCGTTGATCCTTAAACTTTCCAGAGTTGTTGAGTTTCATCCCACGTCAGTACCATCATATTCTTCACCCGCGCCATTGAGATTGATTGTATCAGATTTTTTAACGTCTTTCGCTACAGCGTTGCCCGTCTCTATGGTGACGGTCGCACAGCTTTTTGTGCTTAACCGACCTATAATCTGGTTTTGAATTTTTAAAATCGTTCAAAGATTTTGCTCGTGCAGAGCAAAGACTGACATGACATGTACTGCAGTTAAACATCACGCTGGTGTTAACATGTGACTTTTATTGTATTTTAGAATATTTGAGAAATTCTGTTTTTTAACGTTAAGCGTAGGGGTGTCCCTGCAATGTCTATAAAATACCAGTTATTGTAATGTTTCATGACAAGATACAGGTGTAGCGAGACCAAAGCATTTTTGTAATCGGTGTAAGGCATTAAACATTACCTGGCTCGTGCATAGCAGGGCACTTTAGTCTTGGTGATTCACACGATACCCACGTGGTCTTGTCTTTGCATTCTGGACTGTTCCATGGATCGCAAACACCTATAAATATAACATGTGAACATGTTTATACGTTTCCATCTGTTTTACCGGTTCATATACTGCGGAAACGGTCCTAGTTTTCCCCGCCAGGGATAGTGATATAGCAGTGTCATACGAGTACACTGATAGGTCAATTACTTTAGCGGAAGGCGAAACACGTCCCAGGATCGTGAACACGTAGGTTTTGATCTTATTCTAAAAGATAAACGATTTGACATTTTCTTCTTCGACAATAAATGTTACCGAAAGCTACTAAAGCTTCTGATTGGTTTTTTAACTGGACAATGTCGGAAATTTCCAGAGTATATCATACGATTATCAGCGTTGAAGAGGCCGTGTGTTTGTCTCCGCCAATTAGATAGTACTTCTAAATTTAAACTTTCTCTGCACAATTGTCAACACCAAGTGCCACCGATGATCAAGACTATATTAACGCATAGAGTGCTACAAATTGTTAGTCAGGCAGGCAATTCCATAATTATAAATGAGAGTATCGCAGACTTGAATCAGGGCGTGTAACGTACTGGGTGAGACTTCAACATTTCAAGAAGGAAGGATTTGAGCGTAGTTTTTCTCCTATACCTATACTGTCTTTTTGTCCTGGGGTCGAGATTCACTCCGACATAAATTGCACGTGCTAGTATGACGCCATGCTATTGCCAGAACTTCAACACATTTTTGTTTAATAACATAGAATAAAAAGAATCTCAGTGACATGTAGGAAAGGTAATTCACTATTTGCATACAGCTGAGATAATGAAACTACATCCCGCAGTATCACTGTTGTAACAGAACCTCGGAAGACCCTCGGTCTGAAAGATCGGATTCGAATATCAAATTTCAAATAAACACGCAAAAAAGGCTAATGTTCTTCATTTAGAAGACCGACAAAAATGTTCAAAACATATATATTTGTATTGAGTAGTTATCTTAATGCCCTACCTGGATGTGACAGTTCTATTTTTCTTTCCGGTTGATCGCCAACTTTCCACACACATTTAGGATCCCCAAGTTCCTCTCCGTTCGTCAGTCCGTCTCCATCACTGTCCTTCAGACAAATCGTACGGTCCCATTTCTGTGGAAAAAAATTGCACGATAGTTTCTTCAAATCCTTTAATTCTACAATTTAATTACAATTTAGTTTCCATGTATGATTTATATATCTATGTGTATTTATATCATCTAATATTATATAGCGATATAACATTGTTACTCATTTTGACAGACGTCCTAGGTCGTTCGATACGGGTTGCGTTTCATAAAAAAAATGTTGTTTGTTTAAATTTTGATCGGCATTTAAAACGATTTTATTTCAATAATATATATATATATATATATATATATATATATATATATTGCATAGTTTTAGCAATTTTGGATTCATGTTGATGAATATCAAAGATAATATGAACAAGTGTTGGTTTACGTTTACGACGATGTTTGTTCTAAGTTTTTTTTGTGAAACGCACCCCTGGTCTTTACTTCCTGTAACGAAACAAACGTTGTTTATTTTTATTTTCAACAGGACATTGATCATCGTTTTATTAAAAATACACCCATTAGCATATATACAGTAAAACCTGTGTAAGTGGTCACCTCTGTTGAGCAGCCATTTGTCTTAAATAGCCATTTTTGTTGTTTCCGAATTTTATTCCTTCAGAGCAAATTTACCTGTATTAAGCAACAACTTATCTTAAAAGGCCACTTCTGTTCGTTCCTTTGACTGACTGCCTAAGACAGGTTTGACTGTATTAAAATTTACACTGCTTTGTTATTTAAAGACTGAGGAGTCTTGGTTTTTTTAGACGCTTGTATTTCTAAAAGACAAACGTCTTGACACTTTGTGCAGAAACAAATTTGATTAAGAAAGTAAAATTCGATTGATTGAGATAAACACGTTTCCATAACGGCTAATATTTAAATGAAATGAAAAATAGTTCATTCGACGAAAGCAATAGCATGTCGACCATAACGGTAAACTATCACTGTCGCTTTTTTTAAAATAGCACACATCATTGTATATGAGTATAAAAAGTTTAATTATAGTATGACAGTAACATGAACATTCAGCTAGATTGAGATATGTTACTTACTTTGCCGTTGGCGTGAAAATCTAATCCGAATGGATTTCTTTCACCCCCACCTTGTTCATTCAAGTGCCCGACCCCTTGCCACGTTTCTCCTTCTCTACATGGGTGTGGTACGATGTCCCCATTGGGTATGCGATCCTGAAAGAACCGGTAACCATAACAACACGTCACCGCTATCGACAAAAACGCAGCGATCTGCAGCCTGGAATAATAGTTATGGATACATGTGTAATAAAAATAATCGTAATAATTATAATGACAAAATACTTAACAATGGTACATTATAATAATGATCATAATAGCGAAACATTTAATACCAATGATCACAAAGAATATAAATACTTTGCCAATGACACCAGGGGTGGTATTCACCAAACATTCTTAAGAATATTCTTAGACTTGAACTCAAGAATGAATTTTGAAAAACACACTTAGAGACCGCTGTTTGAGACCAAAATTTGCAAGCATGTAGAGACACCTAATATATAGTCAAATAAACTTTCACACTTATTATATCTGTCATAGGGAACTAGATATCTAAGGTTGAAATTTGGATTTTCAAGCTCAAATCTAAGAATATTCTCAAGAACGGTTGGTGAATGCGACCCCAAAATGCATTAACGGATATACACGGAATATTGTAGAGTACCAGGTAAATACTTACGCACTAATACCAATGACAATATTGATGATACACATGACAGTTATCAAAATGATGATCAGAACCATAAATATAATAAGCTAAAAATAATTATCATACTTATAACAAGGCAATGTAGTGTGTGGGGCAATTCTTAGTACCCCACCCACCGGTGGCAGCAATTAATGTAATTGACACGTCAGGGCGAATGGGTTTGATGTCATTTTGTCAAACTCAGCTCGTACCTACGTTTTCAAGTTGAAACGGAGACTATTCTAATAGTTTTTACGGGGTGCTATTAAGGGCAGGTAGGTGTTGGTGAATCATTCCAAACTGTCTTGGGTGCATCATTGAGTAAGGCGTGAGCAAATGAACAATGGTTTATTGTGAAACAAACATTAAACTAGCAATACCCGTGATCAAAAATTGGGAATCATCTTCTTAACAGCAAATGTGGTAAACTGCACAAAAGGGGTTTTATTGGTATCTTGGTAAGATACCTCAATGACATCTGTTTTTCCGTAGATGTTCATATATGTCAAAATATGTTCAACAAATGTCTCATGTATAGGGACTATTCTCCGGACAATGATACACTTAAGACGTTCGGGGTTTTTTACCGTGATCAAGCTAACGTAGATATATACGGGACCTCGGTTTGAATCTCATCTGAAGCTAGATTTTTGTAATATTACATAGGTTACCCGTACTCTGTTTGTCTAGAAATGGCAAAATGATATTATAAAAAACAGAGTTTTGGAGATGTACAAACACTTTAACAATGTACTTAGATGTGAGATATGCTTCGACATGGTACCTTCTTAATTAAGATCATTTATGACCAAATTGCAGCTATCGGCACATGCACTCAGAATTGAAAATTGAAGATACGCACAAAATAGAATTGCAAGAAACCAAAGATATTGTACAATTTGTAATTCAAGAGACATAGAAGATGAATTTCATTTCATTCTCATTTGTCCAGTGTACGAACATATTCGTAAATTATATGTTAACGTATTATTATAGAAATCCAAATGGGTTTAAATTTATTGAATTAATGTAAGTAGAATCGAAAATAAAATGAATAATTTATCTATTTACTTGAAAGAAGCATTTACAATAAGAAACAGTGTAAACTACAACTACAGTTTATCCTCAAAAAGATTTAAGTAATAATGTATAACAACATCAAATATATATATGTTTTACGTTATCAGGGGCAATTTTAAATATTTGCCTAAATATTGAAGTGAGTAATTGCATGTATGTATGCGAGCGTGCGTGCGTGTGTGCGGCGTGCGTGCGTGCATGCGTGCGTGCGTGTTTGAGAACCTTTCACGTGTATAATGAATTTGTATATATGTATATGTTTCGACGAAATACTGTATGTATAAGTTTAATAAAATATATGTTCTGTTCTGTTAACTTGTTTGTAAAAAAGATACTGTAAACAAGGTAAACCAGCGTTTATTTAACACAGACTTATACAACCATTTTAACTGACTTTTCTGTAAAGGTCAGCACACTATATATGCTAATAATGTTCGTCCCAACATTTGTACCTGGGGGCGGAACTAGGGTTATTATTGATCTCTGATAAGAACGGGGATTCACCGCAGCAACGTAACTAAAATTGAGCGCCATTGGCCATGTAGCTGTAATCGAATTAATGACAAATACGGAATAATGAACGCGAAAGGTCAAACCACTGTCAGATATTCGGTCATTATATAATTGATTTTCTGCGTAAAATGTTTTAAATACTTAGTAATGTATAAAACTTCCAAAATACAGGAATACGTATATATTTATTGCACACGATGTTAAGCAGCTGTGTTTGATTTAGCATGAATTGCAGTGTAGCTGTCACACTGAAGTTTCAGACATGTGAATAATTGCGAGAGAGAAAAAGATTGGGAAAGAGTGATATATAGACGGAGAGACAGACAGGTTGACATGGGAGGGTTGGTAAAGCGAAAAAGTAGATAGAGACACAGGGAGTATATTGAGAAGTGAGAAAGAAGACAGAGAGAGAGAGAGAAAGATAGAGAGAGAGAGAGAGAGAGAGAGAGAGAGAGAGAGAGAGAGAGAGAGAGAGAGAGAGAGAGAGAATGGAGATGGAGAAACAGCGATCGTTCTAAATACAATGTAGTTACACATCAGAAAGAAAATAATCAAGTTTAGTGGATATCAGTAAGGTTCAATCAAATACATGCGTACTTAAGCTTTACTAACGAAAGACACTATATGTCCTGCGAGTGATATAAGCATGTGTATGAAAAGAACAAAAGTGTCTTGGAAAATGCAGGGTAACCCCCTTCTATATTCAACTAACTAAAACATAACAAATAGGGCAATGTAACAGTAACTTAAAATTATTGCATAAATAATGCGTGCGTGCGTGCGTGCGTGCGTGCGTGCGTGCGTTTTCAGATATTCGGTACCAACCTAAATAATATTTGCAAACAGCAAGCAGACCGTGTTTTGTTATGCTATTTATGATGTAGTACTTTGTGATTTATTGACCAAAAACACATTTACGTATATGGACTCAACCTGACAATAAATGTATACGAGTTGCAATGATAAATATGCCAGTTTTTATTGCAAAAACTCTAGCTCGAACGGGCAGCAATAAATTTGCATCAATACGAGGTCAAAGTACACCACGGACAAGAAAATCGGTTGTATATCTCATGCTTGGTGTAACGCCCGATACATGCCTGGCAATTATCCTTCATTAAATGGGTCAAAAGTAATGGTCACTGAATAATAACATATCGGACAATAAACTAGATGGTGTTACGTCTGCATGTTGGCATGTGCATCGATAGCTGTTTGTTTCAATTATCCTTACTTATGTATCTTATTATATGTCAATAAGTACACGTGTGTCTTGTTGATGTGTTTATATGATCATATTATGTATGGCAAGCGTGGCATAAGTTTTGTGTTATTATCTTTAATTTTATGTTTGTTATTGAGAAGTTGTAGCTCATCAGTTCATAGTGGATCTTCTGTATGATGAGAGTGGCCTTGTACGGAGATTTATGGTCACTTTGGTTCCAACACTATGTCAAATTCACTTTTGAACTTTCACTTTCTATTTTCTCCATGAAATATAAATAATATTATTATACAAAAGTCAGCCTTGATGAAAATATTTTTTAGATAGGCGTCAGATATTTACACTTGAATTGCCAGCGTGGGTGTCAGATATATACACTTCCATTGCCAGTGTGGGCGTCAGATATATACACTTCCATTGCCAGCGTGGGCGTCAGATATATACACTTCCATTGCCAGCGCCGGGCGTCAGATATATACACTTCCATTGCCAGCGCCGGGCGTCAGATATATACACTTACATTGCCAGTGTGGGCGTCAGATATATACACTTACATTGCCAGTGTGGGCGTCAGATATATACACTTACATTGCCAGCGTGGGCCTCATATATATATACACTTACATTGCCAGCGCGAGCGTCAGATATATACACTAACATTGCCAGCGTGGGCGTCATATATATACACTAACATTGCCAGCGCGGGCATCAGATATATACACTTGCATTGCCAGCGTCGACGTTAGCTATATACACTTGCATTGCCAGCGTGGGCGTCAGATATATACACTTGCATTGCCAGCGTGGGCGTCAGATATATACACTTCATTGCCAGGTTGGGCGTTCAGATATATATATACACTTGTAATGCCAGCGTGGGTGTCAGATATATACACTTACATTGCCAGCGTCGGCGTCAGATATATACACTTACATTGCCAGTGTAGGCGTCAGATATATATACACTTACATTGCCAGTGTAGGCGTCAGATATATACACTTGCATTGCCAGTTTGGGCATCATTTATATACACTTGCATTGCCAGCGTGGGTGTCAGATATATACACCTCACTGCCAGTTTTGACGTCAGACATATACACTTGCATTGCCAGTTTAGGCGTCAGATATATATATATATATATACACTTGCATTGCCAGCGTGGGCGTCAGATATATACATTTGCATTGCCAGCGTGTCCATATCGTACATTACCTCGCTTTGACACGTGGCTTTGTACCCTGCCCAGTGACCCAGTTACATTATATTTACACCCACCAGACCAGTCCAATTTTCTAAATGTTGAGAACCAAACGATGTTTTGGTACAACGTCACATATTTGTTATGACCAAACCGGAGATCGAACTTACAACTTCAATCAGTGGGCGTCAGTGACGACACCTGTCACTATGAGCATATGATTAATTGACATGTCACCCGTTACTGACATGTATTGACATGTTTACATACTGTTAACTTAGTATTATACTGAAAATACAGAAAACTTAATAATGTACTAAAAATCGGTAATGTTTTAAAATCTTAGTAATGAATTAAAATTCTGTAAATTACAGATAACTGAATGTACTAAAAATCGGTATTGTACTGAAAACTTAATGTACTGAAAATGTGTATAGTACAGAAAACTTAGTAAAGTATTGAAAATCGATATTGTACTGAAAACTTAATGTACTGAAAATGTGTATAGTACAGAAAAATTAGTAATGTATTGAAAATCGGTATTGTACTGAAAACCTAGTATTGTATTTAAAATATGTATAGTACAGAAAAGTTAGTAATGTATTGAAAATAGGTATTGTACTGAAAACTTAGTATTGTATTTAAAATATGTATAGTACAGAAAACTTAGTAATGTATTGAAAATCGGTATTGTACTGAAAACTTAGTATTTTATTTAAAATATGTATAGTAAAGAAAACTTAGTATTGTACTGGAAACCTAATATTGTATTGAAAACTTAGTATTGTACTGAAATACTGTACTGGACGGAAAACTTAGCATAGTACTTAAAACTTAATTTTATGATAATATGATACGTAAGCATATATGCTGAAACTCTGTATAATACTGAAAACTGAGAATTGTACCGGGCTCTAGGCCAAAACTTCAAGACACGAAACAGTGTCTCAATATGTGCTTAATGATGAATTTAATATTTCCAGTTGCCTTCTGTAGAACTAATAAAGTGGTTCAACATTCTATTAGAGAAAACTAGTTTAATGCCAATATATACAAATATAGTGAAAAGATAAAAGAAACGACGGGTGAATTTCGGAGCCACTTTATCAAATTTTTGTAAGCGGTATTAAGTTTTAGAATGTTTATGTTAATATATTTCCTTGATTTTTTTTGTCAATGTGGTCGCTATTGTTTGTTCAATCAGTAATTAAATATCATTTTTAAACTTCAGATATCGCTTAAAATACTTTAATAATGTGGCTCTGAAGTTCACCCGGTGTTACTTTATTCTTTCAGTAGCTTTTTACAATTCCTGGATGCGTAGTTTTAACATTAAATGGAAATACAGCTGATAATGTACATTTAAGTTTTTTATCTTAAGTTTTAACACTTTCAGCGGAGTTTTAACATTTATCATTGCTTCAATGTTTATAAATAACTCTCGGTTTACAGAAACTTTCTACTATTCAATGAAGTTTTTTTTTCTCTAATTCAATATGTCCATCCTTCAAAATATCATTTTTCTGTTATTATTTTTTTTCTAACTACAGTACCCGTTATTTTAACTAGTAATAGATAACAGTGACCGTCAGAAGACACACATTAAACAGGAAATATAAACGAAATTGTCCTACCGTTGCATTCTGGGTGCGCGAGTGTACGTCCGTATCACAATATCCACAAACGGTCAGTTCACCTGTGCTCCTATTCTGTCAATGAATAGCTGAGCAAATATCTCGTCAGATGTGTGGTCTCATTTTAATTAACATTCATGGTAGTAGCTCTGACCTATACATTACCGGAAGGTTATGTTTATGAAATAAATGAACAGTTTCGCTTGTCATGGTAAATTGTACCTAGATAGCATCTACGTTTATAGATGTAATGTATAATAGTTGGGTACGACTGCAATTGAAACATCGCCATCAGGTAGTCGATATATAATTTAGCCGAATCACTAAAATGACACGACCAATTTGCGGACAAATTATTCCCCGTTGCACAATGACATGAATATCTTAATAAAATCTCATTTGTGCTTCTGCTTTCTTAATAAAAACAAAACATTCACGATGTCGCCCGTTCAGTTTTCCCCTAGGACAGTTTGCTGTTAAAGTTGCATTTTAAAATGAACATGTTAATGTTGCATTAGACTTCACCACAAGAAACTTGGTTAAAGGGGCATTGCAGAAGTTTATAGTCATCAAAATAATTGAAATGAAAGTAATACTATAAAGTTCCTATACTCGATATTTGGGTTCCGGATCAATAGCAGAGTCTAACACATCACAGAACAATTAATTTTGCACTGTTTTACATATAAATAAATGCACTGCAAAATACAACCATTAATACTAATACTTAAAATGTCTTATTTCGATATATAGTCACATGGTGCTCCAAATATACAAAAAAACACGATAATTTTAAGCATTCAAGTTTCAAAATGATTGCACAACCAAATTACAAAGCTCTAATTTCTCTGCGCAAGAATCCTTCCGCTGTCGCTAAGAATGTGTTATTATTAAGTGAGGTTTAATGATTCGAGAGGACCTATATTTCAAATTCAATAAAGGTGAGGGTAATTAATATACGGTGTCCCGTTGGAGCCATCGCGGCATATTTGGTAAGTTAAGTAAAGTCGAAACAATGAAACACCGTACAACGATGGTGAAAAGTCGCAACTACGATGGTGAAAAGTCGAAATCATTCTTCGCAACCGAGTTAAAATAGTTTATAATAAACTAACGAAAGACATATTAATTAGCCAAATTCAGCGATAGGCTGTTGAAGGCAACAAAACAGTTATGACGGTGTTAGATGTTACCTTCACGGTCACTAAGTATAGCAACGTGACAGTAACGGACAATAACCACACGCCGTAACGACCATGACTTATTGACCGTGTGTCAAAGTGTTACGTGACACATGTTCATTGTGTTTAGGCAAGGACTTATATAGAAGGATAGGAAACTTGCATCACCTGACTAAAAGTTGATGAAACAGCATACAAAGGATTCATAATTTACAAATTAATCATTCATAATTCACTGGCAACTGATTCCTTGTACATAAACTGTAAGCTGTATGTAATCTTAGATGTTTTAACATGTTTCGGTCACGAAAAATGGTCTTGAATTAAAGATATTGAGTTTTGAAGGAAAATTTATCGTAAATTGCCGTTATTTTAGCTACAGTATACACATTTTGTAATCTCAAGTACTTCAACAATATATACTTCCTTGATTTAGGCGCAGTATTTCCCACCACAGATTGATGTTTAGATATCCCACTATAAAAAAACATCCTTACAATCCTCGTTTCCTCCCCATTTTTTTTTATACCACCATACACTCTTTCAAAAGAGGA